>JALIZF010001929.1:90000-690000 GCA_029948255.1 Telmatactis stephensoni
TACACTGGTGTTGTGCTGCTTGACAACTTGATGGATCTTCTTATAGCATATTATGATTGTAATAAAAGGAAGGATGAAGAATAACAAATGATAAACCACAACAAGAACAATTTCGGTTATCGTTGAGCTGCATACAACATAATATGTATGCATTCCAGGATAATACTTGAGGTCGATCCATTTCATAAGGTAAATGAATGTGGTGGTACATAAGGAGCCAGCCCAGAATCCAATAATTGTCAACAATGTTGCTTTAGGTCTGAAAATCTTCGATTTCTTGTAGAAATTTGGCTTAGCGACACAAAAGTAACGATTAAGTCCAGTTAGACCAAGTGTCAGTACCGTTCCATCGACCAGTGTGCAACTAATAAATCCTTGAGTTTGCCCTAACTTAGGTCCAAGAACATCTCGTCCACTCGCCGATAAAACTGCAGACAAAGTCATTGGAATCGCAGCCTGAAGAATGTCAGCGATAGCCAATGTTATAATGTAGTAACTGGTGACACTACAAAGGTGTGGTGTCTTGTAAAACACGTACAACACACAGGAATTGCCTACAAGAGATATTAGAGCTATGAGGACCACATAACCAGTCTCGAAGATGACTTGTGCCAGAGATCTTTCAGCCAAATCTTGAGCCAGTTTCTTAGTGTGTTCTGGGTCGAGCATTTTTTACTGAAACTCAATTTTCCGCGTGAATTGGAGAAGACAAAAGTAAACACGATTCCAGCAACGCGAAAGATAAGTGAGCTGCAACTCAAGCTACTTGAAAGCCGGCAAAATGTTACCCTATTCAGAACATGGGGCAGTTTCAACTGAATCGTAATATCAAGAGAGATGCTTCTTTTATGTTATTCATATTTGCATAACAATTAGTTAAAAAAATAAGCTGTCAGTTTTACTAACACTTTTTTTACAGCACTTGATACTAATCTCGCAATCTGATTGGTTGATTAGAGTGTATCAGTAAGAGGACAGACACACTGCTGACGCGTTTAGGCGCGCGCACTCGTTCTGTTGCCCCGTTTGAAAAGGATTTTTTAACTTTTATCTCAAATAATTGTTGTAAAAAATGAATTGAAGATGATTTTGAAGTGTCTGTCCTCTTATTGACACACTCTTGACGCCATAAAATGTCCAAACCTTTGCAGTGAAATCTCTCGCTGCGCTCGTGATTCCACTTGAGTTTTGAACATTTTATGACATCAAGAGTGTGCCAATAAGAGGACGGACAACTCAAAACCATCTTCAATTTGTTAATTTTACACACTTGATACTAACCTCGCAAGCTGATTGGATCGGATTAGAGTGTGTCAATAAGAGCACAGACACACTGCTGACGCGTTTTGGCGCGCGCGCTCGTTCTGTTGTCCCGTTTGATAAGTATTTTTCAACTTTTATCTCAAATAATTGTCGCTGCGCTTGCGGTTCCACTTGAGTTTTGAACATTTTATGACGTTATATTAAGAGTGTGTCAATAAGAGGACAGACACCTCAAAACCATCTTCAACTTGTTAATTATCATATAGCTATGTTTTTTGTGGTTACTGGCTTTTTATAAAAGCCAGTAACACTATGCCATCGAGTGCGTAAGTCCCATAGTCCGTGACTTTCCGAGGTAATCATTTCGGGTGACACAGTCGGATGAGAACGAAAACCTTCCGAATTTTGCCGAGTACTTTTCTTCGAAGTACGATTTACTAAGAAACTAGCTGGCATTTGTAGTGATTAGTTTTTAATATTTTATTGAAAATCAGTCTTCGAGGGAAAAATAGAGCAAGCTTTATTTGATAAATATGACATTCGGAATGAAACAGGAAACCCAAGCTTTATTGTATAGATTGTAGAGTGGCCTGTCCATGTGCTCCATGTGATTGTTATTTGTCTGGATATTCGGTAAGTAGAGAACTATTTCTCTTTCTTTTGCTCATATAACAAGGCACAGCTTTAACATTATGTGTTAGGAGTTTGTTTTTAAGGAATCGTTCGGGATTTGAGCGGAAAGTCGATCGTAAGCACAGTGTTTGTTTTACAACGATCGAGCTGACTGCTGCTATTCACTTTATGTACAAAATCTCATGTGGATTTCGTTTGCATTTATGTCTTTACTTTCGCTTTGAATTTAATTGTTTGGAAAAGCCTTTGTTATTCTGGACGTTATTTGGCTAATTCTTGCATATTTGAGTCAGTGAAAATCAAATTGAGCCGGATTTCTTGAAGTACAGAAAAGCACTCGAAGACTAATACGAGTTGATCTCGATATTTATCATTCTCACGTGAGTTCAGTCATTACAAGATTTTTAAAACCACTTCAGATTGTCAGAGGCTAAATATATTTTTCTGACTATTGATTATTTTCGGTTTCTCGATAAGCCCAAAATGATCGACCAAAATCGAATTATAGTTCATTTACTCATTGCAATAAATTAGATTAATGATGGACTTCCAAAACATAAGTTACTGTAATATTGACAAATGTTTTTTCCCCTAATTTTGTGTTCCATATTTTCCTGTTACCAAGATATTCCTAATGTAAAAATAATACTAACGCTATGACAATTGTGAATAAACAATTCGTGTTTGTGAATATTTTGCTTGTTATTCTGTGCAAACTGATTTGAGTTCCCAACAATTCAGTGTGCTTTTACTGCAATGCAATGCAAGTTTTATACGGTATATAGAACAGTATAGTTATTTCTGTCTATACATCAGTGGAGTGATTTTATTTAACCTGTGAAAAATAGTAATCGTACTAGTTATACTGTAAGTAGACTTTAAACCTATTGTTTATTTTATTTTATTTTATTTTATTTTATTTTATTTTATTTTATTTTATTTTATTTTATTTTATTTTATTTTATTTTATTTTATTTTATTTTATTTTATTTTATTTTATTTTATTTTATTTTATTTTATTTTATTTTATTTTATTTATTTATTTTTTATTTTTTTTATTTTTTTTTATTTTTCATTTTTTTTTTCAAAAACTTAAATGCCAGGGGGTTCGCCCGGGGGGCACGGGCACTAGGCCGTGACTCTCAAAATCTATGATAGTAGACATGGTGATGATTGTGGATGCTATATGTTTTGACTACCAGTAACCACGTCCTCATGGAGGGCTTTTATTTATTATATGCAGACAGGTCCGGAGAAAAAAGATTTTCCGAGCGGTCGTTATCCTGCAGTACGGACCGGCATTCCGGATCGGCACTGACACTTTTTTACGTTTTTTGGCTGTTTTCTGTTTTTAGGGCAATAACCAAAAAAAGTAATTAATGCTCCCAACCCATTAGAAAAGACAGCTGACAACAATTTGTGGGATAATGGGGAATGGCAACTAGGTCTCCGTCTGCAATCACAGCCGACAGCATACTGGTCAGTGCATGGCAAAGAGAGGTCATAATCCTCTCTCCAGGGGTCATAATCCCCTAGGCCGCTGAGGGGTGAAAATCACATTCAACCTCTACTAAGGGGTGATCATCCCTTATGCTCATCCGAAATCACATCAGATAGCATTGCATGGCAAGGAGAGGTATCCTCTCTCCAGGAGGGTAAACCCCCCTGGGCCGCTGAGGGGTGAAAATCACATTCAACCCCCTACTGAAGGGTCATAATCCCTTATTAGCCCCATTGTTCCCATGGCAACCGATTCACCGATTCGAGGGATTATTTAATTCCCAGCCTATATTAGCAATATGCCATGAGTCTATGGGGGAAGGCGTGACCAGTATGGGAGAGCCTAATCCCCACAAATACACACAGTGTATTCCCCATAGACAAAGAAACCAATATATCAACTAAATATATAACCAACTAAAAAGAGGGTGACATTGCTAACTTAGCTGATGCAGTAATTTTTTAGCAACCCCAGATAACAGTGAATGAGGGCACTGTATATATCTCTCATAGCAGTCAGAGGTCCACCGGCCGAGGGTTTTCACTAACCAGGGAGGGAGACCCACCGAGGCTGCAGTTGTAGCCGCTCCAATGCGAAAACTATGACCTGCATAATTGGAGGAACTTTTAAAACCGGAGAGGGAGAGGAGTTGTCTAGTCTCACTGGTTAATGCATCCTTAGTCAGTGGTTTACCAGATGCATATAGGAAAAAAGGCCCAGTTTTGTTTCCCCGTTGTATCAAATAGTTCTTTAAAGCTTCAACAGGACAAATTGGTTGTTGAGTTTTCCCAATAAAAATAGTCTGCCCCGCCCTAAAGGGGTCAGTTTTGGATACTTTTAGATGCAATGAAATATACTCAGGGCTAGAACTGGATGGATGAAAGGACACATCTTGTGGTGTTAAGTGGGTGTCAGAGCAAAAAGTGGCATTACACGTTAATTCTCCTAGCCGTAAAAAGCCGAAAAACGCAAGAGTCATAGCTGCCCAGATCATTATTGAATCAAAGTTAGATGTGTATTTGATTGCCAAGAGAGAGTAAAACAGATTAAGATGACTGGCTGTGATTGGTAAACGTGTGCGAATTGCACATCCTTGAGATCTTTTGATGCCTCGACATACTAACTGCAAACGAGTAAATTTCTTGAGGTCAAGGTCATGACCGAAGCGAATATGCAAATGCCGAATAGCAGCCAAATATCCTTTAATGGAGGAATACTTGATTGACCTGGCTAGATATGCAGCATATTGAATGAGGGTATTCTCGTCTGCCGGAAATGCCTGACAATTATCAGGTCTGTACAAGGAGAGAAATTCCAGGTAACGCTTTTCACCTGAAGTATAAGTTTGCTTTGTTGATGCTGCAACAGACAGGGTCAAGTAATGTTGGATGTCAGGCATCAAATCTCCAGAAGTGTTGGGGGCACAGGGCAAGGGTCTTGATCCGCGTGAGGTGCTAGCTCGCGGAAACGATCCATCTGAAACCGAGATAAGGAGTCAGCAATCTCATTTTTCTTGCCCTCAATATGTCTGACTTGTATATAAAAATTATACTTAAGAGTTAAAAGTGTTAGGTGACGAACCAGATCCATCACCCGTGGAATGCGTGACCGTTTTGAGTTCACAATGCTGACAACAGACTCATTATCACAGAAAAATATGATGCGCCTATTAGCAAAAATCTCTGCCCACAGCTGACAGGCAACAACTAGGGCAAACAATTCCTGCCAGGCAATAGAAATGCCAGTCTGACCTAGTTGCTGGTGAGGTCCCCAGGTGCCCTGAAACCATTTCTGTCCAAAAATTCCTCCAAAACCAAAAGACCCTGAGGCATCGGTATACAAGGAAAGGGAATCAGAGGTAACCCAGTTGGAGGACAGAAAAAATGAGGCTCCATTCCAATTTACAATAAACTCCTCCCACATTTGAAGATCTTTGAAAAACCCATTATTCAACTTAATGTGGTGATGAGGTAGTTGGACATTTCTAGTCAGCTGTATCATACGTTGCAAAAAAGGCCTGCCAGGTGGAATAACCTTGCAAGCAAAGTTTAGAGTGCCGATGAGAGACTGTAACTCTTTAAGAGTACATGACTTTCTTCCTTTGAAAGAAGAAAATACTTTAGTAAGTCTCTCAACCTTATCTGTAGGAAGGCGAGCTTCCATTTTAACAGAATCTACAATAATACCCATGAACTCTAGAACAGTAGAAGGACCTTGAGTCTTGTGGGGTGCGATAGGGATACCCAGGTTCCTGAATGTTAACAGCATACTAGATAAACTCTGTTGACAGAGGAGGTTCTCAGGAGATACAGGAGATGGTGGCTCGACTATAAGAAAATCATCTAAAATGTGGCAGACGAAGGAAATGTGACAGTGATTAAGGAGGATCCATTCTACTGCATCAGACAGTTGGTTGAATATAAAAGGAGCGCTCCTCAAACCGAATGGAAGAACCATGTCATAATAGTATTGGCCTTTCCAAAACATGCCAAAAAGCTCATAGTCGGATGGCTTAAGAGGAATCAAGCGAAATGCAGAATCAACATCTGTTTTGGCAAGAAAGCAACCTTGGCCGTGCTCTTGAATACCAGCGATTGCATTGTCAATAGTTATATAATTCAAACTATAATCATCTTTGGAGATAGAAAAATTGATGCTACTGACACCCGACTTAGGGAAAGACAGATGGAAGATTGTTCGAAATTTGTCCGTGTGTTTTTTTGGTACCAGGCCAATTGGGGATACTTGAAAATTTTTAAAAGGGGGCTCTGGAAAAGGGCCTGCTACTCGACCCAGTGAAACTTCTTTATACAAATTTTCTGTTACTATATCCGGTTGGGCCAAAGCCGTTGGCAGGTTTCTAGAAAAACGAGATATACGTTGTCCTGAAAAACCTATGTTAGCCCCTTGACGGAAAGTGTTTAATAGCTTGGACACAAAAACTTGGTCTGGGTGATTAACCAGTGATTGCTCTAGTTTAATTATATTAATAGGGGTGGGGAGGGACCCAGCTGCTGGACCCTTACTTGGAGCGGCTAGAGGGGCTGGACTTGGCGCCTCGGTGGTACTGAACTCTATCCCTGTCCCTTTCCTCATCCCTATCTCTTGAGTTGGGTGGTTGGGTTCCACAGTCACGTCCTGGGTGGAGCCCACTACATTTTGCACAAATGTGTTGAAAGTGACAGGATTGTTTGTCACATGAACCCATTCGGTTAAATCTATGGCAGGTGCCTTTAACGCCCTCAGATGGCACACTTCGTTGAGGTCCTTGGGTAAAAAGAGGGTATTCCTCTCTTAAAACTGATGGGGCTACAGTGAAAATTGTTAGCCATAAGTGCTGATCTATTGTTGACCACGCTAACGATTTGTCTATCGCTGCTTTTTGGCGAAATTTGTGGTCATAGATGGCCCAGCCTAGGCCTTTATGTACCCTAGCGGCATACCTAACTAAACTTAAGTATTGGAGGAGCTCTTGGGCCCGTAAAGGGTACTTGGTAGTAAATACACTCATATAAAGCGTAAAGGCGGTAGTCCATTGTTCTATATCGGTAATGGCAGATGTGATTTTTTTCTTTTTGGTAACCTTAATCACCGAGTTGTCTAGCGACAAAGTGAGGTTGTCATCGTCGTTTTGGAATGCGTTGAGGTTTTTAGGCAAAAGTTTTGATAAATCAAAAAACTCACCGGTCTGAATTTCTCTTACATACGAAGCCGGTAGCTCTTGGTTTGGCGTAGTGCCAAAGCTGGAACGCGTTGTCCGGTCGCCTTGAAGTTGCCTTGGTTGTCCAACAGCGTCGGTACTCGACAATCCAGAGTTGACTTGGGTGCTGTCGGTTATATCCGTGCTGCGGATCGCTGTTATGGCGGCACGAGCAGCTTCTGAAGCGATCTCCCTTGATGTCTCGCGAACGGTGGCCATCACAAGTTGTTTGATCTGATCCATTTGTCCATCGCTCAGTGGTGATTGATGATCTGTTGAGACAATTGCCTGCTCTCCTGCGATCGTGGTAGGGTCAGCTGGTAGTTCAGCAGAGGAAGTAGACAAACTCAAGCGTTGTACTAAGGCATCTCGTGAGCCTGTCGCGGGGATACCTCTCGATCGGCAAAGCCCTCGGAGTTGTTGCACATTCAGAGCGTTCACAACCGCGTGGTCGATAAACATCGTTGATTGTTGTTGTTCTTGTGATCGGCGATAAGCAGCTGACGATCGGCGCGTACGTGTGGCAGGCATCCTCGTGAAAACCAAGTAAAATTACAGAATTGTATGTATCAAGTAAAAAATGCTTGTATCAAGTTGGTTGCTTATACCAGAATGAATGAAAACTTTGGCTGATCAATTACAAGTGATACACAACTTAATTGACAGCTTGCAGTGCTGTAATGTGATTGGCTAGGATAAATTAGGCATGCTTAGTCATTAGTGCACAACAAAAGTGCCAGCAAGAAGCTTCATGACATGCAAGTGGTAAATATAACCTATCACTGAAATAATCAGAATTGATTAACTAATTCACCTGGCCATAATTCAAGTCCACAGAAACGTTTTCTGACTTGATTAAATGTTCTATACCTATATGCTTTGTATATACACTGTTAGGAGGTAAAAGTTTTTTCCTTTCACCCTTGTATTTCGGCGATATCAATTAGCACTACATTGATATAGGGTAATGATTTCCATTTCAGTTCCTGTTCATCCCATGCATTGTATTGATCAGAAGCTTCCATCTTGGAGGGAGTAATGACTGGATGGCAAATTTATGTTGTATTGTTTTTGTATCCTTTCAGAATAGCCTTTTGATGACGCACTTTGCCCACAAGAAAAAAGTGTATAAGCAGTTTTGCAAAGCTAAAAATGATTTGTATTATTCATTCGAGAACACTTTGAACCCTTACTTGTTGTATAATTAACCCACAAGTTACCGACGTAAAATGTGACTTTAATTACCTTTCAGTAAATATGTGCCATAAATGGATAGTGTTTCCTGTTCAGTTTATTGCACTTTGACGGTTATGGCTCGAGTAACCAACCGAGGCAACTCTTGTTACTTTAGATGCAAATATCGCGAGAAATTCCTTTCGAAAAGGTTTATTGAATATGTTATAAATAATCGGATTGACAGCGCTGCTCAGATACGACATGTACATTGGAACCAATTCCGCGGAACGAGGTAAGTTTACAAAAGTTAGCACAGTATATATTGTTATCGTTGGGATCCAGCAAATGACAAAACCACTGACCAATGCAAGAAGAGAAACACTGAGGTGAATTTCCTCTTTTGTTAACGAGGGAGTGGTTGTGGTGGTTTCAGCGTGCAGTGTAGAAGATACATTGGTGTTGTGCTGGTTGACGACCTGATGGATCTTCTTATAGCACATTACTATTGCAGTAAGCGGGAGTACAAAGTATATGATAATACAAACGGCAAGTACAATCATTGCTGCTAGCCTTGAGTCGAATGCAATGTAATACATATGCATTCCAGGGTAGTATGCGACTTCGAACCACTCCATAAAGGCAGTAAGAGTAAAACCACACAACACAAATGCCCAGACTCCAAAAATTGTGAGCAATACGTGTTTAGGTTTAAAAATCTTCTTGTAGATTTTTTGCTTTGTAACGCAAAAATATCGATTGATTCCAATAAGAGCAATTGTCAATAAGGAGCCATTTGCCAGTATCCCATTTAAGAATCCTTGTGCTTGCCCTAAATGAGATCCAAGAACATCTCGACCGCTCGCCGATAAAACTGCAGACAAAGTCATTGGAAACACTGCCTGAAGAATGTCAGCGATAGCCAATGTTATGATGTAGTAACTGGTGACACTACGAAGGCGTGGCGTCTTGTAAAACACGTACAACACACAGGCATTGCCTACAAGAGATGTGAGTGCTATGAGGACCACACAACCAGTCTCGAAGATGACTTGTGCCAGAGATCTTTCAGCCAAATCGTGAGCCAGTTTCTTAGTGTGTTCTTGGTCAAGCATTTTTAGAGAGTTGTACGGTTGAAAGGACTGTCGATATTCGTGAAGACGTATAACTAAATAAAAAGTTGCTAGGAGTTAAGGAAGAAACCCATTTTTATGTGCTGTTAAGCAGTAGCAATAGTCTGAGGTGTAGAATGGGTTTTTGAGGGATAAAGCCTGTGACTGGTTTGAATTTAATTTTTGCCCCATAAACAGACATCCCACATTGTTTTGATTGACAGCATGGAGACTTTACAAGGTCTTTTTTCCAAGATCATGTTGAAAATCTTTCCGGGATCTTAAAACATATTTTGAAAACCTTTTACGGTTATTGTTAGATGTCAATTAAAATAACGTTTTATGACAACTTAAAAGGAAAACTTGTAAAAAGTATTCTTAATTTGCACTTGAATGCAGTTCTCCTTATAATTGGCAAACTGATCAATTGACAATGTACCGATTGAACAACAATCATATCAGAACGGCCTTAACGAATTCGTGTTTTAGCCGATTTTCTAGAACATCTCCACCACACACAGACAAAACGCCATAATTGATGGACCAATGCGTGTAGTGGCGCGCCAAACATGCACGCCGGAAAATCTTTCGCAAGCCAGCCAATCAGAACAGTACGATGCAAAGCAATACCTCTTGTAATCTAAAAATCGTCTTCAACGTTGTTTTTAGTTCTTCTCAGAAGTGTAGTATCCCTTTCAACTGATACTGATTCCTCCTTTTTTGTCATTTGATCTTAATATGCTTATCAACTGGCCTCTCCACTAGTTTCGTTTGGTGACTCATAGTGTTTGTGACGGGAACATGTCCGTTAGCCTTGCCTTCAAACCTCCAGTGGTTGTACCCTTGTTGATCTTTTAAACACCTCGATGAATTTCCTTCTGAACGGTTTGTTAAAAATGTTATAAGTAATAGGATTAATGGCACTACTGAACATGATTGTAAAGTTTGCAATCATTAACGCATCACGTGGCAAATGCACGAACATGTTGAGATTGACAATGACAACAGAGGGAGCCCAACAAAGCACAAATCCACAAACGACTGCAAGGACAGACTTGGAGATGTGAACTTCCTCCTTGGTCAAGGTCGAACTGTTTGCTTGATTGGACGCCATTGAAGCATTGTGCTGCTTGACCTCTTTATGGATCTTGAAGTAACAAAAGAGGGAGAGAGCCAAAGGGATAATTACACAACCCAAGGACATTAACAATACAGCGATGTTATCAATAGTTTTACCATTGTGGCTGTATAGGAACATAGCATATCCTGCATCGAATCTGTATCTTTTATCCTTCCGAATTAAAGTCGCCGTCGTGAAACACAGAGGAAAAGCCCATGCTGTAGTGATCATTATCTTGACATTTTTGGGTTTAAAAATCTTTTTATAGATTCTTGGCCTAACGACGCAGAAATACCGATTAACGGAGATGAGAGTCGCGGTGAAAACGGATCCATAAATAATCGAAAAGCCTAGAAATCCAACGCCTTGACCAACTGTCTCGCCGACAACGTTTCTGCCAACTGCTAGTATTGTTATTGTGATAGGCATTACTGTTACTGAAATCATTAAGTCTGAGATAGCAAGAGTTATAACGTAGTAACTAGTAACACTACGAAGGCGTGGCGTCTTGTAAAACACGTACAACACACAAGAATTGCCTACAAGAGATATTAGTGCTATGAGGACCAGAAGACCCGTCTCGATAATGACTTGTGCCAAAGATCTGTGAGCCAACTCGCTTGAGAGTTCCTCGGCGTATTCTCGGTCAAACTTCGCCATAAAGAGTAGGGACCGAATTTCTGCAGAAACAAGGCGTCGAAAAACTTAACATGAACTCATGAATATAACTTCTAAATTAATTAAGAAGGAACAATTTAAGTCTTCAGGTTTATTCGTTATTAAATTTTTGCAAAAAGAAAAAGAAAAAAACATAGGAAAAACAAACAAACAAGCTGATATTTGCGACAAGACAAGACTCGCATATGCACTGAAATTAAATTTAAAACTAAAACTAAAACTAAAACTAAAACTAAAACTAAAACTAAAACTAAAACTAAAAATGAAAATGAAAATGAAAAAAAAAATTAAATTAAAATTAAAAACTTAAAAAAAATCTAAAAAAATATTTTGTTACACAACGGTTTTAAGCTAAGTTAATATTAGTAATAATTAATGATTTGTTGTTTAGTTCTGAGGCCCACTTCAGACGTCGAACTTTTGCCGCGTCAAATCTAATAGTTGCATTTTGTAGATGAGAAGTGCAGCTTCTGAACCAAATGAATTTGACAAATTTGATTCAAACTGAATTTTTCAATTTAATACTTAATCAAATCTGTCAAATACAATAGGTTCAGACGCCGCACTTCTCATTTACAAAATGCAACTATTAGATCATTCTATTAGATTCGACACGGCAAAAGTTCGACGTCTGAACTTGGCCTTAGTCACGTTGTTACAGCGTTTCAGCTTGTATAAGTCTAGAATAGAATTTCAAGTTCAAGTAGGATTTTGAGCGGCTCGGCAAGTTCAAGGTTGGGCATGCGGTAACGTGTGGCGTACGCAGGTTGTCCCGGGAATTTAGAATGTTGCTATGCCACATGTCCCTGCATATCCTTCCTGGTAAATACTAAAATCCGTATTAGCGATTGTTAAGACAACAGTTAGCGTCGAATTTGAACGACAAGATATCCGTAGTTGAAAATGTATTTACCACGTGATAGTTAGAAACTAATTCACTGGTTGCTAAATTTGTAGTTTTAGTGTGGTATAGGCAGGCAGAATCCCATCTCTAGCGAGATGTCCAAAATCAGCCAAAACATTATGAATGGAATCTTAATTCTTACCATAAAAGGTTTAAATTGGCTACGTACGATTTGGAAAAGGGCTTCTTAAATTTAAGTCCAGAGTCTAACTTGAAGCCCAAACATTGTCCGAAGAATTAGAAGTTCTAAGATCAGAAAGGATTAGAAGAATCAGAAGAATTAGAAGAAGAATAAGGAGTTAGAGAAGAATAAAAAAGGTTCTGTTCTAAAAGTCTGTCAGAGTTCTAATAATTTTATCAAAACGATTGCTCATGACTCTGTACTGTGATATTAACACTCTGGCCTTCCTGACTCCGCTTCGTGTTCCTAAGCTTGTTTTTCTTGTATCATACATGTCTATTGTGTTGTCGTGCTTATATCACATTTTATAACTGATATTTGAGATATAATGAGCGCGCTGATTGGCTAGCCACCATGCATGTTTATATCAGAGGACAGAGAAATGGCTCGCGCTATATATTAAACGACAAAAAATATTTTACAATAAAGATTACGGTGAGGAGCATTTTATTGCCGCAACGTTTCGGCGTCATACTGACACCATCATCAGGCTAAATTACTTTACAACTGGAATATTAATGTTCAAATTATTAAGTTCAAAGTCTCTGGAGGAGACTTAATAATTTGAACATTAATATTCCAGTTGTAAAGTAATTTAGCCTGATGATGGTGTCAGGACGACGCCGAAACGTTGCGGCAATAAAATGCTCTTTCTCTTTCCCGTAATCTTTATTGTAAAATCTATTACACTGTCGTGTTTGATAAAAAATATTTTATAAAAGTACTATAAAACGATCACTTATATCTCTGTACTCGCGGATATAAACACTCTGAAAGATGTATAGCACTCGAAGAGCAAGAGAAACACTTGGCTACGCCTTGTGTTCCTAAGCTTGCTCGATCTACATCTCCTATCGTCAGCCGTGCGACAGCTTTTGAACTAACCTGATGCGTTTTTCCTTAAAATTTAGTGCATTTAATTCGTGCTGTCAATGTTCACTTGTTTCTTATCTTCTTTCCATCTTTTCTTTCTTACTGCCTTTTTAGTCTTCTCCTTTCTCTCTTATTCTTTTTCTTCCTTTATCGTTTAAGACAATGTACTTGAATCTGTCGACAATTATTTTAGCTGCTAATTATTTGAAGAGGACGTTAGTAGAATAACAAGTGGATATTGATACCTTAAAAAGAACGTAGAACTGAATTCATGTCCTTAATCATAAAGCAAAAACGTTTTTCGTGCTTTTGTAAAAGTAAGACTGAAATACAAGTCTTCAAAATCTGAGAAGTCTACATTTAAAATTAATGATTTTACACGCCCTCAAAGGAACACTATCTGTCCCCAATTAATTAAATGACTTTGACAACATTTTGGCCGTATATCAATACTGTATGTCGTCGAACTATATCGATATACGGAAATGATAGAGGAGGAAAACTATTTCTTCTTTTCATTTGTTAACACACGAACATACATTGTTCAATTCTAAGAAATGCATGATAACAAATGAACAGAAAAAATGTTTCTTCTTCTAACATTGTCATAACTAATTCCTTACTGACTATTGTCCTGCATGAATGTGCATAAACAACCTTCGGTATACAAAGATGACTTTTCTTTACGATATTCCCCGAAGACAAATAAATAGCAACTTTGAAGGGTTGTAAGATTAATGTCAATTCTGACCTAAGACATTTCAAAATTTGGGACCATGTATTTCATATACTAAGTTTTAGAGTAACGCACAAGAGAATTTTACGTAATAAAGTGTTAAAAGAACTTGTTCTCAGTCGTGGCGTTATGACTGCCGAGGCCAAATCCTTGCATGGATAGTTTACAGACGGTTTATATGGTTTTAGCTTGAGTCTATATAAGACATATAATAGATGAATAAAACCGCTTGAAATGATAGCTAGGGTCTGTTTCTCGTAAGAACTAAACCTAATCTGGTTTGTTTTATAAGGTCATGGAATTGCCGTTTCCTAAAATCCAATTTCATTTTTTGTTACTGAGCTAGTTCTTTCACTCGAGGCATGCACCTCGATCAAGTGTTCTTACCAGTGAAATAATCAGTTCTACAAGTTCTGCAATCTTTCGAAGTGATCCTTCTTAGCTCAAAGTAGAACAGGGTGAAGAAAATGTACATTTGTTAGTTTCATACCTGCTTTGTAGAGATCCTGATGCCCGTTCTGTTGACTGCGACTTGATGAACTAAACTGAGGCGAGCAGGTGGAACGCGCTGCAATTACATTGACAACTTATACTTTTTATGGACAGTTATAAGTGTTTTTTCATAACTCAAAAAGACCTGACAAAGAGGATGAAAGTAGCTGAGAACCAGTGAACATATCAACCTTCAAAATCAAGGCTAATATCAATACAAATGTCCGTTTTTGCGGCATTAGGTATGCCAGACTTGTAATATTCAAAAAGTAACTTCTCACTGCAGTATTACTATAGTACCTTGCTAACATGGTCATTCTTTAGGCATTCTACTCAAAGATATATAGAAGAATTCGCAAAAAAATGCTGAAAAAGGACTGTAATTACTCGGCGAAGCTTTTCCTTCGCCCTCATGTGCGGTACAAAATCGACCTCACTACCTCCCCTCACATGTGCGTGAAAATTCCCCCATCCCCACTGAGGTATTTGAGCATGGCAACCGAGCTGAAGGAGCTGTTTTGCAAATGGGCTTCTTGTCTTTATTCTCGAACAATCTCATCTTTGAGCCGGGGTGATGCAATATCACGTAGTACAGGCAACCACTACCCTCCATAGAGCGCCACGTACGCGGTTAAAGATAATCCGCACTGGAATTTATCATTTACGTGAAGCAAAAATCCGCACTGGAATTTAAGCCCCCCAACAGATGCGGGGGTAATGAAAAGTTAGGTCAGGTCGAGTTCCGCAGTTATTTCAACATTCAAGATCCCACTCAAAGAAGAAAGAAAACCCGGAGTTAGTTCACTATTTTTACGATCCAATGGCCGCTTGTATGACTTCCCAAGGCAAATGCATTGTGATTGGAGGAGGCGTTGGTGGATGTCTCACAGCATTGGAACTCGCTCATGCTGGTTATATTGTTGAAGTTATCGAGAGGGAAATAGATCTAATGAAATGTAGCAGCGATGCCACTCCTGGTAGAATGGGATTGGGATTTCATTATGCTGATTTAAGCACAGCCTGTTTTTATCTCCGTGCTACAGTGCGTTTTACTCGGCTCTATGGCCATTTTAGAGATGCTGTAGATAAGCCACTGAATCATCCTTTACGGCGGGGAAGATATTTTATACTCAAGGAATCTGCAGTTCCCCCAGAGGACATTCTCAAGACATATCAAGGTATACAACAAGAATACGCCAGACTGATATCCGAAGACCCTCACAACGAAGTCTTTGGTCCCCCGGAGAATTTATTCAGAATTCTAGACCAAGATGAATATGCAGACACACTGCTTGAAATAATGCGTGTCAGGTTTCGGAAACTGATGGAAACGAACCCTGAATCTTTGAATTTCCCATGAAACGAACTAGCGTCCGAGTAAGGGAATGTCAGACTATCTGATACACCATTGAAATACGACGTGCCCTGGTCTGGGAAACTACCGGTAATTTCATGGTACGCAACGAATTGCGGATCGTAGCAGTACAGCAATTTGTGTTTGTATCACGTTAAACTTTTTTTTCTTTTAAAACATATGCTTATTCGTGATAAAAGTTAAAGAGCACCAGGATGCCAAGACATGAGTGTCAAGGATCCAGAATTTCCCTTACATGTCATGATTTATGTACCAGGAACCTATCTCACGACACTTCGTGTAGTATGAGATTCAGAGTCTGATATTCCTTGACACGCAACGTACCCTGACACGTAAGGATTTTGCCCCCTGACACCCTAAATTGCACGACAAATCAAGGACACTGAAATTCCATGAAATGCTTTATTTAACGCAGTGGAGACATGTACTTTCCCCGTTTGAGAGCGCAAGCTTTTTATATACTGAATACACAGAGTTTTTCAATTGCTGCGTGATGTTGCATCACCCGGCCCCTGCTCAAAGTTGAGATTGTTCGAGAACAAAGGCGTGCATATGGTCATTTACCGATTAAAGCTAGCCGTTTCTAAGGAAAGTGAAATGTTGGGTTTTCATACTCGTCTCTAGAACCCTTTTTCTGTACTCTTTCGATCTGTAGGGCTGTTTAGCCAGCATTTCTTTTTTTTTATCTCAGCTCCGGGACTGAATATTAAGAATCCTTATACGTGACTCTGCAACGGAGTGACTGACATTTCACTTTCCGTTAGAAACGGCTAGTCTTATAAATCAGTAATAGAAGTCTCGAGTTACGGCCAAGGTAAGGTTGTATGAATAATAGATCACGAAGATCACGTTATGCACTGTAAGAAACACTAGCTTTTCAAGGACACTTTTCAATCGAAAAAGACAGAAATTTCTCTATGCTGAAATCTATTCTGAAATCATCTGACTGAACAGTGCCACACTAACAGCCGACTAAATGGCCATATGGACGTCTTTGATCTCGAGCAATCTCATCTTTGAGTCGAGGTGATGCAATATCACGTAGTACAGGCAACCAGTACCATCCATAGCATGACATAGAAATTATTTGGTTTATCGGAAAAAGGAATTTACTATCAAATTTGTCACATTGAAAATAGTAAAATTGCAAAGTTTCGTAAAAGATTGCCCTTAAACTGACGAAGATATGAATTTTTAAATGTAAGCATTTGGTGAAAATTTTTGCAAAGAAATGTATGTGTCATAGCCTGATAACGAGGCTGGGCGTGCATGCGATGCACGTCCACAGTACATTTCTTTGTAAAAATGCTTACTGTTCAAAAATTCATTTCTTCGTCAGTTGGAGGCCAATCTTTATGAAACTTTGCAATTTTACTAATATCGATATGATAAATCTGATAGCAAATTCTTAATTTTTATCCATACATCAAAGATCTTATAATGTCATACTAACGTGACAAGGGTCTATAGAGCGCCACTTACGTAAAAGATAATCCGCACTGGAATTTATCATTTACGTTAGGGAAATGCAATGGAATTTGAGAACCCCAACAGATGCGGGGGCAATAAAAAGTTAGGTCAGGTCGAGTTCCGCAGTTATTTCAACATTCAGTCAAGATCCCACTCAAAGACGAAAGAAAACCCGGAGTTAGTTCACTTTTTTTACGATCCAATAGCCGCTTGTATGACTTCCCAAGCGGGCAAATGCATTGTGATTGGAGGAGGCGTTGGTGGATGTCTCACAGCATTGGAACTCGCTCAAGCTGGTTATATTGTTGAAGTTATCGAGAGGGAAATAGATCTAATGAAATGTAGCAGCAATGCCAATCCTGGTAGAATGAATTTGGGATTTCATTATGCTGATTTAAGCACAGCCTGTTTTTGTCTCCGTGCTACAGTGCGTTTTACTCGGCTCTATGGCCATTTTAGAGTTGCCGTAGATAAGCCATTGAATCATCCCTTACGGCGGGGAAGATATTTTATACTCAAGGAATCTGCAGTTCCCCCAGAGGACATTCTCAAGACATATCAAGGTATACAACAAGAATACGCCAGACTGATATCCGAAGACCCTCACAACGAAGTCTTTGGTCCCCCGGAGAATTTGTTCAGAATTCTAGACCAAGATGAATATGCAGACAGTGTACCTCTCGAAATTGTAAAGTATGGAGTTGAAACAGCAGAGGAATTGCTCGATTGGGTGAGGTTTAGAAAACACATAGTCGGTGAGGTAAATGAAAGAAAGCGCATGAAACAAATCCGAGTCCATCTTGCTACGGAAGTGACGGACATACAACGATTGCGTGATAACCAATACAACGTCTGTTGTATAACACGGTCTGGCGTGAATTTCAGCTCAAAGACTGAGCGACTGGTAAACTGTACTTGGCAGAACATTGCAGCATTAAATGCCACTTGTGGACTGCATGCAAAGCCACGACTCAACAGAGTTAAAGTGATTACCACAATTCAGCTACCACAAGAAATGGAGCATGCACACTCAATGCTTTTCTGCATGGGCCCTCATTGCTCGTTTTCAAACAAAGGAAATGGCACTGGAATTATAACATTTGCTCCAGTCACCAACATTGGTTTGTCCAGTGCAGAAAGAATGCCTCAAGAGTTTCAAGATATCTTGTCCAACCTGACAGCAGAGGACAAGGAGTTTTACGGTGAAAGAATCCTGAAAGGCGTTTCTCGTTACATCCCAAAACTTGCTAAAGCAAAAATTCTGAAAGTCAAAACCGGAGTGGTACAAACCTATTTGAATGGCGACCACTTTCAGTACAACTTCATAATGGGGGACATTGATTTCATTCATAATCCCCTGTCAGCTACTGGGATTCACTATCGCGATTACAGTGGAGTTGAAGTTCTTGCTCCAGGATTTGTTGTCAATGCTTGTATGAAGTTGCTGTTCTGTGCCGACAATGCACAAATGGTTCGCAAGATATTTGAATCCACATCGAAGTGACCGTACATATCGCTTGTCACTGTTGACTAACAAACAAGTTGTATGAATCTTAAGGCGCCCCTTGTACTCTGAGAATAACAACCACGAACCTCAAAGACCTCAAATGACAACGAAAAGGTAAGTTAGTGTCTGCCTAATAGCTAGAAGTGTAAAACTGATCGCCCACAGGACAAGCCGTTAAAAGATATAAACAATGTTTATAATGATTATAAAACACTGAAAATGGTCAAAAAGTTTGGACGCACCTTAATGCTAGAATTGGAAAGATTCTGTAGCGAAGCTGCTGTTTTAAAGCTAGAAACAATCAATTCAAGGTTTCATTAAACGACGGTACTGAGTTTTGTTTTTACGCAACAGTAGATCTGGAGAAATAGATTTTATAAAGTACGATATGCTGCACAAACGCTTGAAACCAGATTTCTTGCGCTTTTGTTTTGAATGCAAATGAGCTGCAATTCAAGAATGCAGATGAGGTGGCCGTGAAGATGAGGTGGCCGTGTTTATGAAAGCATCACTGAATCGGCTTTAGAAAATTAAATAAAGGATGAATTTACGGCCACCTCATCTCGCAAGGCACTCCCCTGACAAAAATGTAAATTCTTGAATTGCAACGACTTGTCCTGTTGGCGATCAGTTTTACACTTTTATTAGGCGGATATTAAGTTACCCTTTTGTTGTCATTTGAGGTTCGTGGTTGTTATTCTCAGAGTACAAGGGGCGCCTTAAGATTCATGACGATTTCAGAGCACGTTTAGGATACACTTTTGGCGGCCAATCGTCCTCGCATTTCTATTCCGACGATTTTTGTGAAACTCACTCAGCTTGAAGTTTGATTCATTGTAGTTTGATTCCCTGTGTTTCATTCTTTTATACCAACAAAATTTTGATTTAGAGTGGGTCATTTCTAAACAGTGGGGTCAGGTTTTGTTGAAATTACTCCAAAAATAGTTCTCTTCAACACAATTGCTTAAGGCCAATGTGTAGCTGGATAATTGGAGTAAAAGTTCCTAAAAAGCTATTGAAATTGAACGCGATCCTAAAACGTTTTGACCAAAAGTAAGGCCGAATGCCTCCTGAATTTGTATTGAGTCACCTTAAGTTAACAACATTTTACCTTGTAACAACCTATAGCTAAATATATCTATCACGCGAACTTAGTAATACGATAACCTCGTTTTAGTTAGATCAGTTAAAGGTTAGGAGTCAACGGAAGTTAAGACTATGTTGTGGTTACATAGTTTTGATCATAATAACGAGGCAGGGACTGGGAGTTTTTAAATCATAGTTTTCGATCAAATAAATGGCAAACTACAATAAATGTTATAAAGATATTAGCGATTATATATGCTAATTCTTTAGTAAGAAATGTATGGCGCCGTCATGTTTGTATCGGTTCGAATAGACACCAACATTTGAGTAGGTTTCAGAGCTCTGGATAAAATTTAAGTACTTCCACGTACCACGTAAAAGACGAATTAAAACTTGTAACTCTATAGAATTTCGAGCTGAAACGAGTTTTTGTTGGACCACAATGTTAACTACTGGGTTGCCAGTAATTGTGTTATCCAATAAAGCTATTATTATTATTATTAGTTATTATTATTAGTTATTATTATTATTAGTTATTATTATTATTATTATTAGTAGTAGTAGTAGTAGTAGTAGTAGTAGTAGTAGTAGTAGTAGTAGTAGTAGTAGTAGTAGTAGTAGTAGTAGTAGTAGTAGTAGTAGAGTGATTTTCATAAACCTGTGAAATAAAACTTAGCTTATTAAACACTACTAAACTCTAAAGCTTTTGTTTTCTATTGTTTGAATTTGATTATTATACATCAATAGCTAAAATTTGTTTCACGGGTTTATGAAAATCACTCTAGTAGTAGTAGTAGTAGTAGTAGTAGTAGTAGTAGTAGTAGTAGTAGTAGTAGTAGTAGTAGTAGTAGTAGTAGTAGTAGTAGTAGTAGTAGTAGTAGTAGTAGTAGTAGTAGTAGTAGTAGTAGTATTCTCGAGTGTCGAATTTTTAGTCTTTTAGAAATTTTAGGGTTTTTTTTCTTTACGAACTTATTTTCTCAGTAATAATTAAATTTAATTTTTTTATAATAATTGTTACAAATAGTTATGAAATTTGTATATAGAATTGATTTCAATAAAGTTGTATTATTTACTATTAATTTATATTATTATTTATCAGGAGTGTATCACGTGACCGATTGCGCGTGACCGACGGCCTTTTCTCGAGACGAAATCACAAAAAAAGAAAAAGAAAACATTTGCAGTTTATAACTCGTTCCCAGGCTACGCCAGGACACGAGTAATTAAATAATTTATAATGGCACGTTAGCGTGATTGATAAGGGTCTATTAATCCGGGTCAATAAGGCACGGGATTAAGGTCGCGTACGGAAATTTGTGGTTCTCATACCCAGATCACGTATGGAGGGGGGCCTAGGGGGGTTACGAATACCGCAATACCGCACGAAAAATTCGAAAATACCGCAATCCCGCATGAAAAATTCGAAAATACGGCTCACCACACGAAAAATTCGAAATACCTCTCACACGGGACCTCACGCGCAGAAACATGAATCACAGAAACATGAAATTTTCTATCGAGCGCCAGAAGCAAAATCCCGCATCTCGCAGGCCTCAAAAATACCGCATTACCGCAATTTCAAATCGTTTTTCCTATAATACCGCAGCTCAAAAAAGAAAATACCGCATACCGCAGGGTTTGAGAATCCCGCAATACCGCAATTTTTTTTGTAAAATACCGCAATACTACACAAAAAAATGGTCAATCCCGCAATCCCGCAAACCCCTAGGACCCCCTCCGTACGCCCCTTTGCAAACTTCGCAGTTTTACTGATTTTAATATGATCTTTCCAGCTATGGTCATTGTTTTTTTAAGTTTGGGAACTTTTGGAATTACATGAAAAAGCCGTTAGTATGAAATGACTGTAGCAATTGCAGACATACGTCTTGGTAACTGTCATATTCGGATTCAGTATGAAAAATCAGTTTAGAATAGTTATGTTAGCAGCTTCTACCCCAAAATGCCTCCAGGTGACTGATTTTTCGAAAATGCGCCTAGTCTAACAACCATATAGTAATTATTTAGAGGTTAACGCACTCAGCGAGTGAATTATCGGGATTTACCTTCACGAGTTTATAACAATGAACGAGAAATTTTAAATACTGGTATGAGAAAATTTCCAGTTCATTGTTAGTGAACACGTGAAGGTATAAAATCCCGATAATTCACGAGCAAAGAGTGTGTTAACCTTTTTATTATTCAATTTGAATACACTACAGAAGCAGGCTAAAACTGTCAGTCGACATCTAAGATAGGCTCAGATGGCTGAAATCAATTTGTTTTACAATATACTTTTAAATCACAAACTAGCAAAAAAATAATAACACATCAGATAAACAACATAAAATAATAAACATACATAAATAACATAAAAGATAGTAGGGCAACACACTCCAACGTTCAGCAAACGTTATATAAACAGATTAGATAATTAAAAGTATACACCTATTTCAAAAAAGGTTGTCGTACGAGAGGTCTCAAGCCTACGCGACTAGACCGAAAAGGAGTATGGGTAGTTGTAAAACTATAATTTCTTTTTGGCTTTGGTCGTAATTTTAGCATCAGCAAACAAAGGTCTTTAATGTATTAGGTCATAAAAAGCTGAAGTTCAGTTATTGGTTGGATATTTATATGATTTTACAACTTAAGTAATATTTACCCATGCTTCCTTTCGGGTGAGTCGCGTAGGCTTTCGCTGACAACGTTTATTGAAATAGGTATATATAGTGAGTACAAAAAAAAGGAAATTTAGAAACGATTTGTGGTTACAATATAGTTTTGAACTTCGACAAACAGTTATCGTTCGCCAATATTAACCTTAAGAAATAATTAGAAACACAAAATAACAACAAACCAAAAGCAAACATAGAATAAAGATCCAAACTGTATGCAAATGTTAGTTTAGAAATTTTCAATACATTAAATATTCCTATGGCTGCTCTGTAAATCTCAAGACTAACTTCCATGATAGAAGAAAAAGAGACAAAAATATTTAAAACTTACCTCAAGCTGCATGATGTTTAGAAGTGATATCTATATACTGAATAAATAGTCAAAACACACAACAAAAAGTCAATGAAACTTTATATTCAGAGTTCATGTAGCCAGCACTATTTGGGTATTTGTGCACCCCTAAAACACGAGTAGATTCTTCCAAATTGTACTTGTAAAAGTCTCCAAATGACACAATCCTGAAAATTTTGTCGTCGTCTCGGCGCTTGACAAAGATTTTACCATCCGTGGTCCAGGCAGATTTAACCTTCTCACTCTTCCAAGCCTCTGTAGAATAGCTTTTGGTTCTCTCTTGTTAAATATTCATTGATATAGAAATTGCTGCCTTTCAAATTTCGTCTCTTCTTTAAGATTGCAATTTTATGTCGATGTGTCTCTAAACGGACAATGATTGCGCGAGGCTTGCCAGGCTTGATCTCCCCACGCGGTGAGCCCTGTCAATGTCGGTCGATGAAAGTGGAAGCTCTAAATTTTCCACACAGAATTTAGTGACCTTATCGACACAATCTTCATCCTTTTCCTCTTCAAAGCCGATTATTCGGCTGATGTTATGTCTTCTGCTGTATTGTTCGTTGTCGTTTGCTTTCAAAGATACAGCAACATTCTTGCTCGCAAGGTCTCGTACCTGTTCTTCCAAATCTTCAATCCTCTGTTCAAGGTATCAAACTTTCTCCATTACAGGATTGATCACTTCTGCCATAGCTGCATTGACTGCATCCTGAACAGTATTCATTATCAATGATATTAGTTCCTGCTTAACTTCAGGGGCAAGTGATTCAGTAAGGACGTCAGACTTGGATTGACTTCTCGTACGTAGTTACTCCATCTGATCGCCATTGTTAATAATACGTTATGGAGAGCACCAAGTAAAACGTGCCCCCAATAAGTGACTAGCTACCAAAAGCGTTTATAGAAAAATTTAAGACTTCCTTAAGAGAAGATACTTTGAACAGGAGCCCAAAAGAACACGTCCGTACACTTCGCTAGTCATGCCTCCAATTCACTCACTCCATTCACTCACTCCTTTTGTTCTTTGTTAGCTAGCTAGTGCAAACTATTTAGTGAATAGTCATTTTTCTTTCACTGGCAAAGCAAAACCATTCTAGCATTGATTATTTCAAGCAAAAAAATAGCATTGATTATTTCACTCAAACCCTTTTTTACGTCCACGTCTTCCCTGCCATCGTCAACATGACGAGTCGTCGTGGTTTCTTGAGGACTTTCGGGGGGAAATGCAAAATAAAAATGAAATTCGCTCTAATTTAGCATGCTGATAAATCATCATGAAAGACATAAAATAAGCCCCAAAAATAGAGGGTCACCGTTAAATATCGAGAGCTACATCGCTGAGAAGTCGGCCAGTTTTGCACTTTGCAGAGCCTCCGTCACCAAGCACAAAGGAAAGAGAACGTACGAAAATTGATTTTCCCGGAGAAAAAAAAATTTCAAACCAGTAGTAAAAAGGTACTCTGAGAATGCTTCTTTAGCTATTCATCTGTTTTTAAAATGTTTCTTTAGATGCCGTATCAAAAAAAAACAAGTCTTTCTTTTAGGCAACAATAACTTACGGTCCCGAATAAAATTGTCGCATTCAGCTGTCATTTTCGTGGGTCAAGATTTGGCGGAAAATGTCGCTTTTCGGTAGGAGAAATAAATGTCAATTTTCTGAAAAACTAACAGGATGTTGATATTTAGCATTTCTTCAAGATGAGAGAATAAAAAATGGGTATCACCGTTCATTTTGAAAGATATTCATCGTCAAAAATTGGATCCACAGATGAACGTGACGAGTCAAGTCCATCGCCATCTTGAATACCGAGTGGAGACTGGGTTACGTGGAAACGCTTTTGTCTTTTTCTTTCTTTTTTCTGCGCTTTTTTAACCCAAATAATTTTTTCACAGCTCCAAAATAAAAACATCCGATTTCCAATAATAATTTCAATCATCGCTGAACAACTTGCATTGGTTAAATGCCAACAATATGTTGAACTCATTAGAACCCAGTCTTCACGGACATCTTGGTATTTAGCCAGTATGATGAATCAGAACTATAATCAACCATTAGAAATCACAATTATCGGCAAAGTTGATCGACGATCGTTTGGAATAAACGGAAGGATACAGAAACGTGTTCTAAAACAGTAGCCAAATGTCATTTAGGCAGCATCCTCACTAATGCGAATAGAATTAAAAATGTATCCTTTTTCTTACGGTTCAGGCTACTCTTCAAACTAAAACAACGTTTTTCTTTTTGTCTAAGGTACGAAATCGGAGAGATGTTTTCATATTTACTGGATTGGTGTGGACGTAGTCTTAGATACCAGTCTTTATAAGGTTTTACTTAGTTAACAAAATAATAAACTAAAACGTTATTTTAACGTTATTTTCCTTAAATGGTCATCACCATTATAGAAAACATTTCTCAGGTAGTCTAGCTACAAATTGGTAACGATTACATTAAATAAAAGTACATTTGCATAACAAAAACAGAATATGGCTTCATACTTTGCCTATTCCGCCGGTATTCCGCTAAATCGGAATTGTCCAATTTGAACTTAATCTCCAATACTATGACCAAAAATCGAATTGTAAATGGAGTTCTTCAAGACATGTACTTTCCCCGTTTGAGAGCGCCAGCTTTTTATATACTGAATACACAGAGTTTTTCAATTGCTGCGTGATGCACCCCCGGCCCCTGCTCAAAGTTGAGATTGTTCGAGAACAAAGACGTGCATATGGTCATTTACTGATTAAAGCTAGCCGTTTCTAAAGGCGGTGTTACACGAGACGATTTTAACGACAATTTTCAGCGCAACGGGGTTGCGTTAAAAATCTTTCTCGTGTAACATGACACTTGGAATGATTTTCCTTGCAATTTTCGCTTCGGCAACGCGTTGCGAGTTTTTGAATCCAAGTCAGAAACTCGCAATGCAAAATATTGCAAGTTATTGCAACGTTGCGCGGAAAATCGTCGTTAAAAATCGTCTCGTGTAACACCGCCTTAAGGAAAGTGAAATGTTGGGTTTTCATACTCGTCTCTAGAACCCTACTCTATCGATCTGGTGGGCTGTTTAGCCAGCATTTTTCTAAATCTCAGCTCCGGGACTGAAAAAGTTTTAAGAATCTTTACGTGACTCTACAAAGGAGTGACTGACATTTCACTTTCCGTTAGAAACGGCTAGTCTTATAAATCAGTAAATAAATAAAACTCTCGAGTTACGGCCAAGGTAAGGTTGTTTCAATAATAGATCAAGAAGGCCAAAGATGACAGTCATCTCGTCACGTTAGGCACCTCATAAGAAACACTTTTCAAGGACACTTTTCAATCGGCTGACTGAAATTTCTTTATGCTGAAATCTATTCTGAAATCAGCTGACTGAACAGTGCCACATTAACAGCCCAGTAAATGGCCATATGGACGTCTTTGTTCTCGAACAATCTCATCTTTGCTACGGGGTGATGCAACATCACGCAACCAGGCAACCAGTACCCTCCATAGAGCGCCACTTACGTTAAAGATAATCCGCACTGGAATTTATCATTTACGTTAAGCAAAAATCTGCAATGGAATTTGAGATCCTAACAGATGCAGGGTAATAAAAAGTTAGGTCAGGTCGAGTTCCGCAGTTATTTCAACATTCAAGATCCCACTCAAAGAAGAAAGAAAACCCGGAGTTAGTTCACTATTTTTACGATCCAATGGCCGCTTGTATGACTTCCCAAGCGGGCAAATGCATTGTGATTGGAGGAGGCGTTGGTGGATGTCTCACAGCATTGGAACTCGCTCATGCTGGTTATATTGTTGAAGTTATCGAGAGGGAAATAGATCTAATGAAATGTAGCAGCGATGCCACTCCTGGTAGAATGGGATTGGGATTTCATTGTGCTGATTTAAACACAGCCTGTTTTTATCTCCGTGCTACAGTGCGTTTTACTCGGCTCTATGGCCATTTTAGAGATGCTGTAGATAAGCCATTGAATCATGCCTTACGGCGGGGAAGATATTTTATACTCAAGGAATCTGCAGTTCCCCCAGAGGATATTCTCAAGACATATCAAGGTATACAACAAGAATACGCCAGACTGATATCCGAAGACCCTCACAACGAAGTCTTTGGTCCCCCGGAGAATTTGTTCAGAATTCTAGACCAAGATGAATATGCAGACAGTGTACCTCTCGAAATTATAAAGTATGGAGTCGAAGGCTTTGGAAAAGTCTAGATAAATTATGTCAGATTCATTTCCTTTATCAAGCACTGAGGCGATATTGTGAAAAACCTCAACAAGTTGACTAGCACAAGATAAGCCAGCTTGGAAGCCATACTGCGCAGGATGGAGAATATCAGTTATGTGAGGGACAAGTTTACGAGCGACACATTTTTAAATGATCATGTCTTTATTTAGTCGCTGGTGTTAGAACACAAATTAAAGAATCCAAGAATTGGCTTTTTGAGAACGACAAAACAATAAGCCTTCAGATCGTCTGATTGAGGCAATGATTCGGTGTCACAAATTCAGGAGGCTTTTTGAAAACGGCAATACACAAAATTTAGTTTGGCCCTGACTTTTCTACGAATATCAGCACTTTTAGTGGAATGGCTCGTTTGGATCTCAATGAAGACTTTATTTAGTAATGTGGCAGCTTCGCTTCGTTGTAATTTCTGAATTCAGGTATCGATAATCAGTGACTTTTCTACGAATATCACTTTGGAATGACCGGTTTAGATGTCAATGAAGTCTTTATCCAGTCGCTGGTGTCATGTAGAACACAAATTAGAGAATCCCTGAATGGGCTTTTTGAAAACGACAAAACAATATATTCATAGTAATCCAGACAGCTTTGCTTCGTAGTAGATATCAAATTCACGAATCGATCATCAGTGACTGCTTTTCTACGAATATTACTTTGGAATGACCGGTTTAGATGTCAATGAAGTCTTTATTTAGTCGCTGGAGTTAGAACACAAATTAATGAATCTCTGAATGGGCTTTTTGAAAACGACAAAACAATATATTCATAGTAATCCAGACAGCTTCGCTTCGTAGTTGATATCATGTTCACGAATCGACGAATCGACTAATAAGATGCACGGATCGTAAAGAACATTCACGATTCGTACGAATCGACACGAATCGTACGATTTACAGCCCGGGCCCTGATGGCCCTGAATGCAATAACCACAGGGTGACCAAGCAGTGGTGGTGGTGTGTACAATGAGATAAGAACCACAGGAAGACCACACATAAGCGGCAATTGATATCTTATTCTAATTAGAATATTTAATTTTATTCTAAAGAGGATATATAAATATGCACAATTTGTGCATATAAATAAGATTCACAGTGCATATTAATAAGATTCGCAATCTCTGCATATCAATGAGGTTCACGATCTGTTACGAATCGTAAACCACCGGTTACGAATCGACTCGATTCGTGTGTATTGGACATGTCTGCACAATTCAACTACCACAAGAAATGGAGCATGCACACTCAATGTTTTTCTGCATGGGCCCTCATTGCTCGTTTTCAAACAAAGGAAATGGCACTGGAATGATAACATTTGCTCCAGTCACCAACATGGGTTTGTCCAGTGCAGAAAGAATGCCTCCAGAGTTTAAAGATATCTTGTCCAACCTGACAGCAGATGTCAAGGAGTTTTACGGTGAAAGAATCCTGAAAGGAGTTTCTCGTTACATCCCAAAACTTGCTAAAGCAAAAATTCTGAAACTTGTAAAAACCGGAGTGGTACAAACCTATTTGAATGGCGACCACTTTCAGTACAACTTTATAATGGGGGACACTGATTTCATTCATAATCCCCTGTCAGCTACTGGGATTCACTACCGCGATTACAGTGGAGTTGCAAGAATTATCTTGATGAAGGACGTTACACCTGGAGGCATGATTCTATTCTAAATTTCTTGGCAAAATCTCTCAAATCTGTCAATCACTCATCCCTTTATGCTGATTTACCTGATTTTAGAAGTCCCTCGATAATTACAGATGATGAATACCGCCCTGATCTACTGCTTGTCAAACCTGATGGTTTATTATACGTTCTTGAACTAACAGTGGGTTTTGAATCAAATCTCCAGAATAACATTGAACGGAAAAAAGTTAAATACGAAGTCCTTTTCAAAAACTTAAAACGTCAGTTCAAAAACGTGATATTTGTAAATCTTTCTGTGAGTGCTCTAGGTGTGTTTGCCAATGATTCATCAAGCTTTATAACAATGTTGGATGATCTAGGTGTCGATGATAAATTTAAAAAGTATATCGTAAGATCGATTGTAAAGATTGCTATCAGAACTACGTATTACATATTTTGCTGTAAGAACAAGACATGGACGAATCCAGAACTAATGAAATATTGTTAAGGAATTTGTTGTTGTTGTTGTTGTTGTTGTTGTTGTTTCTTTCAAGTTTATGTAAATGTTGAATGTATCTAGTTTATGATAATATTGTTAATCAAGTAGCCAATTGTATTTCACCTATAAGTAGAGAGATTTACAATTGCACGTACATGTAACAAAACATAAAAAAATAAAGTTTTCATTATTATATGGTTTATTTAAACTTCAGACTGTTTTACATGGTGTAAGCAGATATTGCGGACTTGCAGCCTAAGCAACTATCTGCATGGCTGAACTTACAGAGATGCACATGATCTAATAATTGTACAGGCGTTTTACAATCTCGCAATTTTGTGAAATAACCCATCTCTGACACTTTCTTACAATATTTAGTCCTTCTTCTTCTTCTTCTTCTTCTTCTTCTTCTTCTTCTTCTTCTTCTTCTTCTTCTTCTTCTTCTTCTTCTTCTTCTTCTTCTTCTTCTTCTTCTTCTTCTTCTTCTTCTTCTTCTTCTTCTTCTTCTTCTTCTTCTTCTTCTTCTTCTTCTTCTTCTTCTTCTTCTTCTTCTTCTTCTTCTTCTTCTTCTTCTTCTTCTTCTTCTTCTTCTTCTTCTTCTTCTTCTTCTTCTTCTTCTTCTTCTTCTTCTTCTTCTTCTTCTTCTTCTTCTTCTTCTTCTTCTTCTTCTTCTTCTTCTTCTTCTTCTTCTTTCTTTTGTTTCTTTTTCGCAAATGTTATCAAGTTTTCATTATCACATGTTAATTCTATTTGGTCATCTGTCCAGTCTAACCTACCCAAGAACATTTATAACTTTACCATTCGCTACATAAACAACTCCCTTGCTACACGTAAAAATCTGTTCAGATGGGGATCATCACAAAGTCCTGACTGCTCTTTCTGCCTTAGTCCTGAATCACTCCTCCATGTTGTCGCTGGTTGCCAGCATTATCTTGAACGTTTTACCTGGAGACACGACTCAATTCTAAATTTCATCGCCACTTCCCTTCAACCTGCAATTAATGATCGCTCTTCGCTCTATGCTGATGTGAATGGTTATTCGAGTCCTTCAATTATAACCGGTGACACTTTCCGTCCAGATCTTCTTTTTCTAATACATTCCAAGTGTTTGTATGTCCTAGAACTAACAGTTGGGTTCGAGTCCAACCTTTGTAAAAATGCAATGCGTAAACGAGAAAAATACAAGAACTTGATTAACGACTTGAACAGTGACCACAGATGTGTTAAATTTGTTAACCTCTCCATGAGTTCTCTTGGCGTTTTCTCGGATGAATGCTCCACCTTCCTGGACATGATGAATGACATTGGCATTGATAAAAACAACAACTCTATATTATTAGAAAAATGATAAATCTTGCCATTAGAGCAACATATTATATATTTTGCTGCAGAAATAAGATTTGGAATGACCCAGAACTATTAAAATCCTAATATTTTTTTTTCATTTAATTTGATTCCTTGTAAATATACATTTTTATAAAATATTTAAGATATAACGCGCGCGCTGATTGGCTGGCTACCATGTTTATATCAGAGGACAGAGACATGGCTCGCTCAAAAACGTCGAAAATATTTTATAAAAGCAATATAAAACGATCGCTTATGTCTCTGTACTGTGATATAAACACTCTGGAAGATGTAGAGCACTCGAAAAGGAAGAGAAACACTCGGCTACGCCTCGTGTTCCTAAGCTTGCTTTTCTCTTGCTCTACATCTTCCATCGTGTTTATATCACAGAACAGAGACATGCGCGCGCGTTTTATATTCCTTAAATATATATTACTCATGTATCAATTCAAGTAGCCAGTTGTTTATTGCCTATACGTAGTGAGATTTGCAAATAAAGTTTCCATTATTATTATTATAATTATTATTATTATTATTATTATTATTATTATTATTAAATCACGCAATGATATAATTCAAACTCTCTGGAAATCATCTAGCAATTATACAAATATTCAGTATGACGTCTACAAATTCACAAAGGAAGTTCTTAAAGATTTCCGTTCTAACCAGGAAGACAGACTACAACACCAACTAATATGTCAAGGCTTCTTCTTCTCCAACGTTATCATGTTTTGTTTGCAGTCGCTTATAATTAACTCCGTTTGGTCCTCAGCTCAGTCTAGCCTACCCAAAAACATTTATAACTTTACCATTCGATACATTAACAACACTCTTCCCACACGCAAACACCTCACAAGGTGGGCTATATCACCAAGTTCTAAATGCTACTTCTGCTTTAAACCTGAAACTCTTCTTCATGTTGTCGCTGGATGTCAGTACTACCTTGAAAGATTTACTTCGAAACATAACTCAATTCTTAACTTCCTCGTCACTGCATTACAACCTATTGATAGCTCTTCCCTCTACGCCGACATTGATGGTTTTCATAGCCCTTCGATCTGTCATAACTGGTGACACGCATCGCCCTGACCTACTTCTGTTGACGTCATCTGCGTGTGGGATGCCTCTGTTCTAGAACTTACTGTCGTGACTTAGACAAGAGTGATTTGTGTCTAACTTGTCTTTCTCAGTAGCTATTTTCTTTAGGTTGGAGTTGAAAAATGGTAGAGAGTTTTTGTGCAGCGTGGCGCTTACGTCTTGTCCATCAATCATCAGTTCCCTGATGTCATCAACTCAAATAAATCGTGCGTTTGAAATTAAACGTTTGGCGCCTGATAAATTTTATTGTAAGTTTAACCACAATGGCCCTGAATTTCAATAACGACTCCAAAGCGACCAGATAATCGTTAATCGACCAATGGCGCATTTTATTTCGTAAATAATTGACTTGTGTATAGTCAGCAGAACCGCCGGGACATCTTTGCCAGCCAAGAGAGATTTCAAAGCATGTTGCTCTTGTTATAGATCTAGATTTAGTAGTTTTATGCTCTCATCCACAGCCAATTCCGCCATCTTGTTCATCAAGAACACCAACAATTCAACACTATCGATTTTGACCAATAGAAATACGCACACGCTGGAGTGCGCGAGTAACGGAAAAAACAGGGGTTTACCGGCAGGCTCTCTTTCCCTCCTCTTCTCCCCAGTCCCCCTCCCCTCCCCTTTCCCTCCTTCTCCCTCCCCTCTTCCCCCTCCCCCTCCCCCTACCTTGAGAGCTGGTAACGCAGGCTAGCTGTCTTATAATAAATGGTCAATGAAGACGCTTACAAACACGCTTTAATGGCGGAGACAAACCGAAAGGAGTGTGGTCACATGACTAATGACTAGTTCCAGGTTACTACATCAACTTTCATTGCACTCTTTATAGACGCCAAATGAAAGCTGCGATAAATACTATTGTTCATTAAAGCAAAAGTTATTCACTCACCTCTACAAAACATGACAAAACAAACAAACGAATAGCTAATAAAAATGGCGCAGTCGTTCGCAGTCGTCATTTATTCCATGAGGCAGCAGCTTACGAGCAAATATTCGAGAGATGATTGGTTTCGAGTCTTTTTCTTTGTCAGTGCTGAAGATCATTCCAAACTGCTAATTGGTCCCGAAGTTTACCGAGTGTCGACTTTTGCCGAGGTTTTGCCGAGCGTGGAGTTCCTGTGGTTGTTACTCACTTACATCACGATGACAGTAGTGGCTAGGGCCTCTACGAGGCTCTAGCCACAAAGAGTATAATATACACTGTATAAAACAAAATATAACATACGTGCTGATTGGTTGGTTGGAATATTTGATGAATAATTCCTTTAAAAATATTTATCCTCTAATATCATCATCTGTATCATCATCATCATCATTGGCATCATCATCATCTGAACTGAAGAAAATAAAATCTATTTGTTAAATACAGCAATCTAATGTGAAATAAACATCTGTTATTAGAGTAATTTTATTTGACCCGTAAAAAAAGATGACTATTTAGTTTGTACTAATTGATAAAGAACAAAAGTATACAATACGTTTAGAGTGTACTACTAACTATTATCAGTCACTATTTTTCACTGGTTAAATAAAATCACTCTATCTAGTGCAATTAAATGCAAATTGCTCAGTCGAATTCAAACTAGAACGATTTCGGTCATATATGCTTTTGCTGGGGTGCATGTTACGTCACGGCAGCCATCTTGGATGAACTTCAACAAAAGATTTCTCATTAGCGTTTATTGTTTGGTCATCCAACATGGATTCCCAAAGGTATGGATGCACCCCAGCAATTCGGATATATGTACTAGAAATACATCATATAAATAAACGTTTTATATAAATATTTTTGAATAAAATCAACTCCTCTCTGAGAATTAAGCAATTTAAATCTGAAAATGCAAATGAGATGACGTCCTGCTTGATTTTGATTCTAGTTCTGAAACAAGTGCATTTTAGTTAAGTAGCAAATTTTTCTTACCATACCTTGTACATGTACTTTAGCAATGAAATTGTTTTTCAAATAGAAAAATAGTATAAAATTCGTATCTAGTGTATTTGTATATTTCATAATTCCTGCTTGGACGCCATCTCATTTGCATTTTTAGATTTGAATTGCTTAATTCTCAGAGAGGAGTTGATTTTACAGAAATATTTATATAAAACGGTTATTTATATGATGTATTTCAGTCTAGATTCAAAAGGATTTGGCTAGGCTTTATGGGCACTTTAAGAATGACTGTACGTATGCTCCCTCCGCATCCAGTTTCTAATTCGGAATGAGATATCCTGCTAGAAGAGACGTACGTCACAGATAAATTTGATGAGCCTCGCCCAACTGGACTCGAAAATACATAGAATACAAGTGATGAGACCTCAATACAGCAAAGGTTTGAATACTGTGACTGTACGTACTCTTAACAAGTCGTTGAGAAGTTTGATAAATGCGCGTGTGAAAGCAGACTCCTGTTGGCTTCATCGATGTGATGGAATCCAAACTCAGAAGGAGAAGCCCAAATTTTAAATTATTGATATAAATAAAAGAACTTAACTGTGTAGTGTCTAGTATTCCAAACCTTCAACCATCATTTGATTATACTTTGGGATAATTGTCGTGAAAGAGTAAATGCGGCCTTCCAAGTGAGACGACTGAAAATTGTTATTGACGATTATCCGGCAATGGCTCGATGTATTGAAAAATATTCATTAAAATCTATTAATCCTTGCTTCAATAAAGTCATAAACAAGATTTGATTGGTTCGGAATGTCTCCAAGGATTTGGGACAAAACATTAGCATCATAATGAAACTTCGCCGAATAGACTACCCCAATTAGACATTAAAATTATTAAGTATCTAGGTAGCGCAGCGGTCTAAGGTGATATCTAAAGGTATGGATTAGGGTCCGGATATCGTCTCCCTCCCTGGCCTTCGGGCTAAGTCAACTGTTATATGTAGCACTGGGATAGCGTGGATGTGGCCGAAATCTTCATCCTTAACGTAAGTCGATTCGATGTCTCAGCTTCTTTGAATGTCTCGGGAGAATCGTCCCCATTTTTTTTTTTTAATAAATGATCTATTTCTTTACATTATTTCCGGGGGGCCTCAAACACAGGTTCCAGGTTCGAGCCTTGCCGACGCTGGATCTTTTCTCTTTTTTTTTTTTTTTCCCTTCTTCTTCTTCTTTTCCTTTTTCGTTCTTTTTCCTTTTCGTCCTTCTTTACTTTGGAATATGTAGAATGTTGCCTTTTTTAGCTTACAGTGATCTTTTATTTTAAGCATTTTAAAAATCAAATTACGTTAATTTTTAATTTATGCATATATTTTATTTTATTTATTTATTTTTTTCTACATAATTCTCAACTTATCATGCTTGAAAGTGGATTATTGCAAGTGGTATCGCGAGTTATAATAAGTTTTTTTTTTCAATTTTAATGGCAACCTCCTTCATTGGGTTTCCTGTTACCTGTGGCACCGGGAGAAATGGGGATCCCAGTCTCTTCTTCATACCACAGGAAGCCCATGAGAAGTAATTGTACAGCGATTGACGTGAGACGACTTTGTCGGCGGCCTGCGTTGTTCGAGATATTATTACATAATTCCAGAGGCAAGTGTGAATACAGCCTAGATCTCAAGCCATTTGTTGATTGGCTTCAATGAAGATCCTCTTTTAGATCCTATTGGCTCTAAAGATATAATATAAGAAATAATTGAGAAATATATAACTTGCTCTGATTACCTGGCTATCGTGTTAAAAAGGGGGGCAAGAGACGCGCGCCAATCAAGACTCTCGAAAGACCGGGTTTTTCCTTTCATGATCATTGTTAGAGAGGTTAAGCATCGAAGACGAGGACGACCGTAGGACGAATTTCCATTGATGTGTATTTCTAATTTTACCAAATAAAAGTGATTATTAATAAAATAAATATGTAATGAATGTAATATGTGTTTTGTGAACCTTTAAAAACTGCAATGTTTTTTTATTAGGTAGCATTAAATTAATGAAATTGTGATTTGCAAAAGAAAATGCACTCAGCCGTTTGATTCTACGACCACTTTACTCCAGATTCTCGTCACAGAACGAGTTTCAAGGTTGAGTGCATTCAGCTTTGCAGATAATATATTTTCTCAAAGGGGGGTTCCGTTTTCTTAAACTGTGTATAATATACTCTTTAGTTTGGTCGATGTTCGACAAAAAATTGGCTTTAATCATCAAATTTACTATCTAGTAACGGCACTTACAGGTAAATTGAACTTCTAATATTTTTTTATTAAAATTTATATAAGACATATTTCTATCACCAATCAAACCTTCAGGGAGGGGTTCAGCGGACCCCTTCAACCCCCCTGGATCCGCCACTGATATCAAAACTTATCGCTGTTTTTCACTGAGAAGTTCAGCCGCTATGTATTGTTATTGTTACCTATTTATTTGGTTAATAATCACTAGTATTTAGTAAAATTAGAAACTCACATCAGAGTAAACTCGTGTTCGTCCTCGTCCTCAATGCTAAACCTCTCTAATATATAACTAATTGCACAAACATTGAATTGACACTTTCAAACATAGGAGCTGAGACCGAAATGAACAATGGGAAATTTTGATTAAATGATTTTAAAGAAGTGCGTGGACGTGGACATTTCAAATGGCGACTGCGACAAATTATTGTATTCCAGATGCACTTATTCAGCTCCTGTTCCGCACATTCATAGATAAAACACATGAAAATCCAAATATTACTATAGTATATCCAGGAGCTATTTGGTGCAAAAAGCTATATCAACGATAGATAACTTAAAATGCAATAAACCCTCTTTGAGTTCAGGGGCGGATCCTCAGAAGGGGATGTACCATCTTTTAGAGGGGTGCACCATCATACAAAATGGAAAACGCCGAGAGGATGTTTCGGAAGAATATTTAGAAATAGGACTCAAAGTCGTCTCAGGATGGGGTGCACACCCATTGACCCTCCCCTAAATCCACCCCTGGAGTTTCATAAATCTTAATTCTATTGAACTGCAAATAATATTGGTTTAGAGATTCTTCCCAGATTTTCGACAGGTGTTGCTGTAACACAATTCTCAAAATGTCACATGTGAAGTTTAGATTACTTAAAGATAAAGAGTGTCGAATGAGCATCAATAAATTTGAAAAAAGGTAAATATAATGTACAGTACATTATTTGCAAAAACAACAGCTGAAAACTAGTTAGAGCAAATACTTTTTCGATAGTTTTATTGCAAATATGATTATCAGTTATCCCAAGGACCCCAAGAGGAAGATGTTCATCAATTTACCTAGTGCTAGCCTGCGTTGCTGGCGGTCTGCGGTTTTTGGCTCAAAAACCGCAGACCGCCAGCAACGCAGGCTACCTAGTGCTAATTCAAAACCTAATTTGACGGTTACACGAACAGCTGTCTCAGCCATCAGAAACAAAATTTGTTCTGGTTTTATTAAAAAAGCAATTACGCCTACTAGGGCTAGGTTTTCACCATTCTAAATGATCTCAAGACTTTTCATATACTAGAGTGGTTGGAGCTACTTTTGCCATTGATTTGTAAGGACTGTATTGAAATAGCTTCTTTTAATTCAACACCAATTGAAATTTATTCAATTCCAGATGTGTACAGATATGAGTTTATGCAGGCGCTTGTAACAGCTGAACACTTACAAAGAAAATGTTATTAAGAATTGTTTAACAAAGAAATGCCATTAAAAAGTTTATTTTGCTTTTGTTTCTATATAAATGGCGCTCCGTTGGTGCCATATCCAGGAAATTGAAACACACTCGTCAAGTGTAGTATCTAGATCTTATCACGTTTTTAGGCTACTTTTACAACTTCTTTCTCAATCACTGAAAGCTTTCAAATACTTGTCTTGTATTCGCGATGTGAACTTGTCTGAATATAATAAGTTCTCAAATTCGCTCTTATAACGGAGTAGCTCGTCAAATTTGGTTGCTTTTAATTTTCATGGCTACGCGCTGAGATTCCCAGTCTTTTTGTTAGCCCTCCTGTTTGCACATCTTGACCCATCTTATTTTTTATGAAAATCCGCAAAACTCTGAATTCGAGTGGGATTCTGGCGATTGAATTTTGATAGCATTAAAGCACCAAGAAATAGAAATCCGCAGACGTCTCCTGCATACTGACTGCAAATTCAACATTTTTAAGGTCTCCTGCAATAACTCTAGTTATTTCCCCACTTCTTCCTTCATCTTTTGAATATTCTTGGAAGTCCATTTTTGCTTTACTGTTGCATCTGCACCCTAATCTCTTGTACATCATGATCCAAATTCGGCGCGCAAGAAACTCGAGGACTGCGCATAGTAAAACAAAATATCTTGAAAAACATGTTTCTAAAGGGTCTGTTGAAGATGTTATATATCAATGGGTTTAAAGCGCTACTAAAATAAGCTGCATAAATGACAATCATCAGAGCATCTCGTGGTAGATTAACAAAAACATACAGATTAAATATCACCACTGGAGGAATCCAACACAGGCTAAAAGTGCAAACTACTGCCAGAAGTGACTTTGTGATATGAACTTCTTCCCTTGAAAGCGATAAACCGTTGGAGTTTGACAACGTAGAAGAGACAGAAGCAACGTGCGTTTTTACAGTCTTGCAGATTTTATAGTAACAAACAATGGCGAACCATAAGGGAAATATGATAAAGAAAAATGACATCAATGCTGATGTTAAACTTGCCATTTTTGAGTTAGGATAATCTGAAAAGAACATAGCCATTCCAGGAAAGAATTTAAAACCATCTCCAATACCAAGGAGACCACTTCCCGCAACAATGCAGACAATGGCAACCCAAATAATAATTATAGTAAGCTTTGCAAGTTTTGGTTTGAAGATTTTTCGGTAGATTCTTGGCTTAGCAACGCAGAAATACCGATTGATAGCGATTAAGGTGGTAGTTAAGATAGACCCATAGATCAATGAAAAGACAATATGTCCAATAAATTGTCCAGCTTTTGCACCAAAAACATTCCTTCCAGAACCAACTACAGTTATAGATGTGATCATTGCAGTTAGCGACATTGCAATATCCGAGATGGCAAGAGTTATAATGTAGTAACTGGTAACACTACGAAGGCGTGGTGTCTTGTAAAACACGTACAACACACAAGCGTTCCCTACAAAAGCTGTGAGTGCTATGGATACCAGAAAACCAGTCTCGAAGATGACACGAACAACTGGTCGATGAGCCAGCTCGTAAGTCAGAGCTTCAGTGTATTTTTTGTCAAACATTTTGATGGCATTCACTCCAAGTTTGGGGATCTGCAAATGAATATATATAAGTCCCAGGTATACTAAGCACACACCTATGAAACTCCCTTTGAGCATGCAATTTACACTGCAGTTCTAGCGACGCACTGGTTTCCTTGGTTGTTCATTTCCCCTTAATTCACTGCTCATTCGATAGGCGCGAAAAGTTCGCGATTTTCTAGAAAGAAATATTCCTAACTAACAGACATACAGAAGTTTGGGGATCCAATTACTGGAGTTTTATCTCTGTGTGGGTAATCCCTGCCTTTGGAAAATCTTCTAAAATGAAATAAAAAAATAAATAAAATAGAAGTGCAAACACAAAAAGTACGAAAAATAAATACCAATTCATGACTTTAGGTGACTGCAGTTTTGTAAGGACAATTCGATTCACATGTAGTACAATTTCAGCTCGTAAAATACTTCAATAGACAAATCGTTTTTTTTCCGAGTGAAGTCGAGTTCTCATAATGGAATATTTAGTATTCTCCAATAGAAGACTTTGAATTTAAATTGATTATGGTAATATTAAAAAGCTTAAATCAAAGCTTTAATATTCGTGAGCAGGCTGCAGGCTGTAACTATATTTGTGAATATATATTTTTTGTAACAATAAACTTGAACTTGAACTTGCATCAGCGTGCTTTCCGAAAACGATATCCAGATCTTATCTCCCTGATATAAATTTTTCCCTTAAACTCACTCTCCTCAATAAATTTGTTCTAGGATAGGATTCATATGTTTTTCACTAACCTTGAAAGTATGTTTAAGACATTGTATTGTATTTGAGTGAAGGAGAGTTTCTTTCAAGTTCGCTCAAAATCGATGCTGTAAACAACTGCATAGGGCAGGTGCAGTAATCGAGTACTCCAATACCGTTTGTTTGGAGAGCAGTCAAAAAGGAGAACTAAAAGCTAATGAATTTATAGCATTTGTTTACGCACGTAACGACAGGACGTCCATCTCTGAATAGATATTATAATGAAACTAAGAAATGAGCGATAGAAGGAAAGATACATAAATAAACTCTATTTACCCAAGGATTTTGTTCGTCAAAAATTAATTGATTTGCATAAAAGCTGTGCAAAAATAAAAAAAAATTAAATATATGATGTGTTACGAGAGACGAATTTCAAACAAATTGTCAGCTGGGAAATGTTTTTATTTAATCTATGCTATGTAAAACTGAACTGACACTTAGGAAGGTTTGTAATTAATCTTCACTGACATTTTAATATGGAACAACCAACTCGATTAATTTATCTTTGAGTTTCGGGATAACTGAACATGAACGTTAAGGTAGACTTTCCGTCTCTTGTTTGACATCGTTTAGTTGTCGGTTCGTACGCGGATTGTTACAAATTAGAGACCTTAAGCAACGAAGACGGCAACGAGGACGACGACGGCATAAGACAATGGCCTTAATTACAAAATACAATAAACACACGTGCAAATGAGCAGGGCTGTAAGGAAATCAACCGTATTCTGCAAAACTACAACGTGAAAAGTCCAGATTTTACGCTCTGTAGAGAACGGGAACTTGAGGACGCAAACCAGTTTATTTTCTGTTCGCCCAGAAACTCTCTCTGTCATTTTCTTTCATTTCAAAACTCTGGTCTGAATGGCAATTCAAATTAAATAAGCGAAAAAAATTGCAGTAAATATTGCGCTTGAACAAGAGACCATAATACTAAGAGAGCGAAGCTCAGTATTGATGTCTGTGCGATGTTCGTGGCGGCCGAGGCTATTTTTAGTAACTTCGCTATCGCGCGCGCAAGTCCCTCAACCAATAGAATTTGATTTTTGACGTGCGCGCGGACGGGACGTTTGAATTCTATTGTTTAAGAGCCTTGCGCGCGCGATGGCGAAGTTACTAAAAATAGCCTTAGCCGCCACGAACATGGCACAGACATCAATACTGAGCTTCGCTCTCTTAGTATTATGGTCTCTTGGCTTGAATACGTTTTGACGTCCCGTTTTCCCTGCCGTCGTCGTCGTGGTTGCTTAAGGTGGCCCGTACTTAGCCTTAGAGGACAGTCCAACCATTCTTACTGACATATACACATGATTACGCCCTAACCTTACTTTAGTATCTATCGTTTATTTCTAAATATCTTTTGTATGTCTTTGTAGTATTGGTAGCCCTTCACTTTTTACTCTTATTACCTATCTTGTTACCTAACAACCTTGTCATGATATGTAAATCAAACAGGTTTTCATCTCTTTTATATGGTAAGGTGCACATGTTATGAGCAACTAATTTTTAACCTTTTAGTTAAACCACTTTTAAACCAGTTTAACTAGTTGGTGCATTGAATGCAGCATTTGACTTAACTTAATGTTAAAGTAACCTTTGATTTATAACCTGAATACCTCGTAAGTTTCAAAAGCTCATTAAGAATTCCGGGGGGGGACTCTGTTGTAAAAGGATCGGGTATGCTCGTCATATTTCTTAGTGTCCGTAAAAATCAGCGATTGTGTATATCTTTTAGGGTGTTAAAATTGAAGTTTAGAGTTTTAGCATTTCCCCTGGTCTCTCTTAGGAAAAGAGCCCATCGCTTATTATCTGGAATGAATTTGCCCAACAAAAGCGTGTCGACCGTTCAATTATATTTTCATCATAATAACGTTCATTAGCTTGTTACCACTGGTATTTCTTAGGGCTAAAATAACGTCCAGCCACGCCCTTCTTAAAAGACTTCTGATATCTTGTAGGGGTAATTCTTTTAAATTTCCGACGAGCATACTACCCGATCCTTTTACAATGGAGTCCCCCCCGGGATGCAAACGTGAAAAATACAAAGGAACTTGTGCAATGCTTCCCTTTTCATTGCAATTATACTATAACATCTTTTCTACCATGAGCCTCTATAGCTGAAGGCCCGGTAATACGAGCAACAAAATCGTTCAATTTGTCGCGCAACATTGTTGCGTTGCAAGTTGCAGAGCAAATGCTGCTCGTATTACCACCCCGTGCGCAACAAATTTTCTTTGTTGCAAAAAGTAGACAGTGCTTCTACTTCGTGCAACAAAGAAAATTTGTTGCGCGCGGAGTGGCTAATACGAGCAACATTTGCTCTGCAACTTGCAACGCAACAATGTTGCGCGACAAGTTGCACGATTTTGTTGCTCGTATTACCGGACCATTACTTAATGCATGTATGATTAGATCTAGATAAAGAAAATTTTAAAAAAGTTTAGTAATGCATGAGAATTAATTATATTTTACCTGTTCTCCTTCTTTCAAAGGCAAATTAATTCTCTTCTACTCAGTAACAATCTATATTTCAATCAATTCCTAAACAGCTTTATAAACACCTCGCTATATGTATTTTGTCTGACCGGGTCATGCAGTATTTCATAGCCTTTTGCCAAAATGTTGTTTTTTTATCCTACTCCATAATCATATTGTATTAACTGATCTCTTATCCCAATATAAAAAATCTGATCTCTGCATGATCTCGAGATTACTGAGAGTGCATGATCTCTAATCACTTATAACTCAACAGTGACGTAGCCAGAAATTGTTCAGAGGTACGCACAATTCTGAATGGGTACCTCCCACAGCTTTACGACAGCTATGACATGTCAGTCATTATACTATTTACAACTCTCTGCTCTGTTCTGTTCTAGAGTTCTGCTCTGTTTTTGGTCTGCTCTGCTCTGCTTTACTCTTAGTGCTCTGATCTGCTCTATTCTGTTCTTTTCTTTATTCTTTGTTTTACATTTCTACCATCTGAAGTTCGTTCGTGCGTACGTATATAGGCAACTACGCCACATGCACTGCTAGTCGAAGTGTTCTTCAAAGGTAATAACAATTTGCAGTCCCGGCCCAGTTTGCAGGGGCGGATCCAGGGGGGTTCCTTAGATGCCCGGGAACCCCCTTTTCATCCTAAAAATAAAACATTTTTACGTCGAGAAAGAAAAATATCAAGAACAAGATAAATCTAAAGTGACCCCCCTCAGTCTGAGCCCTGGATACGATCCGCCCCTGGTTTGGTAAACTACACGGCGGTTCACTTAAGTTATTTGCGTGCATCACAAGCAATACACGCTATATTCAGCAATGATGGAACGGTACAACACAGACATGATTCGGTTAGATCACAGTCGTGATACGACATACATTTTACACGGTTTAACGTATCACAAGTAGCACACGCTATTAACTCAGCATGATGGGACGGTTACAATACAGACATGCATGATTCGACGTGATATGACAGATTTCACACAGTTATTTTACGTACACGACACGACAGACACAGTACGGATTTCTTCACGAGCACTGCACATGTACACGAAGTATCGCACGGATCTCACGCATAACGCATTTAACGTGACTAACTTATGAAACAGACATGGCTCGGGTTATCCTCGTGGGTCTTTCATTGTCAAAGGCAGATCCAAATTTCGTCCATAGAAACGTCCTTTTCCATCTGGTTGCCATGGACATATCCCCTTTAGAACTTCTTGTAACATAATCCAGGTCATTCACAAATTCGTATCGAGCCTCTTTAAGTGCGTCAATTGAGCGATGAGATTGGTCTGTCACGCTTTCCACTAGCTTCCCCATATCCTTGACAGATTGGCAGATGACGTAATTGGTCACGTATTGCACTGTCACGTTACGTTTGAGCCTTTGAGAAGATTCTGTTGCAGAAATTTCCAAGAGCGTTTGACAAATCTGTTTGAGGTTTTTCTGAACACTTACAAGTTCGCATGCATTTTTCTCGATCATATCTTTGCAACGACTGCGAAACTCGTCTAGCTGCTTCACTCTGCGTTTGATGTCACTTTGCTCCTCAGAGTTCGTTTTTTTCTGGTCGAGTAACTTCTTATCCAAAGCTTTTATCATGGTATCTTCGTGGTCTTTAGCTTTGTTGATAAGCGCTTGAACTGCGTTACGGACTTTTTGCTTTGCTACTTCTATTTCATTTTCAACTCTCGTCATGTTTTGCTTTGAAAGTTCTAATTCCTTTTCCAATTTTTCTGCCAGGCCGTCTAGTTTTGCTAAATCTTCTTTGGTGCTTTCTTGGAGATAATGTGGCACTTCTTCCTTCTCTAATATATTGTGTTTGCGGTGATGTAGAATAAAGCATCTCCGACATATGCATCGCTCACAACCTTCTTCCTGACAGTAATATTCAATTCTTCTCATTCCATTTTTGCCATGAAATTTTTCCCCGCATATGGGCAAAAGGCTATCGATATAAATCTCTAAATCCTCATATTTAAAGTCTTGGAGCATGATGACTTGATGATTTTTATATTTAGTTGTCTTGTGGGCGTTCAAGCAGTCAATGCAAACCATTCCACTGCAGTTTGCACAAAACCCAACCAATTGGTCTAAAGATTTTCGACAGCTTACACAGTTTGGTAGTTTCACTCTTTTTTCATTGGCAAACGTGGCTGACATAGCATGATAAAGGTCTAGCAACGATTGGATGTAAGAAAAGGATCTCAATTTGGTCGGTTGGCCGTCTGGTGCATTCGTAACAATACTACACTCAGGACAAATGATTGTTTGATTGTTGTTCTCACAAATCTGTTGATCCTCGATGATGCAGCTCTCACAGAAACTGTGTAGACAGGCCAAAGTCTTGGGATCTGTAAGAATTTGCTGACAAGATGGGCAAGTTATCTGTTTCTTCAAATCTTCTACAAAGCTCGCCATCTTCTACTTGATTCTACTACAAGTTGTTTTCAGACAAATGTTATTGAGGAAAATCGTTCATGCGACAAATAGGGAATATTTTGAGTTCTTCGTCTTGGATATTTGAGCAGAAATAATGGACGACTCTTAGAGTAAATGACGTTATGAAAACAAATGTCTTTAGAAGGAAAAACAAACCCTAAAAAGACATAAACAAGAATAGTCTATTGTGTAATGCAGATATTTGGAATTCTTCAGATTCTAGTGTTAGATGAGATACCTAAATGAAACCGCGGTGAAAATCAAAAGATTTGAGTATTCACTGAATTTGAAATGGAGACATAATGGGCATAGGATCCAAAGGAAAAACTGCTGTCTTGAAATAAAAAAGTTCCGTGTTGCACGTGACATTAAGCGCCTTTATCAAGTCAACGATGCCGCACCATCATTGCTGCATCATTGCCCCTTTCTCTTGTGCATTTTGTTCAGTTTTAGCTAAATGTGCAGACTAAAGTGACTATACACTTGGGTTTTTACATTTTTGACTGCCTGGAGTTGACAGGGTATTTCTTGTAACTTAAGTGGCGGTTTTTTTCATATTCAAGCATTGAGCAACGAAAACCTCTCAGTCAAAGCTAGGAATAAGTGTTGTACAAAGCTAAAGTAATGTCTTTCAGGAAGTTTAGGTTGATTGTTAGTTAGTTTTGGTTGATAAAAGTGGAATTAAAGTGTTAATCCAAAGTGAACTGAATTTGACTAATCCAAAATGAGGTTTAGGCCTAGAGTCACTCATTTGTTATATATAGCTAATTGCACAAACCGGCTGACCCTTTCTTCCCTTTCAAAACCGTAGAAGCTGAGAACGAAAGGAGGATTGGGAAATCTGTTGATTAGATGATTTTAAAGAAGTGCATGTGCAGACGTTTCAAACAGTGACTGAGAGAAGTGTTTGGTATTCCAAACACGATTATGCAGCGAATTCTTATCCTTCATTTGTATTTCAATTAACAACTTTCAAGCGGAATGTAAATAATATATTGGCTATTAGCACAAACATTCGGACCCTTTCAAAATCAACGAACCTAGAAGCTAAGACCGAAATGACATAGATAAAACATATATGAGAGTCCTTATTTGACATAAACCTGACGAAAATCGCGCTTCAAAAATATCTCCAACGCTCCAATAAATAGTAACGTGCCACCTTAACGGTTCAGAGTCGAATCCCATAGCTCACACGAAACTCGCGCGCTGATTGGCTATCAAGTATAGTCCAGTTTCTAGTTACTAGAGACCGCTGAGCTTCCTGACAAAAGGCGCATTTATACAGGGTTAGCCTCCTTTCTCCTTTTCAAGAAAGACCCATGGGAGTAAACGCGATTTTTTGGTTTTGTTTTGTTTTGTTAACAACAGAAAAAAAACGAGTTTACTCCCATGGGTCTTTCTTGAAAAGGAGGCTAACACTGTATAAATGCGCCTTTTGCCAGGAAGCTCAGCGGTCTCTAGTAACTGGAAACTGGACTATTGTCCACTTACACAGGCAGCCCGCGATTGTTTTGATTCCTTTTCCTTCTCATAATCGGTGTTTGAAAAATAATTATTTTTTGTAGTTTAATATAAAATGAATATACAAGTCAATAAAAAAGATTCAACAGCTTTCAAGAGAAAGGAAAATACTGTTCCAAAGATATTGACGGTAAAACATGCAGGGAGAATCAGCGTGGAATTGCATACTTACACAGGTAGCCCGCGATTGTTATGTTTATTATCATGAGAAAACAAGCAAAGAAAAAGACGAAATAACTAATAGCAAAATTTTTAGCAATTTTTACGCCTAGTACATAATATGAAAAGCGAGCGTTTGAAGTCCGTCGTGGTCTGGTGTTTTTCGACAACTTCGACATTACTTTTATCCCTTCAGTAGAAAAGAATTTAAAATATTCAAAACATAAAGAATAGATTATATCCGGATGCAGTCATACATGTTTTTGAAACAAAACAACAGAAATGCACAGTCCAATAGATTTGTTTGAGCCATTTATTTTCAACTGAAGTTGTGAGAACGAATTATCCAAAAACACCGGTAAAAAGGCATTCAAAACATAACCAAAAACCCAGCAAGAATAGAAAACTATTACCATGTCTGAATAGCAAGCTTTTGAAAGTTAAGGGAACAAAATGTTCGACTTTTATACTTAAGTTTAACTCACTTTTTTCGCGGTGTCAATGAAATGCTCCAGTCCTCCAGACCATTTTTCCCGACGAACAAGTGTTGTTTTGCCATTCGTGAGATCGACTTTCCTCCAGGACAATGTTTACATGGTTTCCAGTTCCAATTGCAGTCAAATAAAGTACATTTTCCAGTAATTTGACAATAATTTTGTTCCTCAAATACTCGACACGAGGTTGAAGCGAAGGAAGTTTGCAAGCGAGACGATTTTCATTCACGACTACAGCTTCATTCTCATTCGCTGGCTATTTTTGTGTACTTGCTCTTGAATGGTTTGCCGTGCGCTTTGAAAAAATGGACAAAATCTGCTCTATTTATTGTTTCTATGTCAGGAAAATTCATTTCCCGACTCGGGAATTCCACGTTGAATTTCATTTGAAAAAACGATATCGCACTCGTCGCTTTTCTCGTGAATTGTGGAATTCCGCATAATTATTGCTTTGGGAGGGGAGGGTAAGTGAGAGAGTACCGAGTGAGGCCTGGTAAAAGCAAACAAGATGGCGGGACAAGTGAGAGTCTTGCAGTTGAATCCAGGCGAAAATTTAGAGAATAAATTATACCGATTGCAAAAAGGCAAGTAACAAAATATTCTTTGGAAGTATTTTATCATATGGGTCCTAAGATTAATGTATTTATTCGTAATATGGGCCTCATTTGCTTTGACACGATCAGTTGATGTGAGGTTCAAATATGCAATACAATGTAAGCTTATTGAATATGTTTACAGTATTACAATTCTCACTTAATTTGAATTCTTGATTGTGTTTTTGCAAGCTTCTTTAGTGGTTCATCTTGAACTGTAACTGCTGTAGGAAATTTTTACGGTACAGTCGATTGGAAAAATATCCCAATGTAAACTTCAACTGGTTAATTTGCACAGATTTGCACTCTTTAAGCTTCTGTTAGACATTCCTTGAGTTTACTTAGGGCGTTGCGGCTCGTAGAAAGGTCATGCTAGCTAAACTGAGACCAGATATAAATACCGAAATGAATATATAATTCAAATTAAATGGCCCCTCCTGTGCGATAATTTTAATTTCCTGTTGAATACAGTACTTTGTATATGAGCTCAGACAGATCCTGAGGTCTGTGTATCCAAAACGATTATAGCTTTTATTTTAGCAAAGGATTGTTAAATTGGTATTGACATCGTTGGATATCAAGGATGTTTTCTCTAAAAATGAAAGCGAAATTGTTTAGCCTATTAAGAGCTAAAATGTACAGCATACTAAAATGTACAACAATTATTTTTGACTTGATGGGAAATACTCCATAAATACTCTACTGAAAGAGAACATTTAACTGTTGTATAATGCTACAGAGATATGCCATTTATTGTGGATAGTGTAATGGACCAGCCTATATATAGTCACTGGGAACTTAATATTCCCCATTTACGTACATGTAAAAGAATATTACAGTAAAAACCAGTCTTTTTGAACACCTGGTTATTACAGACATGATTCTATCCCAGCTGAAAATAATGCCTATAATAATGCATCAGTCATTTCCAAGACCACCCATCCTCTCCCCCTCCCCCATCTTCCCCCCCCCCCCCCCCCAATCTGGGCAAGATTCATGGTCAAATACACCCCTATTAGGGTGGTTTTGGAATTGACTGATACATAACATTACCTGCTTAATATGGACACCCAGTTGATACACTCCGTCTCCTCCCCATGATGTTCATATTAGTGGGGTTTTACTGTATATCATTTCTAATTTCTCCTATTTTCTTGTAGGATGGGTACTACACTTTACCCTAGCTCCAGCCTTACAGCCTTTCGACGTCCATCTGTTTTGTAATCACCCTCCGCCTGGACAACAGTTTGACAGGCAAACGTATTACGACCTTAAGTGGGTGTATCCAACAAAAGGAAAGTGTGACAATGGTGATAGATATGCTGAGTTAAAGGTTCATCAAGCTGGTGCATTTCACTTTTATTTGACCTATGATAATGGTGAGATAGACAAGTAAGTCTGCACTGTACCCACGTCATTTTGTAAGCAACTAGAGATTGTCACCCAAAGAGCTTCGTGTTCCTAAGCTCTTGTTACATTTATTCTTATGCTCTATGTCGTCTCCCAGCATATTTGTATCACAGTACAGAGACATGCGCACGCTTAAGTAGAGTCTATGACACGAGAAACAAGAGAAACACTTTGCTATGGCTTATGTTCCTTTGAAGCTTGTTTGTCTTATGTTTTACATAAGGGACTGGTCATTATGTACAGGGGGAGGCTGGTGAAAATATGGGGGGGGTCATTATTTATCATGCACACACTGCATTTATTGTTATAAGAGAATGTATGTGGAAAGGGGGGTGGGGTCATCAAAAATTAAGCATCACATTTCTCATTTTCACCAGCACCCCCTCCCTTCCTGTAAATAATGACCAGTCCCTAATCTCCCAGCATCCCACTTGGATGAAAATCAGTGAAAATTGGAACCTGATTATTTCTATATGAAGATTTATGTAGTTAAATAACTAGCTAATCTCTGACAGAAAATCTACATTTTATTATTTAAATTTATTTAAATTTTAGTTTAAAACATAAAAGAACAATAGGGTTGAGTAATTGATGTCAAAATGACTTCATTTACTCACAATTTAGATGCTAATAATTAACCTTGACAATGTTATCCGTCTCTTTTGGAAGTAAAGGAAATGTTGCTTTGTAGTGATTATTGGTGTCATCTACATAGGTTTCACTAAGTTTCAAGTCATTTTCAATTTTTATTGATTTTGATCCAAGTGCTCCTTTAATATCACTTTTATATTGCTGACAAATACTATTATTTACCACAACCAGATCTGATAAAGAACAGAGGACAAGTGGGTACTTTACTGTAGATCCAACACTGCACATAAATAACAACCAAACTCTCTCTCTAGACTGCATTAGTCTTCAGACAGTTTTGTCTAAATGTCTTGGTCCTTTATCTCAATGGATGGATAGACTTCAAGTTGGCAAAGAAACTGGCTATAACATCATTCATTTTACGCCAATACAAGAACTAGGAGGATCCAATTCAAGCTATTCCTTGTATGATCAGTTAGACTTAAACCATCTCTTCAATGAACCTGGATCAACAAAGAGAGTGACAATTGATGAGGTTAAGAATGTTATGGAGAAGATGAAAAATGATTGGGGAGTTTTGTCGATTGTCGACATTGTGCTTAATCACACGGCTAATAACTCTAAATGGTTATGGGAACATCCTGAGTGTGCTTATAATGTTGACAACTCACCTCACTTGCGACCCGCCTTCTTGTTGGATAGATTGTTGTGGCATTTCTCATGTGATGTCGCAGATGGGAAGTACACAGAAAGGGGGATTCCCCCTGAAGTCAATAATGAGCATCATATACATTTGATAGGAGAAGTATTGAGGTAAATGTAATGTAAACATACAACAAGTTACATTGTCAGAGAACTGTGCTAGTTGGGCTTTTAGTGTAATTACAAAAATTAAGGGGAAAAAATGGATGAAAATAGAACTATAGTACATGCAAATCTTCATCACCTTGGACAAAGATGGAGAAATGAAATGTTCACAGTACATGTGCAATGCAGTCATTCCATTGTTCTGTTGAGCTACATGTAATGTTTCAATGTGTAATAATTATTCATTTAACAAATAGATCAGCTTTTTCTGTGCTTTTTCAGAAATACAGCACACAGCTGGAAGTGACAAGAGCACCAAAGAAGTGTAGGATGAGTACAATCCATTCTTGAGTGCTCTCAGCACTTTGTGAGTCCTGTATTACTGACCGAAGCAGAGAAAAGCTGTTCTATTAGTTTATTATATATTTGCTAAATTGTTAAGTAAAATATTAGAGGGAAAAAGTTTGTTTTTAAAAAATTCAAAAGGCATGCACATGCACACAGTTAGGCTAACACTGTTGACATCAGCACTGTGCTGTGTTCTCTGATACACCACAGTTTTCAACCAATCATAGTGTGCTCATCAAGAAGACTATATAATCAGGGGCAGATCCAGGATTATCTTCAGGAGGGGGTGCACCATCATATAAATTGGAAACCTCCAAAAACTATTGAGAAAAAAGTACTCAAAGTCGCCTCCAGAGTGGGTGTGCACCCCCCTGCACCCCGCCCCTGATAATACTCAATAGAAATGGAAAGAAATGATTTATAATAATATTGCTATTATTACTGCATTATTACTTTGTAGAAATGAACTCATCCCTTCCCTAAATTTGTGGGAATTCTACTGTATTGATGTCAACACAATGGTTGAAAAGTTCAAGCAAGCTGTGTTGAAAAGCAAAAAGTCCCCACTATCCCCTACTAAGTCCAAACCTCTAGATCTTAAAGTGTCACCCAGCTTAAACTATGAACGACATGCTGCTATTTTGAATATTGAAGCTGCATTACAGATGTTTAATATTGAAAGGTAAGGTGTTGATTATTTTTGTTTTAATTATAAGCATCCCATGGAAATAATTTGAAGAAGTCCTTGCAAAAATAGTGTACAAATGTGAGTGATCACTGATTGAACACTGAATTCCCCTGTGAAAATATAAGATTTTTGGGAGAATGTATACTTTGATCAGATACATGTAGCCCCTATGCTGTTTTTGCAATGATGTCTTCAACAATTATTGTGTGTTTACATTGAAGAACTGTCTGGTCATTGTTTTCTTGGTTTTTCTGTTTCATTCTGGCATTTTTTATCCCATCTCTACCTTTGTAATTCCATTTCAACTTTCCTATCTTCTCAGAAGAGGATATTGAATCATAGGTCCCATCTCTTCAATTCAGAGGGCTGAGAAAGAACCAATGCCACTATAATCAGGAATGCCCCAGCATAAAGTTCGCAGTGCACGCGTGGTCTGCTGTAAATATATTATATTGGTCAGTGCGCGGCCTTCGGTACGAGAGGACCCTAGTTTGATCCCCAGTCCTGACCTCGCATCCTTGTTTCGACTTCTTTACTCTTAAAACGGAGCACAGATGGAGAGAGAGGGGGTAAAATGAGCGCACTGTCGGCTTCTTGGAAGATTAGCTCAGCTTAAAGAACTACCGACGTCAAACAAGGTTCTTTGCCTTTTTTACCTTTAGTGTATCTTCTATTGTTAGGCCTGGGGCAGCATCAGAAAAAGAACGGCTCCAAGAATGCTGTTCTGTATTTAGAGAACACTTGATTGCTCTCAACGAAGACATTAAATTCAATGGAGTTTACAGCCATGTAGATGCTGCAGTAAATCATATACAGTCAACAATACGTTATGAACGGCTACAAGGACATGGGCCTAAACATCCTAAAGTAACTCGTAGTGATCCTCTGGTTACGAGGTAAGGATGATGATGATTGAGGATGATGATGATGATGGTAGTGGTGGTGGTGTTGATGGTGATGATGGTGATAATGGTGGTGGTGATGATAATGATGGTGATGATGTGGTGGTGATGTTCTCTTCTCTTCATTTTTCTTTCCTTCTCCCTTTCTTCTTCATTTCTTTTCTCTTCTCTCTTCATCTCATTTCCCCCCTGCTCTTTATCTCCAGGTACTTCACAATTCCAGGCGACGACACCACGACCATTGAAGAAGACGAAAAGATCATGAATTCCAGTGACAGTAAACGCTGTATGGCACACCAAGGATGGATGTGGGCTGGTGACCCACTAAAAGACTTCGCGGCCCCAGATTCTAATGCCTACTTGAGACGTGAAGTTATAGCCTGGGGTGACAGCGTAAAGTTACGATATGGTGAAAAACCTGAAGACGCGCCATTTTTGTGGGAGCACATGCTGCAGTATTCTAAACTATGCGCAAGGTGAGGGAGTGAGCTACATCAGTTTGTAGTCATGTCGTAGCTAGACTTGCAGCGCATTAATATTCTGGAATTTAGGATTTCCGAATAGTACCATTTCGTCGGCGCCAAGCTCGGGCTGTGACGGGCTGTGACGGGCTATAATCGGGTTAGTGGTCGGAACTGTGTCACTTCATGAGCGGATGGGAGCGGCAAAAGATCATACCAGCCGCAGTTGCTGACGTCCAATAAGGAAGTTCTAAAGGTCTTGCTCTTTTTCCCTGGCAAAAAAAAGTTGCAGGTATGACTGCAAGCAGCGAGGAGGCACCCAATAGCGTCACAAGGAAGATTTTTTGATAATCTGAAATGTGTACTCTTTATTTCATAAAATGATAGATATCGATGCGAAATAACGTAATTACAACTTTGTCTGTTTTTGTATGCTTCGCTCTTCTGAAAAATAACCTCAACAGTCCCTTACATTTTTTGCACAAAGCTATAACATATGCACATGAGATTTCGCTTGTCGAAAATAATTCAGCAAACTTCCAACTACAATTATTAATTTACCTTTAGACCTAGACTAACTCTTTTGGTAGCATTATATCAAACAATTAAACGACAAATGCGTCTTAAAGCAATATAGAAATCAAGGCTTTGTAACTAGAATAAATACACTAAATACGAAATGTTTACAAAAATTTATTGTATGTTTTGCACGTGTCGAATTCATAAACAGAAAATTTCAATTGTACACTGTTCCCGCTCATTGAGGTTGATTAGCATCAAATCTGCACCAAAGTGTCTGCAATTTAGTATGGTTTATATTCTAAGAAATTTTACGATTTATATATCAGTTTTCATAAATTATTTTGAATAAATGTTAGTGGTATTAGAAATAAACGTTAGATGGTTACACAAAGTCGTGAGAAAGAAAATCATCGAAATCAAAAGTATTCGAATCTCCTTTGCTGATTTACTTCGACTACTGTGTAGCCATGTGTCGTATATACGGGCTAATAATCGTATCTTGTGGTAAAAGACCGTTATTTAGGTGCAATATTACAATACGCACTAACGTCAGCTAAGAAATGTGACGGGTTACAGTACACAAAATCGCACTGCGCTTCATTTCTATTTGAAATTAAATATATACTCATGCAGATCTACCTTTATTCTTTTCCCTACAGTAAAACATATCCTCCTTCTTCACTGTACGGAAATTGTACGAAGTGAGCCCGAACATTATACGAACTTAGTCACGTGAGAGTGTGGCGAGAGCGTTGTGAGAGATTGTTGAGCACATGGTATTGTAATGGAAAATTTTGAAGTTTTGTTTTAAAGTAAAAATCGATTCAAATCTAGCAGAACAGATTCAATTATTCTACATGGTCCTTCGAGCCGGATAGCGAAAACATCACAATGTCGTCTGGTAAGAAAAAGAAGAGCCAACGAACGGGACATCGCAATTATATGTCAACTCTCTTGGAAAAGACGAAGGAAATCTTACGGAATTACGACTCTACAACAATGGAATTACAACTCAAACAGATGGAAAAATCAATTCACGATCGAGAAAAAATCATTCAAAAATTAGACGAGGAGATTCTAGATTCAATTGAAGCCGATCATCTCATTCAGAAGGAAATCGAGGAAGCTGGAAAATTCAAAGAAAACATCGATGAAATTCTCATTCAGATCGCCGCCATGTTGGCGCCGCCGAAACGTGACAATGTCTCAAATGGAAATTCTTCAATTCATTCAAATGGAAATTCAACAAATTCAGGATCATCGAATCAAGGAAATTCTTCAACTAAACTACCGAAGCTTGTTATCAAGAAATTCGCTGGAGATCCAATCGAGTTTCAAACATTCTGGGACAGTTTTCGAAGTGCAATTCATGAAAATTCAAGTTTAAGTGAAATCGACAAGTTCAATTATTTACGAAGTCTCTTGGAAGGAAATGCTCTCAGCACTATCGCTGGGTTGCCGTTAACAGCTGATAATTATTCATCTGCAGTACAAATGCTACAGGAGAGATATGGAGACAAACAAGTGATTATAAATAGTCATATGGATTCACTACTGAAACTGCCTGTTGCATCTGGTTTGGACACGAAAAGGCTTAGAGTTATTTACGATACAGCAGAAAAGCACATCAGAGGACTCGATGCGTTAGGAATCAGCTCAGATCAGTATGGAAACCTGCTTGTACCGATTTTAATGAGTAAAATTCCACCTGACCTTCAACTCGTAATAACAAGAAAACTTGGAAAGGACAAATGGGACTTAACAGCACTTCTAGAATCGTTCAAGGTGGAATTGGAAGCAAGAGAAATGTGTTCTTTAATGAGTACAAGTCACATCGATGAAAGGAAAAGATCAACACAGCCTAGAACTGTACCAACATCAGCTCAGGCATTGTTTTCAGAACAACAAGGAACAAGAGATCAAATTCAAGGACCACGAAATCAAGGATTTAGAAATCAAGGAACTAGAGATCAAGGATTTAGAGATCAAAAACCAAGAGAACAATGGGTCTCGTGTACTTATTGCAAGGGAGAACATCAAAGTCGAAAATGTCATATTGTAACAGATATCAAGTCAAGAAGGGACTTTCTAAGGAAGAAAGGCAAATGTTTCAACTGTCTTAAAGTAGGACATCTTAGTCGTGATTGTCCAACAGCAAGAAAATGTTTTAATTGTAATCAGGGGCATCATATCAGTCTGTGTGATAAGCAAGGAGGTACCCAAGACAGTAGCAACACTCAATCAGTCCAGATTTCAAGCTCATCAGGAGACTCAGGCAAAGGGACTGGAACAACTACACATGTAGGAGACTCAGGCAAAGGGACTGGAACAACTACATGTGTTAGCACATCAAGAGAAGGAGTACTGCTTCAAACTGCCACTGCATTTGTTTGTAACCCTGACAATCCAAGAATTAGCACTAAAGCAAGAATTCTATTTGATAGTGGATCACAGAAGTCATATGTAACAAAGAAGTTAAAGGACGGCATGTGTTTGTCTTCATGTAAAACCGATACTCTGTCTATCCAAACCTTTGCATCAAAGTCAGAACTTGTTCAAAACTGTGAAATTGTTAACTTGTGTGTCAAAGGAATTGACAGTGTTGATGTCTGTATTGCTGCACATGTAGTCCCAGTGATATGCTCACCCATTCAAAATCAACGAATTGAATTTGCTCAGAATAAATTTGCACATCTGAACCATCTACAGCTGGCAGATGAAACTGATGGAAACTCTCAACTGGAAATTGACATTCTAGTAGGATCAGACTTTTATTGGAACTTTATCAAGGGGGGAGTCATTAAGGGGACAACAGGACCCACTGCAGTAGACACGCATCTTGGATGGGTCTTGTCTGGGCCTACGTCTGACTTTGATCCCTGTGGTAAATCAACAAATGTTATGCATACGCATGTACTGAAGATTACAGAGGAACTGGGTACTGAAGAATTAGAAGATGTACGCCCTCAACTGAAACAGTTCTGGTCATTAGAGTCTATTGGAATCTTACCTGATGAAGAAAATCAAGTTCACAAGAAATTCTTACATGACATTCAGTTTGATAGAGAAAGATATTCTGTAAATCTGCCTTTTAAGGAACAACATCCAATAATTCCAGACAACTATCAAACTTGTGTAAAGCGTCTAGGAACACTTCTGCGAAGATTACGAGAAAATCCAGTTGTCTTGGAAGAATATGACACTGTTCTAAAGGATCAACAGTCAAGAGGGATCATTGAAGATGTGACTGAATCTGAAACAACTGAAGTTGGTAAGGTACATTATATTCCTCATCATTGTGTCATACGTCAAGATAGTAGTACAACTAAGTTGCGCATTGTTTATGATGCGTCATGCAAAACACAGGATGTGTCGCTGAACAGTGTTTTGAACTCTGGTCCATGTTTGTTTCCAAATCTATTTGATGTCTTGCTGAGATTTCGTTGTCACAAAACTGCTGTAGTAGCTGACATTGAAAAGGCATTCTTGCAAGTAGAAGTCAGTCCAGAACACAGAGACTTTTTAAGATTTCTATGGGTCAAAGACATAAATGAGAATGCTCCAGAAATTGTTGTAAAGAGAATGACAAGAGTTATGTTTGGAGTAACGTCATCGCCATTTTTGCTTGCTGCAACTCTTCAGCATCACATTTCAAGATACAAAAATTGCACAGCTACTGCTGATGAACTTCTGAGATCATTTTACGTAGACGACTTAGTGTCTGGAGCCAATTCGAATGAACAGGCATATAAACTTTATGGAGAAGCAAAGAATATCCTAAAGGAAGGAGGATTCACACTACGTAAATGGTCATCAAATTCAAAGGAACTACTTGAACAAATCCATAAGGAAACTCAAGAATCAGTGGTTATCAATGAGAATAACACTTCTATTGTTCAAGAAGATTCAAGCTATGCTAACCTCATGCTTGGCAACTCAAAGGAACAAATTGAAAAAGAGCAAGAACAGAAAGTATTGGGACTAGTTTGGAACACTGAAAATGATCAAATTGTTTTTAGATTTCAAGGACTGATAAATGCTGCAAAGGAACTTGAACTGACAAAGAGAAGTGTTTTGAAAGTTATTGCAAGTATTTATGACCCAATAGGGTTTCTCTCACCAATCATCATACCTATGAAAATATTGTTCCAAGAACTGTGTCTTGACAAGCTTGACTGGGACACTGCTCTATCGACAGATTCTGCACGAAAATGGAAGGAGTGGATTGAACAACTGGAGAACCTTCACGAAGTAAGAATTAACCGTTATTGTTTAGTTGAACCTCATGTGTCTATTGAACTGCATTCATTCTGTGATGCAAGTGCAAAGGCTTATGCTGTTGTTGTGTATTTGCGGATTGAATGTGAAGGTCATATGATTACCACATCACTGATTACTGCGAAGACAAGGGTGGCCCCTTTAAGTTCTCAAAGCATCCCAAGATTAGAACTTCTTGGAGCTCTTTGTCAAGCGAGACTCATATCTACTGTTAAAAAGGCTCTTTCACCAATTGTCTCATTGTCAAAGACTTATTGTTGGACTGATTCTATTACTACACTTTACTGGATTGTTGGAACCGATAAGGAATTTAAGCAGTTCGTCGAAAATCGAATTCAAGAAATTAGAAGGCTTACAAGTCCAGAAGACTGGCATCATGTACCTGGAAAAAACAATCCTGCTGATTTACCTTCTCGTGGTTTACGTGCAACAGAAATTCTAAACAACAAACTTTGGTGGCATGGCCCTGAATGGCTACAAAAACCAAAGGAATGCTGGCCCAAAACAGATGTTAGAGTAGAGGAAACACCTGAAGCAACTGAAGAGATGAAGAAGGGACAAGGTAAGGTAAGCACAACCTTACATTCAACAACTGAGCAACCCAAGATTGTGAATTTGGAAAATGTGATGAACCCCACAGATTACAGTAGTACTCTAAGATTATTGAGGATCACTGCCCTTGTACTCAGATTCATTGATAACTGTAAAAAGAAAATGCAGAACTGTCCTATTGAAAGAGGACCCTTAACAACAGTGGAAATTGGAATTGCAGAAACTATGTGGCTGCTTACTATGCAGCATTCAATACCTAAGGATCAAAGGTTCAGACAGACTCAGTCAACTTTGGGACTGTTCTATGATGTGAACAATGTTCTACGATGCAGAGGAAGAATCGCTAATGCTAACATTCCTGATCTTGTAAAGTTTCCAATATTATTGCCAAGAGAACATTATCTAACTTCACTTATCATCCGTGAGAATCATGAAAGAGTAATGCATAATGGAGTGAAGGAAACCTTGAGTTCAGTTCGAGAAAGATTCTGGATTGTAAAGGGACGTCAGTCAGTGAAGAAAGAGATAAATCGATGTATTGTTTGCAGAAGATTTGAAGGAAGGCCTTACATTGCTAAGACTTATGCAGACTTACCTGAATTTCGTCTGTCTATGGATTTTCCCTTCACATACATTGGAGTTGACTTTGCTGGACCGATCTATTTTAAAACTGTATTGAAAGGGAACACTGAAATGTCTAAGAGTTACATAGCACTTTATACGTGTGCTAGTACACGAGCAGTTCACTTAGAACTTGTACCTGATTTAACTGTAGGAGCATTCATACGCTCATTAAGAAGATTCGTTAGTCGTCGAGGGATTCCAAGTCTTATTGTCTCAGACAATGCGAAGACATTCAAATCAGCTGAGAAGAAACTAGTCAGACTGTTCGAGACCGCCAAGGTGCAAGAATTCTTGTCTTCTAAAAGAGTGCGTTGGCAGTACAATCTGGAAAAGGCACCATGGTGGGGCGGTTTCTGGGAAAGGATGGTCAAGTGTTCTAAGAGGTGTCTCAAGAAAGTACTTGGAAATTCTAGATTAAACTACGATGAACTGAACACTGTTCTTGTTGAAGTTGAAGCTGTTTTAAATTCACGACCACTTACTTATGTATCATCAGAAGATTTAGAAGAAGTTTTGACCCCTGCACATTTACTACTTGGTAAACGTTTACATACTCTACCAGACCCAAGCATTGAACAACTTGAACCAGACTCTACTGAAGCTGGACTTACAAAGAGAATGAAATACATGATAAAACTGTTAACACACTTCTGGGGACGTTGGCAGAGAGAATATTTATTGGAACTTCGAGAACACCACAGAGTGGTACCCCCTCAAGGCGAACCTACCACACCCATTCAAGTAAACGACATCGTGTGTATACATGACGAAAATACTCCACGAAGCTTGTGGCGACTTGCCAGAGTCAAAGAAATTATCAAAGGCAACGATGGTCAACCACGTGGAGCTGTTGTCCAAGTTGGCGAGAGGAGCAAAAAGGCAAAGATACTGCGTCGTCCAATTCAGAAGTTATTTCAACTAGAAGCATCGTCCAGGAAGGATTCAACAACAAAGGAAGAAGTATCAACCAAGGAAGAAGCGTCAACTAAAGAAGAAGTATCAACAAAGAAGCAAGACGAAAAGCAAGAAGTCAGACAACGACCAAGAAGACAAGCAGCCATTGTGGGCGAAATTAAAAGACGTTTAATTGACAATTAAATTGTCAAGGGGGGAGTGTACGGAAATTGTACGAAGTGAGCCCGAACATTATACGAACTTAGTCACGTGAGAGTGTGGCGAGAGCGTTGTGAGAGATTGTTGAGCACATGGTATTGTAATGGAAAATTTTGAAGTTTTGTTTTAAAGTAAAAATCGATTCAAATCTAGCAGAATAGATTCAATTATTCTACATTCACCATCATTAGAACAAATTATATTTTATAAGCGCGTTGCTGCTAACAATAAATATTTATCTTGCCCAAATGGCCGAATTTGGTATGCGTTTCACCTCACTGCTTGCAGTCGTATCCAACTGGGAAATGTTTGACGGAGAACATATTGCAACGAAAAAGGTTAAAGCTCAGTAATTGTCTGAAACAAAGTTAATTAATGACAGAGATATCTGGCTGCCCATCTCTGTATCTTTTAAATACTCATTACTCTGACCATCTGTTGGTCACACTCAGTTCCTTTATTTTGTTTGTACACAGGCTTTGCGCTGGTCTTCGCCTGGATAACTGTCACAGTACACCCCTTCATGTTGCTGAGGTGAGTCTTAACCTTGATATCATGATTAGTGAAGCCTTCGTTAACGACCAGCTTTTTTGAGTAAGCGTGGCTGGTATTTTATCATGTATAGTACGAGGCTTTTTAAGGAACAGGTCCTGAGGTCGATCCCCAGTGACCCTTAAAATGGAGCACTGATGGAGAAAGACGAGGGAGGGAGGGTGGTGAAAGTGCACTCCGTCGATCTCACGTTTTGTCAGTCACTTGAAGTGTAATGTACCTGTTTTTTGTATGATTTACAGTACATGCTCGATGCTGCACGTAAAGAGAACCCAGAACTGTACGTGGTTGCAGAACTCTTTACTGGCTCAGAATTGCTGGACAATACCTTTGTAAATCGATTGGGAATAACATCTTTGATTCGAGGTAAGAATACAATGTTCTCTGCAGCGGCTACATTTTGTTAGCGCAAGATTGTTGCGGCAACATTTTACGGGTTTGTGAACGATCTTCAAAAACTCACAAAATTTGTAAATGGATTGTCACCGTTGGAAAGAAGTTAGAAATGAATGTAATTTTCATCTAAGCTAATTACGCACTCTATGAAACATGCATTTATTTATTTCTCACAAAATTGTTGCCATCGATTACCTCGCGCGTGCCATGTTAGACAATACAAATGTCGCGCTAACAGCTCTCTATTGTAACATCACCTTTACGGAACGAAAACCAACGACGGTTGTAAGTACGACCTTTTATACGTGCACTGTTGTTTTCTAAGTTTTAGTACATAAAAGTTTCCAATGAATGTTTTGAGGAACGCCTTTCTCGATGACCACAGAGAAAAAATGGCAGTAAATTTAAGATTAGATATTTTCTTAAGATTCGTTCGGAAAAGCGCATTGGATAATATAAAATATCCCATCTTAAATATATTGTCATTTCTCCTGTATTCCATCTTATGAGCTGAAACTTTGCACTTTTACTAATATCGAGGCGCTCTTTCATTTTTTGGAGTTCATTTTGATGGTGCTGCTTGATTTAGGGGAGATAGGGTCACGTGACCTGTTAGTGCATATCAGTGGCCTATTGAAATTGAATTGAATTGAAAACATACGATAACTACTCTATCGTCTTTACCTTCGTTATATTAGAGGCTATGTCAGCACAGGACGCCCATGAAGAGGGGAGGCTCATTTACCGATATGGAGGGGATCCAGTTGGTGCTTTCATGGACCCCTTAGCAACCAAGCCATTTGTACCTGGTATTGCGCATGCGTTGTATATGGATGTTACCCATGACAACGAGAACCCCATCAAGGTAAGTATTAGTCGTGACACAGAAAGCCCAAATCAGTGAAAAAGAGAGCGGCGAAGGAGGGACCAGCAAGAGTCTGGACTAGGTTTCCACTTTGACAATTGTCCGGTTGGCTTAGTAAGTTGAGCGCCGGTCTTCAATACGGAAAGTCGGGCTTAATAAACCATTCTATTGTGATAATGATTGCCTAGACTCATTATCCGGCAGTCGGGGTTTCGTGTGCCCGCGATACTCTCTCCTGTCATGCGCGAAACTCCAGCTTTGTTTTTCAAACTGCCACAAAATGTGTTGTTCGACAGGTTCGTTCAGTTTACGACTCCATCGCAAGTGCTGCTTTAGTTTCCATGGCTTGTTGTGCGTCGGGCAGCAGCAGAGGGTATGACGAACTTGTACCACATCACGTGAGTATGACGTACCTTGTCACGTAATACACATGAAACTGTCACACCGTATAATGCAACTTGAGAATTCATACGTACATGAAACTGTCACATCATGCAGCGCAGAGTTAGGATCCATATTATGTACTTTATCACGTAACAGACATGAAACTGTCACACCACCTAACGTAATGTCAGGATTCATAGTACTTTGTCACGTAATATCGATGAAATTGTCACACCATGTAAGGCAATGTGAGGATCCATACCGTCACAAAATGTGATTAATTACCTTTTTTTCTTGTTCTAGATTCATGTGGTAAAAGAAAAGCGGTTATACAAGTCCTGGCCTAACAAAGCCTCTAAACTACCTAAAGATGCCTTCCTTTCACCCTCATCTGGTATCTTGTCTGCTAAACGAGCAATAAACCAGCTTCACTTAAGACTAGGACTAGAGGGCTACTCACAGGTACTGAGTTTTGAAGCGCAAGGACTAAGATCGATTTTTCTATTGTTTACGCTTGGCACCTGCGTAAACGTTTGATAGCCTTGCGTCTCTGATGAAAACTAGCTTTAATGATGGCGTACGTAGGTTTACGTGGATCAGATTCACGCTGATGTTCACGCTATTACTAAGATTGATTTTTTTCTATTTATATTTAGCGCAATACTTGCGTAAAGGTTTTGCAAGCTTGCGTCTCTATTGAAAACAAGCGTTAACAGCACTTACGTCTTTAGGTTTACGTGGATCAGACTCACGCTGATGTTCACGCTATTACTAAGATCAATGTTTTCCTCGTGTATATTTAGCATAATACTTGCGTAAACGTATTGGAAGCTTGCGTCTCTAGTAAAAACAAGCGTTAACAGCACTTACGTCTTTAGGTTTACGTGGATCAGATTCACGCTGATGTTCACGCTATTACTCGTCACTGCCCTGATCAACGAAAGACAGTGGTCCTAATAGCGCACTCAGCCTTTCAACCTCCTCCAGATCATCTCTTACCAACATCTACTAATTTGAAAGTGCAAATGAATGGTATTCCACCACTCAGCATACCCGGTGAGTTGTCTCCTGTCGGTTTTTTTAGTACAGCAGAACTCCGCAAGCTCCAACTCCCAGGAGAAGCTAAAATTTGTTCGAGATGGCGGGGACTCGAGATAAGAGAAAGAAATTAGGGAATTGAAATAGGTTTGTGTTCGAGATATGAAAATGATTATGTTATGATGTTAATGATTTTGTTTCTCGAGGACGTCAAATTATATGGCTGGCATGGTTGGCCGAGCGGTGAGAGCGCTGGCCATTCACCACTGTGGTCCGGGTTCGAGTCCCAGCTTTGGCGCTGGTTTTCTCCCCAGGAAGAGGTGCTGCGTGTGAGTGCCAGCAGATAAAGAACACTATGTGGATGTGTTACTGTGAAAATATTATGTATTTTTGATTATTAAATTATGTTAATATTTTTCCAGGGGACATCGAGGAAGTCATTTTTGAGGCAATGTTGTTCAAGAAGGAAAATATCGAAGTGTTTGAGAAAGACGGCGAGTACATCAATGGACTCCAGTCACATGAGGTTCTGATGCAAGAAAACGTTCAAATTGGACAAGCTAAGGTAACCTTGAAAGAAGGGAAGCAGTATTAAGAAAGCGAACAATTTGGAGCAGAAAGGAGAAAGAGCGAGAGAAGGATAGTTGAAAAATGGGAAGAAGGAGGAAGGAAGGAGAGTAGGAAGGAAAAAGGAAGAGGGGAGGAAAGTAGGAAGGAAGGTGGGAAGGGGAAAGCAAGGGAGGGAAAGGAAGGAAGGAAGGAAAGAAGGGGGAAGGACGAAGGAGATAGTGAAGGAGATGGGGAGGAGAGAGGAGGGAAGAAAAGAAAGAAAGATGGAAGGGTCAGAGATCGAGGGGTACGAAGGAAGGGTAGGAAGGTATGAAAAATAAATGCATGATGATACTAATATTAATTAGAGAAGGAAAGAGAAGGGAGAAACCTATATAAGCACTAATATCTTAGCTAGAAATGAATTGTCTGACATTATTCCTGTGGTACTTATTGACAGACCTGTAGAATCGTCCGCCAAGAAGGGGCCAATATGTGCGAGGTATTTTTTGACCATTTTTCACCTGGTAGTGTAATCGCCTTCCAAGTCGTTATGGAACCTAGAGTCTCCAAGGCTTTGGCGCAGTTAAGGTAACAGTAATATTTCATTTTATTCTGGGCCATTAAGAACTTTAATTCTCTGACACTTTCTCGTATTTAGATCTTTGTCATGTGAATTGTACGGCAACAAGACGGACAACCCAGACAGCGCTGCCTCTGTGAAGGAGCTCAACGCTATTATAAGCAACCTTTCTCTGTGTGACTTGAATCGTGTCTTGTATCGCTCCCATGATGAAGAGGTAGATGATAGTAAAGGTGGTGGTGTCTATATGATACCTGACTTTGGCTCGCTGACCTACTGTGGACTACAAGGTAGAGTAGTATAACCCCCTTAAGACGGACACGAGGAGGGAGCCAAAAATGATCGTATTATTGGGGTGTCAGTCAAAGGAGGTTGGAACCCCGTTAATACAGACACAGAAAAGAACAGAAATGTCCGTATTAATTACTGGGGTATCAGTCAGGGGAGGATGAAACCCCGTTAATACAGACACAGAAAAGAACAGAAATGTCCGTATTACTGGGGTATCAGTTAAGTTAAAGTTAAGTTAAAAATTGGAGTTATCTTAATTTGATCTGTAATAACACTACTGTTTTGCATTTAGGTTTCCTGTCTGTCCTAACGGAGGTTCGTCAAAACAACGATGTTGCGCATCCAATCTGTAGAAATCTACGAGAAGGAAATTGGATGATGGAGTATGTCGTCAATAGGTTGATGCCCTTCCATGGGACCAGACCGGTGAGGAGAAGCAAGAAATAACTTCATCGATACCGTTTACCTTTGCTTTTACCTGTTTTCTTTTATTTATTTATTTTTTATTTCTCCTTCGCTAGTTTTCTTCTTTAATGAAACTAACTGGATAATTTTCTTTCTTTTCAGTTGGCTGTGTGGTTAGACAAAGCTTTCAGTCTCGTCAAGGAATGCCCACGTTATCTTGTACCGTGTTACTTTGATGCCATCATTACACCAGTGTACTTAATGATTCTCAAGAGAACATGGGCGCACATGTCTGAGTAAGTCATTGATCTTTTTGACATCTTTGGCAGCCGTAGTTGTCTTTTTTTCTAAAAACAGCGTATGGTGGTGGGCCCTACATCGAACGCTTCTTTAGAAAAAATCAAACTTCGGCCGCCTATAACTTTGGCCCTATTCATCAAACTTTTTCAATTTCTTGCTTACGTTGGTTTGTTTTTTTCCCTTCTTTTTTTCAAATATTACATTTTTGTTTTCGTTGGATTAAAATTCAAAATGTCACGTGAGGTTGCAAAATCATCATTCATTTGAGAAGTAGAAACAAGGATCAATCTACGAACTTCTCGCTCAACAGACACCGGCCGCCCTAACGCGCTAGACCACTCTAATCCCTACATCATTTGTTATTTCCATCGTTTCTCTTTGCTTAATTTTACAGATTTGTAAAAGATGGATCTACCTTTGTCAAGGCCTTGTCTTTGGGCTCAGTTCAATTCATTGGTCTGACAAACTCCGCCAATCTCCCTGCCTTGTCCCCGTCACTTCGTTATGACTCAACCAGTGGTTCAGATATGCCAACACTCATGTCAATGGCAGCGGGCCTGCCTCACTTCTCAACTGGTTTCATGCGTTGTTGGGGTCGAGATACGTTTATTTCACTACGCGGTCTTATGTTGACTACAGGACGTTACGCCGACGCTAGGTAATTAAGTCTCGTAGAGTGCAGGGGTATACGGCTACTGATGGCCTTGTTGTTCGAAAAAGGATTAGTGCCGAGGGTTGAAATTATTGGTTTTATTTCTATGTGCGTGCAAGGCTTTTCTGTAATGAAACACGATTTGTTCCCCACGATGGAATAATGAACTCGTCAAAATTCCATACACACTGGAAACATTGGTAACAGTATGGAAATGATGAAATTCCGCAGTATGCAAATTATATCCATTGTATTTGCGCATGCGATACTATTTTTTTGCACTAGTATCTTAGCTTACTTGTTTACTGTGGGTCAACTAGAGGAGAATATTTACGTACGTTTACGATATTTATGCACATTTACGATATTAACATACGTTTACGAGATTTACGATAGCTACGTACGTTCACGAGATTTACGTAGGTTTACGATATTTACGTACGTTAACGATATTTACGTACTTATGCGATACGTTAACGATATTTACGTGCGTTTATATCTTTTAGACATCACATCCTGGCATATGCTGGCTGCTTACGTCATGGACTCATCCCCAATCTCCTCGACCGTGGCACTAAACCTCGCTACAATTGTCGTGATGCAGTTTGGTGGTGGCTGCAGTCAATTCAAGATTATTGTAAGATAGTTCCTAATGGACTAGACATTCTTAAAGATCCTGTGTCTCGGATATTCCCTACAGATTGCTCTGAGGCATTGCCACCTGGGAAAGAGGTAGGGAATGCGTTTGTTATTACGACGAATTGAGTGGGTACGATATTTCCTGTTCGTCAAGGATATTTGAAATAATGGGTTGGGGTGGGAGGGGGGATGCGATCAAAGGGTGGAAATTTGATCCTAGGGATAAGGAAACAATTCTAATTAAAAAATAACCAACACTGTTGACAAATACTTTTCCTGTGTTTTGTTGTTATTATGCACTTAGAATGGGCACGACCCGTGGTCATAATTTGGTTGGTGGGGACGTACGTACGTACAAAGCTTTACGTACGTACGTACAAAGTTTCCGCCCTTTGCACCCCCACTCTCCCTCTTCCACACCATGGGGTTAACTTTGTAAACTTGCACAACTTGAATTGATTGGGGTTCTCATTTGAGCAGGGCCAAACTCCTTTCTTGATGCGATGGCCTTTTACAAGCTTTATTCACCATTCTGTCGTAAGTGAGCTTTTTTGTTTCTGCATGTTATTTTAAAGACGCGAAGTTCAAGTGTCAAAGGCCTTGCCTAAGAACTCCTACGGAAAATATGTTTCCGCAGAGTGAATGAACGAGACATTTCGTGAATATGTCAGCATGTATGACTTAGACGTGTCCATTAATGGATTAACACATACATATGTATAAGGTGAAAAATGTGTCTTTGTTATAAATTGCAAAAAGTGGTAAGGTAAGGTAAAAATGTATATCAAATATTAAAAGTATGAAATCCAAAGTAAATGTATAGAATTGAATGATCTATAAGATAAAAATGATAAAATTTTATAAAGTAAAATAGTTGTCCAAAACATTGAGTCCAAAGGGTGCAAGAGCAAAACTAACCGTTTTACCAAAACAGCAACAACAACAACAACAACTGGCAATGTTTTAACCAGAACTTCGTGTTTCACTGTTATTTTCAATTCATATGTACAAATTAGTCAAGCTTGTGTAGTGATCCTCAGCTCCTATCCCCCCTCCCCTCCCTAGAGGGTCGATATGCAGGCTAGGATCTTCTAGATAATTACTGAAGTCTTGTAGATTGGTGTTATTAGTGTAAATAAATAATGATTCTTCAAGCAAAATTTATTCTTTCAACCCGAGCTTTTTCGTTAAGCGCTCATCTCCAAGGCTGTATAAGGTGTTTGATATCGATATATATGGATGTCTGTGCGATATTAATGGCCACTAATTCGCTCTCTTAGTATTATATATGGTCTCTTGATATCACACATTTTGTGCATCGCTGAAGATGGGCGCTTTAATAGTCCGAAAGCTGGAATTGAAACAAGTATTTACGCCATCAAGTTGTTCATCTTCATGAACGTTACATTAGCTAATTAAATCTTTAAGTCTGATGTAAGGTTATAAACCTTAAAGGTATCTGAAAATGCAAGGCAAATTAATGTAGATTTATATCCAATACTAACAGTCCTAACATTCCGTCGTTAGCATGTGTCGACCTCCCTAATTGAAATTCTCCCCAAAAATATACCAGAGGGAGATATTTATTTGATTATTAATGGGGCTTTTCTTTTTTGTTTGTTTATCTCAGTTTTTCCCACCCACTGCATGCAATGCACCCTTCACAATTCTCTAACTCGAACTGCTAGGGTACCGTAAATGATCGTTTGTTCGAGATAATGGAATTTGGAGATAACTAATGCTTCACTGGCGGAACAATCCATTGGCTTAGTGGTTAATATCGGTGCTCTCCTGAAATTCAACTGTTAACCAAATTTCCTTCGCGATTTCTTGTAGGAAAAACCACTACATGACGTAATGCAAGAAGCAATTCAGCGCCATTTCATTGGCGTCCAATTTCGTGAGAGAGGGGCTGGCCCTAATCTTGACATGAACATGAAAGACCAAGGGTTCAATGTATCCATTGGTGTGGACGACATGACTGGGTTCGTGTTTGGCGGGAATGAATGGAATGCTGGGACCTGGATGGATAAAGTGGGAGAATCACACTTGGCGGGAAATGCTGGGGTGCCAGCGACTCCAAGGTACATGAGAAAAGAGCGCGAAAACTGTTTACCTCATTCCAGTCTTTACTGATGTAGGTGTGCCAGCGAACTCTAACTGAGAAAAGCGCGCGAAAATTGTTTTGTCTTATATCTAGTGTTTACTGGTGTTGGTGTGCCAGTGACTCTACCGTCATAGAAAAGCGCGGGAATATATTTTGCCTCATGTCCAGTCTTAACCGTCAATATTATACACAGGTATTCCATACCATACTAACTTTCCCCTAACTTTTTATGGTCAAATAGAGATGGCAGCGCGGTCGAGATCATTGGCCTTTGTAAGTCAACTATTCGATGGTTGGCAGAGTTGAGTGAAGCCAATAAATTTCCTTATTCAGGAGTATCAAAACTACAAGATGGTAAGTCCGTAATGATTCTATAAACCACCTTACATCCAATAAGCGCCGCCTCTCTACTGCGTTTTTGAAATAAGTGACCCCTTGCAAATACCTCCCCCTGCCTCCCCCCCCCCCCTCCTCTATGTCTAGTGAGACGGTTGGTACTACAACATGTATACTGAGCTTTGTGAAAACGGTATTGTTCTAAAATCAACGGTTCTTCTAGAACGTCCTGGTACATGTGACCAGAACGTGGTAGTCATGGTAACTTTCCCTTGTCCTTTTCAGGTTTTCCAGTTGCTTGGACGTACAAAGAATGGGATGCTAAACTGGCATCGAACTTTGAAAACCATTTCTGGGTTGCAGAGAAACCCAACCCCACCCTAGAGGGGGAGGAAGCGCCATTAATACACAGACGTGGTATTTACAAAGACTCTGTACGTGCGAGCCATCCGTTTGCTAATTATCAACTCAGACCAAATTTTTGCGTTGCTATGACAGTGGTAAGTGACTTGATCAATCTTCAGCCCCATAGAACACGGTTCGTGATACGATACGGTGCGATGCGATGCGATGTGTAAGCATAAGTTTTTTTTATTGACGCACGTACGTACCTTATTTTACTTACCACAACCGGGACCGGGACCGTGAATATAAGCACTTCCGTACCCTAACCGTGACCGTACCGTTACCTTACGTCTTTTCCGTAACATAAGATTTCAATTGGGACGTAAGTTCTGTTTTTCCCCCGCCATTCACAACTTTTGTAAATCGTGGCGTAACTCCATGAATTGAAATTAAAACAGAGAGGGCTGGCCGTCTTTAGAGTTTGTCCATTAGGGCCGATGTTTTATGTCAAAGTTGTTAAAAATGCATGGACTCTCTTAGTTAACTTAACTCTACTCTTCATTTAATTACATTAGGCTCCAGAGCTGTTCAATCCCGAGCATGCGTGGAAAGCACTCGATGCAGTAGAGGATATTCTGCTTGGACCACTGGGCGTGGCAACACTGGACCCTCAGTAAGACGTGTTAACACCCACATTGAATAATGATGACGATGATAATGATGATGATGATGATACACAGAAAATGCTACATGTTTGCGAGATCCACTGAGCAGAACAATGCAAATACTTCAAAATTCTACTTTTTCTCTTTTCTTTGGATGAACTGCATGTATGAAACTTGGACGGCTTAACTTTGCTTACTAATAATGCGTTCATTTTGTAGGGACTGGGCTTACGATGGTATCTATGACAACGGTACTGATTCTACATCGTTTAAAAGTTCCAAAGGATTTTGTTATCACCAAGGACCGGTACGTATAACGTTAACGAGCTATATTCCTTCTATACTCACAACTTAAAGGGGGGCATCATTAGGAAAAATGTAGTACTCTGTTAGGGGTTGTTTACATAGAAAAAAGTTGTCCCCAGTAGAAGGGTTACCGGTAACCCTTCTTGCCGAGGTAAGTGCAAAGTATCTCATGTAAACGCTTGACATTTGTTTACTGAAAAATCAGGGAAATGATGGCTCGGCCAGGGTGACCCTGCTGGTAGGGTAACCCTTCTACTAGGGACAACTTTTCTCCATGTAAACGGCCTCTTAGTACAATTGTCGACAAGAGTTTGTCCACCCGAGAGAACATTTAGGGTATTCACCTTAACGAAGGACTTCCATCGAAAGGCCGAAAACAAGGATTTTTGCAGTTGATATTGTCTGCTAGTTACTAGTCTGCAAATACTGGCGCATCACATTACATGTCAGTAGACCCGAGGTGCTCCTTTTAACACAACACGCTTTGTTAAGTAACTCTTGTCAAAGTTCTAAAGAGTGATTGCAAAGCAATCTATAAGACTAAGGGTATAAAACAATCTTTTTTTAGCGTTTGCCTATCTCTTACACATTCAACAAATGAAGCCTTCGGCTGTAACGCGGGCTATGGGTTTAACTATTTTTCGTATTTCTGCTTTCTCTTTAGGAGTGGGTGTGGTGCATTGGTCCATTCATAAGAGCACGCCTCCACTTTGCCAAGGTGGTGAAGGGAAAAGATGGCCTCGCCCAAACTATAACTAAGGTCCGAGAAATTCTGGCTCACCATAAAGAACACATCAATGCCTCCCCCTGGAAAAGCATACCTGAGCTTACGAATGCAGGAGGGGAATCTTGTAGGGACAGCTGTCTGGCTCAGGCGTGGTCTATCGCATGTATTCTTGATGTCTTGTATGATTTGGAGAATTGTCTCATGGAGTAAGAATGCAGCTAAATGAGTTGGGCTATGGACGGGATTGTATGGGTAGAATACGAGAATAATATAATGTACTGTTGGCTATATAAGATACTTATAATTTCAATAAAATTTAATTAGTGACTCAGAGGCCAAGATGATTGAAAAGCGAAACTCGATCATAAGGAATTCGTGGAATCATTAAAAAGTGAACTAAAGAAATTGTTGAAGACGAGTTGGTCTCTTGCGTTGGGGGAGGGGGGAGCTTTTTCAGTCATTACGGTATTTTCGGCTCCGTCTTTAGTTTACGTAAACCACTGAGGCATATTTCAGACGTATTGTCAGAGACCAAGAGTGCAGTTAAATATGAAAAGGCTATTGAAGGGGCTTGTTGGAGCCGGGGCGTGTACAACTCTATGGTCGTGTATCATATAAACTATTGTCGGTCGTTTATGTAATAATTGTTCTTTTACGCACGCTGTCATTGGTCGAGAACCGTGTGTGATGACCTGCATAGATGACGTTATTGAATCTTACGCGCGTTCTGATTGGTTGAAATGTTTCGAATTTTACTCTAACAGATGCACAGAAGACATCAAAATGTGGTGAGAACAACAGTCACGCCATTCAACTTCATCTTGTGGTGTACTTTTTTTTATTTTCATCACCACATTTTGATGTTATCTGTGCATCTCTTGGAGTACAGACGCACGGAAAAATTGAATCTATTCGTTGAACTGAGTATAGGTAATATGTAGAAAAGTTTGATTTAAAGATGCAAAGAAACTGGATGTATATGAAATATTTGCGATACAACGCTCGTGCTCAATAACTAACAAGTTTATCAGAGGATAGAGACGTGACGTCGAAAAATATTTTGATTAATAAAAGCAATATAAAATGATCGCTTATCTATCTGTAGTGATATGAATACTCTGGAAGATGTGGAGCTCTATATGAAGCACGTATTTTATCACAGTACAGAGCGCGCGAGCGTTCAATATTGGCTACTGGTAAATAAACATTGATAGAATAAAATAGAATGGAATGGAATGGAAAAGAATAGAATAGACGAATAGAACAATAAAATAGAATAGACTAGAGACTATTTCAGTATCGAATCTGATAGCAGTTATTAATTGGGGACAGCATCCTAAAACCTAAACTTTTAAAACTAGGCCTAAAAGGCTAGTCTTTCAAGGTCCTACAAGGATAATAAGCATAGACTGATTTGATTTTTGACGTGTGGGCGAACGGGCCGTTTGTTTTTGGCAATCATATTTTGTTGTTTGAGAGCCTTTGCGCGCGCGATAGCTTTGTTACTAAAAATAACCTTAATCGCCACGAACATCGCACAGACATTAGTGCTGAGTTTCGCTCTCTTAGTATTATGGTCTCTTGGATATAAAAACTACCTTCAACTATTCACCGCCACACTTGTATCCTTGGCCTTTCTGCCACCAGGACATCAGCATTTGTAACAGCTACGTCAATGGTATTATTCATTCGACCTTCACTTGTACCACTGGTAGCAAATGTCGTTAAATATTGACCTTCTTGAGTGAACACGTGAACGCAACGCTTATACCTATCACAGACAAGAAGCATGTCTTTACCGTAGGTAGTAAGACCAACATAATGAATATTAAGCTTATTCAAATGAGTATGAGGTTCTCCCGCGGTGGCTCTGTAATCAAATTTGTACAGGAAATCTGCACTATCATCATAAACTTCAATGACATCTATTTCGCAAGGTACAAAGTATCTATTGCTTCCATAAGCAACAGAGGCTGGTCGTCGTACAAAGCGAAGAGGAGTTTTATGAATAACCTCTCCAGATTGTTTATGAAATAATTGTAAAAACGGCGACTGTGTGCTGTGGTTTTTGAAGCACGCGGCGATTTTCGTTTCGCTCACACATACTCCATGTACGGTAATTCTGTCCTCTACACTCGCTCTATAGATAGTTCTAATGTAAGTTTCACTGCTATTGACATCAAACTCTTGTATTCTGCCGGAAAACGAGTTATCGGCAAGAAGTATTTTATCTTCATACATGGCTACACCACAGGGCTCGAACAGCCAGAGTTTTTCACTTTTAGAATTAAACCTTGAATAAGGGTACGTCCTTACAAAGTTTCCCTCAACATTAAATAGTACTATACTGCAGGCATCAATGACAACAACTTCTCCTTTATCGCTGACTGTGAGTAAACGTGGGTGCTTCAAGCTATATGACATTTCGCCACCTACATGTTCTCCAAAATTTCTCATGAGTTTAAAATCAATCTCACCATCAGGTCCCCTCCCTTTCATAAAGAATTTTTCGGTTGCTCCTCTGAGGCTCACCAGGATTTGGTATGGTGAAGTTTTCACTGCTTTGTAAGACACGATGAATTTCGCCATTTCATTTTGAACGACTTCGGTTTCCACTTCGCACCCGTCATCATCTTCGATCTTTACATCAATGGAGCCCCTGTTAATGTTCCGTATTGCACCTGCGGAATTTCTTGTCACGATTTCAAATTGATTTTCGCCAGTGTCGATATCGTAGCTCAGCGCTTCTATCGAGAAATAAGATGGTTCTATACTCTCCACTACTTCTCCAAGGTTTTGCAAAGACTGATAAGTTGCTTGCTGCGTGTTTGGTATATCATAAGATATACTTGCATCACGACGCGCTGGTTTGAACGCCAAGACAGATGGTCTTTTTAACAATTCATTGCATCTGTGTGGAACGTTACTTTGCAAAATATAATGCGCTTCTTGGAGACCTAATAAGCGTTCACTCTGGCCAATTACTTGATCGAGTTGTTGAATGACAGTTCTAATTTCACTTTGCTCTTCGACATTTGCTGTCTCGTGTTCTTGGAACAACTCGTCCAGAGTTCTTATTGTGGCTATTTCGTGTTCTTGCAAGATGTTTATCTGTGCTTTTACGTGATCAGACACCTTCTTTTTTGCTGTACTGGTTTCGTTTTCCAACCTGCAGATGTTTTGTTGGGAGTCTTCAAGTTCTTGCACAAATTGCTCTTTGAGTCGCTTGATTCGATGCAAGTCATCACTGATCAGTTGTTTGATCTCTTGTGCCTTTTCTTTAATAGGAACTATCTTTGTGCATGCTTTATGATCCGTAGTAACACACTGTTGGCAAATGGTTTTCTGATGCGTATGGCAAAAGTATTTGAGTTCCTCTCCGTTGTGGAATTCTAACTCACAATTGACTTGACCCATCTCCTTGCTCATGACATAGCTGTTCAAATGTTCTTCGTTAAAGTCACTTAACATGATTGCTTCGTGTTCTTTAAATGGTCTCATGCTTTTGTGTGCATCAACACATCTTCTGCAAATCATCCCTTTACAATGTAGACAAAAAGCAACCAATATCGCTGCTGCCTCACAGTTGACACATTTAGGAAGTTTGTCGTCGCTTGTCAAATTGCGTAAGTCTTCATAAACAGATAACAATGAGTTGTAAAAGAACGAAGAAGGAAACTTCGATATATCACCATTTATCTCCTTCCGACACTTAGGACATCTAGGACAGTTGGGTTTGGTATTTTCTTTCAGATCTACGATACACTGATAGCAAAGACTATGATGACACGCAGGAAGTATTTTAGGATCTTTAAATGTTTCCTGGCAAATAGGACACTTAAGTTCCTCTTCGAATTTCTTAATGATATCTGCAAGCTCCTCCATTTTGCTGCGAATAAAAAAATTATAATATTGTCGTCGATGGAGCGTTGTGAGTTATCACAGATATGCAAATTCCAAGAAGGTACGTATATCAGCAGGATAACGTTTTTAACAAAGGTTGTTAGTATGACAACGGTAAATAGTGATAGCTACCAATCAGCGATAAGTACCTCAGCTGCAGCTGCCAAAACAATTGAGCATGGAGCATGTGACATTTTCGTTTTTATACATACAGAGATCTGACTAAAACATTGAAAGCTACTGAAGTTACTTTGTTATTCAGTACATGTATTGACTCACCATTAGATTAAATTCATTCCTTGCTAAATTTCATATTTGTAAAAATGTTTACAATTTTGTAGATCTTTCCTGCTGTGTTTTAGAAAGTTTTGTAAGAAGAGATCAAACTATAAGAACTTGCAAACTTATCAGACTCTACAATCAGGACTAGAGACAGGAGCAGTGGTAATAAGGATTTATAATTTGTTAATTATTGTACGTTAATGTCATGAATTTATAATTGGAAGATATTTGAAAATGTAAGTTTAAAAGAAGTCATAAGAAGACTGAGACGCTCGCATCACGTGATCAATAATGATAATAATCTTTAATCTTTAAACAGGGAGCCCACTCACGTCATCATACGATACATAATTTTTATACTTATTTAATGTACTCTAGCACTTTAATTGTCGACACTGAAGAGTTTGTCCACCCGAGAGGTGTTAGCATTTAGGGTATTCACCTTAACGATGGACTTCCATCGAAAGGCCGATAAAACAAGGACTTTTGGAATTGATATTGTCTGCTAGTTACGTGTCAGTAGACCGGAGGTGCTGCTTTTAACTGACATCACGCTTTGTTAAGTAACTCTTGTCAAAGAATACAATACGATCTATAAGACTAAGGGTATAAAACAATCTTTTTTTAGCGTTTGCCTATCTCTTACATATTCAACAAATGTAGCCTTCAGCTGTAACGCAGGCTATGGGTTTAACTATTTTTCGTATTTTTTGCTTTCTCTTTAGGAGTGGATGTGGTGCATTGGTCCATTCATAAGAGCACGTCCCCACTTTGCCAGGGTGGTGAAGGGAAACTACTGCCCCTACTGCCTCTTAAAAAATCGTTCCTTCAGGAACGATGGAGTTATAAATTAAAATTGTAGCTTTGTTGTTCTTAAAATTAGTGAAATGATTATCATATAGTGAAGACTGCAGTCATTCAAAAGTCGAATGGTAGCAAAACGTGGGCAACTAGATAGACTTTGAGACTCGTGGCTTCTTCCAGTTCACAAAACTAATAATATCCAAATATAAGCTTCTCAAAATAATAGCACTTTTACCTCGTTAGTTTTCTTTCAAATCGTTATTTAGTATCCGAATTACACTTTTAGAGTAAAGTTTAGTTCTAGTACTTGTCATCCAGCTAAGTTATTTTCTCATCAGTTGAACACCGGGCACAGGGACAAGCATTTTGCACACGAATGCAAATCTCCAAGCCTCCAAATCTCTTTTAAATAAGTTACTAATTTTACAAAAACGGGCTCTTAGACTTATATTTTTTGTTAGATTCACGGAAAGTGCCATTCCATTATTTATAAAAACTAAGATTCCTCCGCTAAATAAGTAGTAGGAAAAGGACAGTTCTAAGACCGGTGCAGCCGGTACAGCCCCCCCCCCCCCTCCCTCCCCCCAACCCCCAGCCCGGCAGGGCGGTACCTCCCCTCCTGGGGTATGGGGTACGACCCCTCCCCCTACTAGCCCGGTAGGGCTACCACCCCCCCCCCCCCCCCCTCCCAGGGGCATGATGAGGTACGCGACCCCTCCCCCTCGAGCCCGGTAGGACTACCCCTTTCTGAGGTTAGATGGGGTACAAGGGTGGTACAACGAGACATGAATGGGGTACGAGCGCAGCGAGTTTCCGGTACAGCGATTACGGGGTCGATGACGTCATTGGTGGTGCAATAATCACCAACCGGGTCAAGCAATTTTCTTCTCTTTTGAATCCTCCTAATTCGTAAATCGTATCATATTAATATTTTCTTCTAATTCTTAAATGGTATCCAATTAAAGAAGTAGCAAAAGTGGCCTCAAAGAATCAAAGTTTTAGATTTTCTAAACCTATGTGCGTGACGGCTATTGTTTTAGAAACGGTCACCTGTAAATCTATTGTTTTTGAAACTCGTGTTTACAGTTTGTACAAGAATTGTTTCCAGAGTCATTTATTCAATCAAAATTGACCTTAGATTTAAAATACATAAGTGTCAGGATCTCATATCGTCACAGTGATTATATACCGAATAGTTGTCAAAACACCCATTGGTCATGTCAATTAATAGGCAAATGACGATCGTGTCTAAAACTCCACACGGGTATTGATTCTTTTATTACATCTATTCTTAAACAACTACGTTCAATCTATGGCAGAAGACTGTGTTGTTTTTGCATAATTATCGAGCCAATTCATAATCAAAATTTATGTTCTATAGTCTATGGTCCTCCATGTAATTCGCCGTTAGCTATGCTTTCTTGAACAAATGCTTGTACGGTGGGCTCGTTTTCGTGTAAACGAATCCATTTCATGCTTCCTGTAGATTGGTGTTTTATTTTCACAGGCCAATAATGTTCTCCGTCGATGTAGACACCTGGATGGCTGGGATCATAACTATTGCGTGACGTTTTATACATCTCTATAATTTTATATCCTTCGGGAATCTTTCGGAATGCCTGTGCTCCCGAGGTAAAGTTTTGCCACACCGATATAGACGCATCAGACCAGTGGATGGTTTGTCTGTCTAATTAATCTGAACACATGCCATTCTGAGGCTGGTTTATCCCCAGCACACTACTTCTATATAAATTCATAATTATTTTCATTTAAATTACATCCGACATAGTGAATGTCAATTTATATATAGATTTTCGAATTAATATAGCTTTATTTACTTAAATATTGTAAACATTTTTATAAATTAGTATTAGGCAGGTCCACATCAGCTACGGCTGCCTGACTCTCAACCTGCGTCACCAAATAAAATATGTATGTATGTATGTATGTATGTATGTATGTATGTCGATGCATAGTTTTAGGTTGTCTTCTTACAGCGGTTCCGACGTCAGAGACTGGTGCTGGATCAACATTGCTCGCCACTTTAGTTTTAGTGGCAAAGACATAAACATGGCAGATTCCAAATATGTCTCCAAGAACTTGTTTGTCCGCCAATGTGTCGGGTTTATTATCCACCAACAAATATCCAAACGGCTTTTCGGTCTCCCTGTGGTAAGCCGACATGAACTGGTCTCTATTCTTATCAAACATTCGTTCTCCAATGATTCCAATTTGTTTTCTGTCACTAGGACTTCGGAACAGTGCGAGATATTGGGCATTTCGGCTAATGTCGGTATTGAATTTTCCTTTAGGAAACATGTTCTGGAGCAGAAGGATCACACTGGCGTTTCTATGGCGACCCTGGGTGAATAGCCGAGCAACCAGGGGACTGTCTGTCGCTTCGGCCATCAGATCGTCCAGTATAATGATGTTGTCATCGATCCCCCCCATCGACCCCACATCGACCCTACATCGACCCCATATCGACCCCACATCGACCCCATATCGACCCCACATCGACCCTACATCGACCCCACATCGACCCTACATCGACCCCACATCGGCCCACATCGACCCCACATCGACCCTATATACATCGACCCTACATCGACCCCACATCGACCCCACACCGACCCTATGTCAAACTATAAATGATTGAACACGCAGCATTCTCAGCCATTTATGATCGTGTCTTCAAGGTGTCAACATGCCCTATAAGTACAGAAGAGACTGTCCTGTCTGTAATAAGCCTGGTATTCTATACCTGAGTGATCATTTACGTCAAGTGCATAACTTACACGACGATGAAAGGAAAAAGTGGCTAGAAAAGGCGAGATTTTCAACACCGTATAACCATAACCCAAGCGTACTTCCTATACGGCCGGCTCGTATTCTAAAAGAAGTCAGATGCGCTCGAAAGAAATCACATCCTTATCCTGTACAAAAATCTACAAAAACACCAAAAATAACTACGGATTGGACCACAAAACCTTACCCAGAATTTAACTTTCGTCATAAATTTTCTCTTTTGGTCGTAGGCCCCTCCCAGTGCGGCAAAACTTATTTTGTCCAACAAATTTTGGAAAACGATCGTATTGTGTATGAAGAAAACAAACGTGTACGCATCTTTTGGTACTACAATCAATGGCAAGATCGTTATGACGTCTTGAAACAATCCTTTGGGAAAAGCATACAGTTTGAACGTGGTTTGCCTGATCTGTCCGATGATCTCAGTGAGATTAATACCAAGTACAACAACATCATTATACTGGACGATCTGATGGCCGAAGCGACAGACAGTCCCCTGGTTGCTCGGCTATTCACCCAGGGTCGCCATAGAAACGCCAGTGTGATCCTTCTGCTCCAGAACATGTTTCCTAAAGGAAAATTCAATACCGACATTAGCCGAAATGCCCAATATCTCGCACTGTTCCGAAGTCCTAGTGACAGAAAACAAATTGGAATCATTGGAGAACGAATGTTTGATAAGAATAGAGACCAGTTCATGTCGGCTTACCACAGGGAGACCGAAAAGCCGTTTGGATATTTGTTGGTGGATAATAAACCCGACACATTGGCGGACAAACAAGTTCTTGGAGACATATTTGGAATCTGCCATGTTTATGTCTTTGCCACTAAAACTAAAGTGGCGAGCAATGTTGATCCAGCACCAGTCTCTGACGTCGGAACCGCTGTAAGAAGACAACCTAAAACTATGCATCGACATACATACATACATACATACATACATACATACATACATACATACATATTTTATTTGGTGACGCAGGTTGAGAGTCAGGCAGCCGTAGCTGATGTGGACCTGCCTAATACTAATTTATAAAAATGTTTACAATATTTAAGTAAATAAAGCTATATTAATTCGAAAATCTATATATAAATTGACATTCACTATGTCGGATGTAATTTAAATGAAAATAATTATGAATTTATATAGAAGTAGTGTGCTGGGGATAAACCAGCCTCAGAATGGCATGTGTTCAGATTAATTAGACAGACAAACCATCCACTGGTCTGATGCGTCTATATCGGTGTGGCAAAACTTTACCTCGGGAGCACAGGCATTCCGAAAGATTCCCGAAGGATATAAAATTATAGAGATGTATAAAACGTCACGCAATAGTTATGATCCCAGCCATCCAGGTGTCTACATCGACGGAGAACATTATTGGCCTGTGAAAATAAAACACCAATCTACAGGAAGCATGAAATGGATTCGTTTACACGAAAACGAGCCCACCGTACAAGCATTTGTTCAAGAAAGCATAGCTAACGGCGAATTACATGGAGGACCATAGACTATAGAACATAAATTTTGATTATGAATTGGCTCGATAATTATGCAAAAACAACACAGTCTTCTGCCATAGATTGAACGTAGTTGTTTAAGAATAGATGTAATAAAAGAATCAATACCCGTGTGGAGTTTTAGACACGATCGTCATTTGCCTATTAATTGACATGACCAATGGGTGTTTTGACAACTATTCGGTATATAATCACTGTGACGATATGAGATCCTGACACTTATGTATTTTAAATCTAAGGTCAATTTTGATTGAATAAATGACTCTGGAAACAATTCTTGTACAAACTGTAAACACGAGTTTCAAAAACAATAGATTTACAGGTGACCGTTTCTAAAACAATAGCCGTCACGCACATAGGTTTAGAAAATCTAAAACTTTGATTCTTTGAGGCCACTTTTGCTACTTCTTTAATTGGATACCATTTAAGAATTAGAAGAAAATATTAATATGATACGATTTACGAATTAGGAGGATTCAAAAGAGAAGAAAATTGCTTGACCCGGTTGGTGATTATTGCACCACCAATGACGTCATCGACCCCGTAATCGCTGTACCGGAAACTCGCTGCGCTCGTACCCCATTCATGTCTCGTTGTACCACCCTTGTACCCCATCTAACCTCAGAAAGGGGTAGTCCTACCGGGCTCGAGGGGGAGGGGTCGCGTACCTCATCATGCCCCTGGGAGGGGGGGGGGGGGGGGGGTGGTAGCCCTACCGGGCTAGTAGGGGGAGGGGTCGTACCCCATACCCCAGGAGGGGAGGTACCGCCCTGCCGGGCTGGGGGTTGGGGGGAGGGAGGGGGGGGGGGGCTGTACCGGCTGCACCGGTCTTAGAACTGCCCTTTTCCTACTACTTAAATATTATGTTTTGTCAGTCAATTGCACATTTAATGCATGATGTTGTCAATAAGAAGGCCCCTACCAATTTGTGTAAGCTTTCTGTGCCAGTTTCTGATATTCACTCTTATAATACTCGATCTTCGACAGCTCAAAAATTGTATACTCGCGAGTCAAGAGTTAACATCCAGCTAAATTCTATTTCTCGTGTAGGTGTGCGACTTTGGAACGCTATTCCTCTCTCAACGAGGAATTTGTCCAAAAATACGTTTAAAAAGGATTAAACAACCTACTTTTTAAATTGTTTCAAAATGAGGGATCCTATGTTGAAATTGAAAGGGTTATTCAGATTCTTAGTAAAAATACATCTTGCATGATTATCAATCTCATTTTTTTTATCTCGGCTTTTTTAACCATTTTCTCTTGTTTGCTTGATTGATCTCATTTGCACCCAAAATTAACTTACTTTCCTATTGTCTATTCATGTTATTCATATTATCTTTAAATATATTATTAACCTTATCATTTTTCATTTACTTATATTATTGTTATGTATTTCCTTTTTTACAAATGTTAATGTATATATAGTTTTACTACTGGCCTGCCTCGATTAGTTTCCTTTACTATTTGCAGGCCAGTGGAGTAATGTAAATCTGTATTGTGTTTTCTGTAAATAAAATTTGACCTTGACCTTGACCTTGAATGCCATTTTTTCAACGACTACCACCGCAAAGCATGATGGGAATCCAGCTGCCAGCGACAGCACTTCACCCCTTTCCTAAGGATTGAGCTTTTTTATATGTCTAGACTCATCGGACCCTACAGGCCAAATATCACTTTTCTGACATCGGTAGGACGTGAAATATTTGAGTCTTGCCTTTGTTAGGGTGCCATCGTCTTTCTCTATGAAGCTCTTCAGGATAATCATTTCGAAAAATTCCCTTTCTTGAAATAGCGAACTTTTCTCACATTTCTTCGTGGATTATCCAAGCACTGAACTCAGTTTGTCGAGACAGCGAGACTTAGGCTGTCACAGGGCTTGATGATGCCCTCCAACTTCTTCATAGATCAAGAAAATGACTCGGAAAAGCTCAATATTTACACGAAATTCCAGGAAAATGGCGCCATCCTGAACGATCTTGACGTCTTGCTAACGAATTCTTGTTGTCAATCAAAAATATGAGCCCCCAGCAATCGTGCACAGCAGTGATTTTCACAGGAACTCCAAAACTCAAAAGAACTAGGGGAGGTTTTCACTAAAAATACAAGTTTTTGCTTGATTTTGGCCGTAGGGAAAGGGTTAACTTTTGTTGCTTTCTCTTTAGGAGTGGGTGTGGTGCGCTGGTCCGTTCATAAGAGCGCGTCTCCACTTTGCCAGGGTGGTGAAGGGAAAAGATGGCCTCGCCCAAACTATAACTAATAGACAAGGCGCAAAACTGAAAAAGTCGATCGCAAAAAGTGCAGAAGGCATTTTGTGGTACAGTCTGGTAACATAACTATTCTAAACTAATTTTTCATGCTGAATGCGAATATGACTGTTACTAAGACGTATTCTGCAATCTTATACGTGTAAATGACGTATTTTGTGAATTGCTACAGTTATTTCTACTAACGGCTTTTTCATGTAATTCCAAAAGTTCTCAAACTTAAAACTTTAGTTTACGTAAAGCATTCAGGCGTATTTCAGACGTATTGTCAGAGACCAAGAGTGCAGTTAAATATGAAAAGGCTATTGAAGGGCGTGTACAACTCCATGGTCGGCTATCATATAAACTATTGTCGGTTTATTACGCACGCTCACATTAGTCGAGAACCGTGTGTGATGACATGCATAGATGACGTTATTGAATCTTACGCGCTCTCTGATTGGTTGAAATGTTTCGATGAATTTTACTCTAAGAGATGCACAGAAGACATCAAAATGTGGTAATGAGAACCACAATCATGCAATTTATTCAGCTTCATCTTGGGTTTTTGTTTGTTTGTTTTTGTTCTCGACACATTTTGACGTCGTGTGAATCTCTTGAAGTACAGACGCACGGAAAAATGGAATCTATTCGTTGAACTGAGTATATGTAATATGTAGAAAGTTTTGATTTAAAGTATCACATGATTCTAATGCAAAGAAAATTAACTGGATATATATAAAATATTTGCGATACAACGCTCGTGATCAATAACTAACAAGTATATCGCAGGATAGAGACTTGGCTTACACTAAAAATTTGAAAAATATTTTAATTTATAAAAGCAATATAAAATAATCGCTTATGTCTCTGTAGTGTGATACGAGTACTCTGGAAGATGTGAAGCTCTATATAAAATCACCGCGCATTTTATCACAGTACAGAGCGCGCGAGCGTTCTATATTGGCTATTATAAAATATTTGAGATATAACGCGCGCGCTGATTGGCTGGCTACCATGTTTCTATCAGAGGACAGAGACATGGCTCGCTCAAAGAATGTCGAAAATATTTTATAAAAGCAATATAAAACGATCGCTATGTCTCGAAAAGCAAGAGAAACACTCGGCTACGCCTCGTGTTCCTAAGCCTGCTTTTCTCTTGCTCAACATCTTCCATCCTGTATATATCACAATACAGAGACATGCGCGCGCGTTATATATTCCTTAACTAGTAGATAAAGATTGATAGAATAAAATAGAATAGAATGGAATGGAATGGAATGGAAAAGAATAGAATAGATGAATAGAACAATAGAATAGAGTAGAGACTATTTCCGACTGTCGAATCTGATAGCAGTTATTAATTGGGGACAGCATCCTAAAACCTAAACTTTTAAAACTAGGCCTAAAAGGCTAGTCTTTCAAGGTCCTACAACGATAATAAGCATAGACTGATTTGATTTTTGACGTGCGGTCGGAGGGGGCCGTTTGTTTTTGGTAATCATATTTTAATTTGTTGTTTAAGAGCCTTTGCGCGCGCGATAGCCTTGTTATTATAAGTAATACCATGACCCTACGGCCTCGGGACTAACCTTAATCGCCACGAACATCGCACAGACATCAATACTGAGCTCAGTTCGATTCGCTCTCTTAGTATTATGGTCGCTTGGATATAAAAACCACCTTCAACTATTCACCGCCACACTTGTATCCTTGGCCTTTTCCAAGAATTGTCTACCACCAGGACATCACCATTTGGTGTAACAGCTACGTCAATGGGATTATTCATTCGACCTTCACTTGTACCACTGGTACCAAATGTCGTTAAATATTGACCTTCTTGAGTGAACACGTGAACGCAACGATTAGCCGTATCACAGACAAGAAGCATGTCTTTACCGTACACAGTAAGACCAGCATAATGAATATTAAGATTATTCAAATCAATATGAGGTTTTCTCGCGGTGGCTTTGTAATCAAATTTGTACAGGAAAACTGCACTATCATCATAAACTTCAATGACGTTGTCTGTTTCGCAAGGCACAAAGTATTTATTGCTTCCATAAGCAACAGAGGATGGTAGTCGTACAAAGCGAAGAGGAGTTTTATGAACAACCTGTCCAGATTGTTTATGAAATAATTGTAAAAACGCCGGCCTCAACTGTGTGCCGTGGTTTCTGAAGCACGCTGCGATTTTCGTTTCGCTAACACAAACTCCATGTACGCTAATTATGTCTCCTGCACTCGCTTTATAGATAGTTCTAGTGTACGTTCCACTGCTATTATTGACATCAAACTCTAGTATTCTGCCCCACGGCCCAGGATTATCGGCAACAAGTATTTTATCTTCATACATGGCTACACCCCAGGGCTCGCGCAGACAGAGTTCTTTACTTTCAGAATTAAGCCTTGAATCAAGGCATATCCTTACAAAGTTTCCCTCGACATCAAATAGTACTATACTCGTGCCATCAATGACAACAACTTCTCCTTTATCGCTGACTGTGAGTAAATGTGGTTGCTTAAAGCTATATGACATTTCGCCACCTTCATGTTCTCCAAAATTTCTCAAGAGTTTAAAATCTATCTCACCATAAAGTCTCCTCCCTTTCATAAAGAATTTTTTGGTTGCTTCTCTGACGCTCACCAGGATTTGGTATGGTGAAGTTTTCACTGCTTTGTAGGACACGATGAATTTCCCCATTTCATTTTGAACAACTTCGTTTTCGACTTCGCACCCGTCATCATCTTCGATCTTTACATCAATGAAGCCCATGTTGATGGTCCAAATTGCACCTGCGGAATTTCTTGTCACAATTTCAAATTGATTTTCGCCAGTGTCGATATCGTAGCTCAGCGCTTCTATCGAGAAATAAGATGGTTCTATACTCTCCACTACTTCTCCAAGGTTTTGCAAAGACTGATAAGTTGCTTGCTGCGTGTTTGGTATATCATAAGATATACTTGCATCACGACGCGCTGGCTTGGACGCCAAGACAGATGGTCTTTTTAACAATTCATTGCATCTGTGTGGAACGTTACTTTGCAAAATAAAATGGGCATCTTGTAGACCTAATAAGCGCTCACTCTGGTCAATTAGTTTATCGAGTTGTTGAATGACAGTTCTAATTTCACTTTGCTCTTCGACATTTGCTGTCTCGTGTTCTTGGAATAACTCGTCCAGAGTTCTTATTGTGGCTATTTCGTGTTGTTGCAAGATGTTTATCTGTGCTTTTACGTGATCAGACACCTTTTTTGCTGTACTGGTTTCGTTTTCCAACCTGCAGATGTTTTGTTGGGAGTCTTCAAGTTCTTGCACAAATTGCTCTTTGAGTCGCTTGATTCGATGTAAGTCTTCACTGATCAGTTGTTTGATCTCTTCGGCCTTTTCTTTAATAGGAACTATCTTTGTGCATGCTTTATGATCCGTAGTAACACACTGTTGGCAAATGGTTTTCTGATGCGTATGGCAAAAGTATTTGAGTTCCTCTCCGTTGTGGAATTCTAACTCACAATTGACTTGACCCATCTCCTTGCTCATGACATAGCTGTTCAAATGTTCTTCGTTGAAGTCAATTAACATGATTGCTTCGTGTCCTTTAAATGGTCTCATGCTTTTGTGTGCATCAACACATCTTCTGCAAATCACCCCTTTACAATGTGGACAAAAAGCAACTAATATCGCTGCTGCCTCACAGTTGACACATTTAGGAAGTTTGTCGTCGCTTATCACATTTTGTAAGTCATCATAAACAGATAACAATGAGTTGTAAAAGAACGAAGAAGGAAACTTCGATATATCACCATCTATCTCCTTCCGACACTTAGGACATCTAGGACAGTTGGGTTTGGTATTTTCTTTCAAATCTACGATACACTGATAGCAAAAGCTATGATGACACGCAGGAAGTATTTTAGGATCTTTAAATGTTTCCTGGCAAATAGGACACTTAAGTTCCTCTTCGAATTTCCTAATGACATCTGCAAGCTCCTCCATTTTGCTTCGTATAAAATTTATAATAATATTGTCGTCGACGAGCGTTTTCAGTTCTCACAGATATGCAAATTCCAAGAAGGTACGTATCAGCAGGATAACGTTTTTAACAAAGGTTGTTAGTATGGCAACGGTAAATACTAATACCTATCAATCTGTGATGGGTACCTCAGCTGCAGCTGCAAAAACAATTTTCTCAATTTACACTAAAGCATGTGACATTTTCGTTATTCTACATATAGAGATCTGACTAAAACATTGAAAGCTACTGAAGTCACTTTGTTATTCAGTACATGTATTGATTCACCATTAGATTAAATTCATTCCTTGCTAAATCTCATATTTGTAAAAAATGCTTAGTTTTGTAGATATTTCCTGCTGTGTTTTAGAAAGTTTGTAAGAAAAGATCAAACTAGCAGAAATTGCAAACTTATCAGACTCTACAATCAGGACTAGAGACAGGAGCAGTGGTAAAAAAGATTTCTAATTTGTTAATTATTGTGTCATGAATTTAAAATTGGAAGATATTTGAATTGAAAATGTACGTTTAAAAGAAGTCATAAGAAGACTGTGACGCTCGCATCACGTGATCCGACATACTTCCTCGCTGTTCGAGTTGGAGCGAGTTGGAGAGTTGGCGCGCTGAAAAACATATTTTACATGACATGCATACCAGTCTAATGGTAGGGGAGGGGACTGGGAATACAAGAGAGAGGTAGCCTCGTCGCTAGTTTCCTTTCTTTTCCCCTCCCCATTCCCCTAAGCCCAGCTACGAAGGTTAATCTATAACCTCCACAGGAGTCTTCTCTATCTACTTGCTTAATTACTTTTGGGCCTCCTGGGTCATCTGACCGAGATGGAGAAATCGTTAGGAGAAATGTAGATGTACTCTAGCAGTTTAACTGTCGACACTGAAGAGTTTGTCCACCCGAGAGGTGTTAGCATTTCGGGTATTCACCTTCACGAAGGACTTCCATCGAAAGGCCGATAAAACAAGGATTTTTGCAGTTGATATTGTCTGCTAGTTGCGTGTCAGTAGACCCGAGGTGCTCCTTTTAACACATCACGTTTTGTTAAGTAACTCTTGTCAAAGTTTTAGCTAAAGAGTGATTGCAAAGCGATCTATAAGACTAAGGGTATAAAACAATCTTTTTTTTAGCGTTTGCCTATCTCTTACACATTCAACAAATGTAACCTTCGGCTGTAACGCAGGCTATGGGTTTAACTATTTTACGTATTTGTTGCTTTCTCTTTAGGAGTGGATGTGGCCCGTTGGTCCGTCATAAGAGCACGTCTCCACTTTGTCAGGGTGGCGAAGGAAAAGGATGGCCTCGCCCAAACTATAACTAAGGTCCGAGAAATTCTGGCTCACCATAAAGAACACATCAATGCCTCCCCCTGGAAAAGCATACCTGAGCTTACGAATGCAGGAGGGGAACCTTGTAGGGACAGCTGTCTGGCTCAGGCGTGGTCTATCGCATGTATTCTTGATGTCTTGTATGATTTGGAGAATTGTCTCATGGAGTAAGAATGCAGCTAAATCAGTTGGGCTATGGACGGGATTGTATGGGTAGAATACGAGAATAAGATACTTATAATTTCAATAAAATTTAATTAGTGACTCAGAGGACAAAAAGATTAAAAAGCGAGACTTGATCATAAGGAACTTGTGGGATCACGAAAATGAGAACGACAGAAATTGTTGAAAACGAGATGGTCACTCTTGCGTTGATACTATAAAAATGACCTTGAGAACGGGGGTGGAGCTTTTTCAGTCATTACGGTATTTTCGGCTCCGTCTTTAGTTGACGTAAACCACTGAGGCGTGTTTCAGACGTATTGTCAGAGACCAAGAGTGCAGTTAAATATGAAAAAGCTATTGAAGGGGCTTGTTGGGGCGCGGGCGTGTAGAACTCCATGGTCATGTATCATATAAACTATTGTCGTTTAGAGTGGTTTTCAATTCGTATGAGTGGGAACACTGTACGGTTACGATACGATACGGTTACAGCAGGAATTTCGAATGTTTTTATAGAAACTATGATACTGGTACAGTTACGATACGGTACGGTAAGTTTCCCACTCATACGAAAATGACTCTATATAATAATTGGTTTATTACGCACGCTCTCACTGGTCGAGAACCGTGTGTGATGACATACATAGATGACGTTATTGAATCTTACGAGCGCTCTGATTGGTTGAAATGTTTCGATGAATTTTACTCCAACAGATGCACAGAAGACATCAGAACGTGGCGAGCACAACAGTCACGCCATTCAACTTCATCTTGTGGTGTACTTTTTGTGATTTTTATCACCACATTTTGATGTCATCTGTGCATCTCTTGCGGTACAGACGCACGGAAAAATGGAATCTATTCGTTGAAATGAGTATATGTAATATGCAGAAAGTTTTGATTTAACATATCATTCTCCTGCAAAGAAAACTGGATATATATAAAATATTTGCGATACAACGCTCGTGCTCAATAACTAACAAGTATATCACAGGATAGAGACTTGACTTACACTAAAAATTCGAAAAATATTTTAATTTATAAAAGCAATATAAAATCATCGCTTATGTCTCTGTAGTGTGATATGAATACTCTGGAAGATGTGGAGCTCTATATGAACCACGTATTTTATCACAGTACAGAGCGTGCGAGCGTTTTATATTGCCTACTAGTAAATAATGATTGATAGAATAAAATGGGATGGAATGGGAAAGAATAGAATAAATGAATAGAACAAAATAGAATAGAGTACACTATAGACTATGCAAAGTCATTGAATATGTATATTCTCAGTTGAGGGAATGTTATTTATGACCCCTTTCACGAAGGAATGTCCCGTGGCGGTAAAAATAGGCAGTTCTGATTGGTTTCCAGTTTATATAAATTAAAAGGACGCCTTTGCAAGCATTACTTGGTCATGAAATCAGAGTCGGGGCCCGAATAGAGATCCCACTTTAGTTCTTATTATCCTGCACCCCGGCTGAACTATTCATGGCGGACGATCAAGCCCCTGTTATGAATCCTGCTGGCGTAAGAGCTGTTGTAAATGCCGATCCTCCAGCAAATCTACCAGTTAATCCATCAGCGAACCCACCAGCGAATCCTGTAGTAAATGATGATCATCAAGCGAATCTTCGACTGAAACAGAATAATACACTATTTTAGTGTCGAATCTGATAGCAGTTACTAATTGGGGACAGCATCCTAAAACCTAAACTTTTAAAACTAGGCCTAAAAGGCTAGTCTTCAGTTCAAAGTCCTACATGGATAATCAGCATAGCCGGACTGATTTGATTTTTGACATGTCTGCGAACGGGGCCGTTTGTTTTTGGCAATCACATATTTTGTTGTTTGAGAGCCTTTGCGCGCGCGATAGCTTTGTTACTAAAAATAACCTTAATCGCCACGAACATCGCACAGACATTAGTACTGAGTTTCGCTCTCTTAGTATTATGGTCTCTTGGATATAAAAACCACCTTCAACTATTCACCGCCACACTTGTATCCTTGGCCTTTCTGCCACCAGGACATCACCATTAGGTGTAACAGCTACGTCAATGGGATTATTCATTCGACCTTCACTTGTACCACTGGTAGCAAATGTCGTTAAATATTGACCTTCTTGAGTGAACACGTGAACGCAACGCTTATACCTATCACAGACAAGAAGCATGTCTTTACCGTAGGTAGTAAGACCAGCATAATGAATATTAAGCTTATTCAAATGAGTATGAGGTTCTCCCGCGGTGGCTTTGTAATCAAATTTGTACAGGAAATCTGCACTATCATCATAAACTTCAATGACGTAGTCTGTTTCGCAAGGCACAAAGTATTTATTGCTTCCATAAGCAACAGAGGCTGGTCGTCGTACAAAGCGAAGAAGAGTTTTATGAACAACCTGTCCAGATTGTTTATGAAATAATTGTAAAAACGCCGACTGTATGTTCCCTTTTTTGAAGCACGCTGCGATTTTCGTTTCGCTCACACATACTCCACGTACAAAACTTGCGCCCGCTCTGTAGATAGTTCTAATGTGAGTTCCACTGCTATTGACATCAAACTCTTGTATTCTGCCCGAAAGCGGGTTATCGGCAACAGGTATTCTATCTTCATACATGGCTACACTCCAGGGCTCGCGCAGACAGAGTTCTTCACTTTTAGAATTAAGCCTTGAATCAAGGCACGTCCTTACAAAGTTTCCCTCGACATCAAATAGTACTATACTCGTGTCATCAATGACAACAACTCCTCCTTTATCGCTGACTGTGAGTAAATGTGGTTGCTTAAAGCTATATGACATTTCGCCACCTTCATGTTCTCCAAAATTTCCCATGAGTTTAAAATCAATCTCACCATCAGGTCCCCTCCCTTTCATAAAGAATTTTTTGGTTGCTTCTCTGAGGCTCACCAGGATTTGGTATGGTGAAGTTTTCACTGCTTTGTAGGACACGATGAATTTCCCCATTTCATTTTGAACGACTTCGTTTTCGACTTCGCACCCGTCATCATCTTCGATCTTTACATCAATGGAGCCCCTGTTGATGGTCCAAATTGCACCTGAGGAATTTCTTGTCACGATTTCAAATTGATTTTCGCGAGTGCCGATATCGCAGCTCAGCGCTTCTATCGAGAAAAGAGGTGGTTCTATACTCTCCACTACTTCTCCAAGGTTTTGCAAAGACTGATAGGCTGCTTGCTGCGTGTTTGGTATATCATAAGATATACTTGCATCACGACGCGCTGGTTTGAACGCCAAGACAGATGGTCTTTTTAACAATTCATTGCATCTGTGTGGAACGTTGCTTTGCAAAATAAAATGGGCTTCTTGGAGACCTAATAAGCGTTCACTCTGGCCAATTACTTGATCGAGTTGTTGAATGACAGTTCTAATTTCACTTTGCTCTTCGACATTTGCTGTCTCGTGTTCTTGGAACAACTCGTCCAGAGTTCTTATTGTGGCTATTTCGTGTTCTTGCATGATGTTTATCTGTGCTTTTACGTAATCAGACACCTTCTTCTTTGCTGTACTGGTTTCGTTTTCCAACCTGCAGATGTTTTGTTGGGAGTCTTCAAGTTCTTGCACAAATTGCTCTTTGAGTCGCTTGATTCGATGCAAGTCATCACTGATCAGTTGTTTGATCTCTTGTGCCTTTTCTTTAATAGGAACTATCTTTGTGCATGCTTTATGATCCGTAGAAACACACTGTTGGCAAATGGTTTTCTGATGCGTATGGCAAAAGTATTTGAGTTCCTCTTCGTTGTGGAATTCTAACTCACAATTGACTTGACCCATCTCCTTGCTCATGACATAGCTGTTCAAATGTTCTTCGTTGAAGTCACTTAACATGATTGCTTTGTGTTCTTTAAATGGTCTCATGCTTTTGTGTGCATCAACACATCTTCTGCAAATCATCCCTTTACAATGTAGACAAAAAGCAACTAATATCGCTGCTGCCTCACAGTTGACACATTTAGGAAGTTTGTCGTCGCTTATCACATTTCGTAAGTCATCATAAACAGTTAACAATGAGTTGTAAAAGAACGAAGAAGAAAACTTCGATATATCACCATGTATCTCCTTCCGACACTTAGGACATCTAGGACAGTTGGCGGTATTTCCTTTCAAATCTACGATACACTGATAGCAAAAGCTATGATGACACGCAGGAAGTATTTTAGGATCTTTAAATGTTTCCTGGCAAATAGGACACTTAAGTTCCTCTTCGAATTTCTTAATGATATCTGCAAGCTCCTCCATTTTGCTGCGTATAATAAAATTATAATATTGTCGTCGATGGAGCGTTGTCAGTTCTCACAGATATGTAAATTCCAAGAAGGTACGTATCAGCAGGATAACGTTTTTAACAAAGGTTGTTCAGTACTATGGCAACGGTAAATAGTGATAGCTACCAATCCGTGATGAGTACCTCAGCCAAAACAATTTTCTAAATTTACACTGGAGACTGACATTATCGTGATTATACATATAGAGATCTGACTAAAATATTGAAAGCTAGTGAAAAATCACTTTTTATTCAGTACATGTATTGACTGACCATTAGATTAAACTCATTCCTTGCTAAATCTCATATGTGTAAAAGTGTTTACAATTTTGTAGATCTTTCCAGCTGTGTTTTAGAAAGTTTGCAAGAAAAGATCAAACTAGCAGAAATTGCAAACTTATCAGACCCTACAATCAGGCGGGACTAGAGACAGGAGCAGTGGTAAAAAAGATTTATAATTTGTTGATTATTGTGTCATGAATTTAAAATTGGAAGATATTTGAATTGAAAATGTACGTTTAAAAGAAGTCATAAGAAGACTGAGACGCTCGCATCACGTGATCCGACATACTTCTTCGCTGTTCGAGTTGGAGTCCCTTGGGCGCGCTGAAAAACATATTTTACATGACATGCATACCAGTCTAATGGTAGGGGAGGGGACTGGGAATACAAGAGAGAGGTAGCCTCGTCGCTAGTTCCCTTTCTTTTCCCCTCCCCATTCCCCTAAGCCCAGCTACGAAGGTTAATCTATAACCTCCACAGGCGTCTTCTCTATCTACTTTCTTACTTTTGGGCCTCCTGTGTCATCTGACCGAGATGGAGAAATTGTTAGGAGAAATGTAGATGTACTCTAGCAGTTTAACTGTCGACACTGAAGAGTTTGTCCACCCGAGAGGTGTTAGCATTTCGGGTATTCACCTTCACGAAGGACTTCCATCGAAAGGCCGATAAAACAAGGATTTCTGCAGTTGATATTGTCTGCTAGTTGCGTGTCAGTAGACCCGAGGTGCTTCTTTTAACACATCACGTTTTGTTAAGTAACTCTTGTCAAAGTTTTAGCTAAAGAGTGATTGCAAAGCGATCTATAAGACTAAGGGTATAAAACAATCTTTTTTTTAGCGTTTGCCTATCTCTTACACATTCAACAAATGTAACCTTCGGCTGTAACGCAGGCTATGGGTTTAACTATTTTTCGTATTTGTTGCTTTCTCTTTAGGAGTGGATGTGGCCCGTTGGTCCGTTCATAAGAGCACGTCTCCACTTTGCCAGGGTGGCGAAGGAAAAGGATGGCCTCGCCCAAACTATAACTAAGGTCCGAGAAATTCTGGCTCACCATAAAGAACACATCAATGCCTCCCCCTGGAAAAGCATACCTGAGCTTACGAATGCAGGAGGGGAACCTTGTAGGGACAGCTGTCTGGCTCAGGCGTGGTCTATCGCATGTATTCTTGATGTCTTGTATGATTTGGAGAATTGTCTCATGGAGTAAGAATGCAGCTAAATCAGTTGGGCTATGGACGGGATTGTATGGGTAGAATACGAGAATAAGATACTTATAATTTCAATAAAATTTAATTAGTGACTCAGAGGACAAAAAGATTAAAAAGCGAGACTTGATCATAAGGAACTTGTGGGATCACGAAAATGAGAACGACAGAAATTGTTGAAAACGAGATGGTCACTCTTGCGTTGATACTATAAAAATGACCTTGAGAACGGGGGTGGAGCTTTTTCAGTCATTACGGTATTTTCGGCTCCGTCTTTAGTTGACGTAAACCACTGAGGCGTGTTTCAGACGTATTGTCAGAGACCAAGAGTGCAGTTAAATATGAAAAAGCTATTGAAGGGGCTTGTTGGGGCGCGTGCGTGTAGAACTCCATGGTCATGTATCATATAAACTATTGTCGTTTAGAGTGGTTTTCAATTCGTATGAGTGGGAACACTGTACGGTTACGATACGATACGGTTACAGCAGGAATTTCGAATGTTTTTATAGAAACTATGATACTGGTACAGTTACGATACGGTACGGTAAGTTTCCCACTCATACGAAAATGACTCTATATGATAATTGGTTTATTACGCACGCTCTCACTGGTCGAGAACCGTGTGTGATGACATACATAGATGACGTTATTGAATCTTACGAGCGCTCTGATTGGTTGAAATGTTTCGATGAATTTTACTCCAACAGATGCACAGAAGACATCAGAACGTGGCGAGCACAACAGTCACGCCATTCAACTTCATCTTGTGGTGTACTTTTTGTGATTTTTATCACCACATTTTGATGTCATCTGTGCATCTCTTGCGGTACAGACGCACGGAAAAATGGAATCTATTCGTTGAAATGAGTATATGTAATATGCAGAAAGTTTTGATTTAACATATCATTCTCCTGCAAAGAAAACTGGATATATATAAAATATTTGCGATACAACGCTCGTGCTCAATAACTAACAAGTATATCACAGGATAGAGACTTGACTTACACTAAAATTTCGAAAAATATTTTAATTCATAAAAGCAATATAAAATCATCGCTTATGTCTCTGTAGTGTGATATGAATACTCTGGAAGATGTGGAGCTCTATATGAACCACCGCGCATTTTATCACAGTACAGAGCGCGCGAGCGTTCTATATTGCCTACTAGTAGATAAAGATTGATAGAATAAAATAGAATGGAATGGAATGGAATGGAAAAGAATAGAATAGATGAATGGAACAATAAAATAGAATAGAGTAGAGACTATTTCACTGTCGAATCTGATAGCAGTTATTAATTGGGGACAGCATCCTAAAACCTAAACTTTTAAAACTAGGCCTATAAAAGGCTAGTCTTTCAAAGACCTACAACGATAATGAGCATAGACTGGTTTGAGTTTTGACGTGCGGGCGGACGGGGCCGTTTGTTTTTGGCAATCATATTTTGTTTGAGAGCCTTTGCGCGCGCGATAGCTTTGTTACATCGCACGGACATCAATACTGAGTTTCACTCTCTTAGTATTATGGTCTCTTGGATATAAAAACCACCTTCAACTATTCACCGCCACACTTGTATCCTTGGCCTTTCCCAAAAATTGTCTGCCACCAGGACATCACCATTAGGTGTAACAGCTACGTCAATGGGATTATTCATTCGACCTTCACTTGTACCACTGGTAGCAAATGTCGTTAAATATTGACCTTCTTGAGTGAACACGTGAACGCAACATTTACACGTATCACAGACAAGAAACATGTCTTTACCGTACGCAGTAAGACCAGCATAATGAATATTAAGCTTATTCAAATCAATATGAGGTTTTGCCGCGGTGGCTTTGTAATCAAATTTGTACAGGAAATCTGCACTATCATTATAAACTTCAATGACGTCTGTTTCGCAAGGCACAAAGTATTTATTGCTTCCATAAGCAACAGAGGATGGTAGTCGTACAAAGCGAAGAGGAGTTTTATGAACAACCTGTCCAGATTGTTTATGAAATAATTGTAAAAACGCCGACTGTGTGCTGTGGTTTTGGAAGCACGCTGCGATTTTCGTTTCGCTAACACAAACTCCACATACGGTAATTCTGTCTCCTACACTCACTCTATATATAGTTCTAATGTACGTTTCAGTGCTATTGACATCGATCGCGAACTCTTGTATTCTGCCACAAAGCGGCCCAGGATTATCGGCAACAAGTATTTTATCTTCATACATGGCTATACTCCAGGGCTTGCGCAGACAGCGTTTTTCAGAATTAAACCTTGAATCAAGGCACGTCCTTACAAAGTTTCCTTCAACATCAAATAGTACTATACTGCAGTCATCAATGACAACAACTTCACCTTTATCGCTGACTGTGAGTAAACGTGGGTTCTTAAAGCTATATGACATTTCGCCACCTACATATTCTCCAAAATTTCTCAAGAGTTTAAAATCTATCTCACCATCAGGTCCCCTCCCTTTCATAAAGAATTTTTTGGTTGCTTCTCTGAGGCTCACCAGGATTTGGTATGGTGAAGTTTTCGCTGCTTTGTAGGACACGATGAATTTCCCCATTCCATTTTGAACGAGTTCATATTCGACTTCGCACCCGTCATCATCTTCGATCTTTACATCAATGAAGCCCCTGTTGATGGTCCAAATTGCACCTGCGGAATTTCTTGTCACAATTTCAAATTGATTTTCGCGAGTGTCGATATCGTAGCTCAGCGCTTCTATCGAGAAATAAGACGGTTCTATACTCTCCACTACTTCTCCAAGGTTTTGCAAAGACTGATAAGTTGCTTGCTGCGTGTTTGGTATATCATAAGATATACTTGCATCACGACGCGCTGGCTTGGACGCCAAGACAGATGGTCTTTTTAACAATTCATTGCATCTGTGTGGAACGTTGCTTTGCAAAATAAAATGGGCTTCTTGGAGACCTAATAAGCGTTCAATCTGGCCAATTACTTGATCGAGTTGTTGAATGACAGTTCTAATTTCACTTTGCTCTTCGACATTTGCTGTCTCGTGTTCTTGGAACAACTCGTCCAGAGTTCTTATTGTGGCTATTTCGTGTTCTTGCAAGATGTTTATCTGTGCTTTTACGTAATCAGACACCTTCTTCTTTGCTGTACTGGTTTCGTTTTCCAACCTGCAGATGTTTTGTTGGGAGTCTTCAAGTTCTTGCACAAATTGCTCTTTGAGTCGCTTGATTCGATGCAAGTCATCACTGATCAGTTGTTTGATCTCTTGTGCCTTTTCTTTAATAGGAACTATCTTTGTGCATGCTTTATGATCCGTAGAAACACACTGTTGGCAAATGGTTTTCTGATGCGTATGGCAAAAGTATTTGAGTTCCTCTTCGTTGTGGAATTCTAACTCACAATTGACTTGACCCATCTCCTTGCTCATGACATAGCTGTTCAAATGTTCTTCGTTGAAGTCATTTAACATGATTGCTTCGTGTTCTTTAAATGGTCTCATGCTTTTGTGTGCATCAACACATCTTCTGCAAATCATCCCTTTACAATGTAGACAAAAAGCAACCAATATCGCTGCTGCCTCACAGTTGACACATTTGGGTAGTTTGTCGTCGCTTGTCAAATTGCGTAAGTCTTCATAAACAGTTAACAATGAGTTGTAAAAGAACGAAGAAGGAAACTTTGATATATCACCATGTATCTCTTTCCGACACTTAGGACATCTGGAACAGTTGGGTTTGATATTTTCTTTCAAATCTACGATACACTGATAGCAAAAGCTATGATAACACGCAGGAAGTATTTTAGGATCTTTAAATGTTTCCTGACAAATAGGACACTTAAGTTCCTCCTCGAATTTCTTAATGATATCTGCAAGCTCCTCCATTTTGCTGCGTATAAAAAAATTATAATATTGTCGTCGTCGGAGCGTTGTGAGTTCTTACAGATATGCAAATTCCAAGAAGGTACGTATCAGTAGGATAACGTTTTTACTATGGCAACGGTAAATACTGATAGCTACCAATCAGTGATGAGTACCTCAGCCAAAACAAGTTTCTAAATTTACACTGGAGTATGTGACATCGTGATTATACTGACTAAAACATTGAAAGCTACTGAAGTCACTTTGTTATTCAGTACATGTATTGACTGACCATTAGATTAAGTTGATTCCTTGGTAAATCTCATATTTGTAAAAATGTTTACAAAAGATCAAACTAGAAGAACTTGCAAACTTATCAGACTCTACAATCAGGACTAGAGACTGGAGCAGTGGTAAAAAAATGATTTATAATTTGTTAATTATTGTACGTTAATGTCATGAATTTAGTATTGGAAGGTATTTGAAAATGTACGTTTAAAAGAAGTCATAAGAAGACTGAGACGCTCGCATCACGTGATCAATAATGATAATAATCTTTAATCTTTAAACAGGGAGCCCACTCACGTCAAGTAATTTTCAGTGAGGCCCTGAATGAAAAGAAAAGAAAAACATATCTATTTAAAGTAAAATGATAAAAAACAAAAAAACACTAAAATATATAAATAAGTATAAAAATTATGTATCGTATGATGATAGAATAAAAATTATGAATTTAAATTTTACTTATAGCTGTCTTAAAGTGCTTAAAAGGTAAGGCTCTAATTTCTTCAGGAAGATTATTCCATTCGTCAATGCAGTGACATATGAAGCGATTTTGTCCATAAGTCTTACTGGAGTGAGGGTTACGTAGATTGTTCTTGTGACGAGTGTTAGAATTATGAGTATCTCCAAACCACACAAAAGACATACTTCCTCGCTGTTCGAGTTGGAGTCCCTTGGGCGCGCTGAAAAACATATTTTATATGGCATGCATACCAATCTAATGGTAGGGGAGGGGACTGGGAATACAAGGGAGAGGTAGCCTCGTCGTTAGCTTCCTTTCTTTTCCCTTCCCCATTCCCCTGAGCCCAGCTACGACGGTTAATCTATAACCTCCACAGGCGTCTTCTCTATCTACTTTCTCACTTTTGGGCCTCCTGGGTCATCTGACCGAGATGGAGAAATCATTAGGAGAAAAATGTACTCTAGCACTTTAATTGTCGACACTGAAGAGTTTGTCCACCCGAGAGGTGTTAGCATTTAGGGTATTCACCTTAACGAAGGACTTCCATCGAAAGGCCGATAAAACAAGGATTTTTGCAGTTGATATTGTCTGCTAGTTGCGTGTCAGTAGACCCGAGGTGCTCCTTTTAACACATCACGTTTTGTTAAGTAACTCTTGTCAAAGTTTTAGCTAAAGAGTGATTGCAAAGCGATCTATAAGACTAAGGGTATAAAACAATCTTTTTTTTAGCGTTTGCCTATCTCTTACACATTCAACAAATGTAACCTTCGGCTGTAACGCAGGCTATGGGTTTAACTATTTTACGTATTTGTTGCTTTCTCTTTAGGAGTGGATGTGGTGCGTTGGTCCGTTCATAAGAGCACGTCTCCACTTTGCCAGAGTGGTGAAGGGAAAAGATGGCCTCGCCCAAACTATAACTAAGGTCCGAGAAATTCTGGCTCACCATAAAGAACACATCAATGCCTCCCCCTGGAAAAGTATACCTGAGCTTACGAATGCAGGAGGGGAATCTTGTAGGGACAGCTGTCTGGCTCAAGCGTGGTCTATCGCATGTATTCTTGATGTCTTGTATGATTTGGAGAATTGTCTCATGGAGTAAGAATGCAGCTAAATCAGTTGGGCTATGGACGGGATTGTATGGGTAGAATACGAGAATAATATAATGTACTGTTGGCTATATAAGATACTTATAATTTCAATAAAATTTGATTAGTGACTCAGAGGCCAAAAAGATTGAAAAGCGAAACTCGATCATAAGGAATTCGTGGAATCATTAAAAAGTGAACTAAAGAAATTGTTGAAGACGAGTTGGTCTCTTGCGTTGGGGGAGGGGGGAGCTTTTTCAGTCATTACGGTATTTTCGACTCCGTCTTTAGTTTACGTAAAGCATTCAGGCGTATTTCAGACGTATTGTCAGAGACCAAGAGTGCAATTAAATATGAAAATGCTATTGAAGGGCGTGTACAACTCCATGGTCGGTTATCATATAAACTATTGTCGTTTATATTACGCACGCTCACATTAGTCGAGAACCGTATGTGATGACATGCATAGATGACGTTATTGAATCTTACGCGCTCTCTGATTGGTTGAAATGTTTCGATGAATTTTACTCTAAGAGATGCACAGAAGACATCAAAATGTGGTAATGAGAACTACAATCATATCATTTATTCAACTTCATCTTAGGTTTTTGTTTGTTTGTTTTTGTTCTCGCCACATTTTGACGTCGTGTGCATCTCTTGAAGTACAGACGCACGGAAAAAATGGAATCTATTCGTTGAACTGAGTATATGTAATATGCAGAAAGTTTTGATTTAAAGTATCATGATTCTCATGCAAAGAAAACTGGATGTATATAAAATATTTGCGATACAACGCTCGTGATCAATAACTAACAAGTATATCGCAGGATAGAGACTTCACTTACACTAAAAATTCGAAAAATATTTTAATTTATAAAAGCAATATAAAATCATCGCTTATGTCTCTGTAGTGTGATATGAATACTCTGGAAAATGTGGAGCTCTATATGAATCACCGCGCATTTTATCACAGTACAGAGCGCGCGAGCGTTCTATATTGGCTATTATAAAATATATATTTGAGATATAACGCGCGCGCTGATTGGCTGGCTACCAAGGCATGTTTCTATCAGAGGACAGAGACATGGCTCGCTCAAAAAACGTCGAAAATATTTTATAAAAGCAATATAAAACGATCGCTTATGTCTCTGTATTGTGATGTAAACACTCTGGAAGATGTAGAGCACTCGAAAAGCAAGAGAACCACTCGGCTACGCCTCGTGTTCCTAAGCTTGCTTTTCTCTTGCTCTACATCTTCCATCGTGTTTATATCACAGTACAGAGACATGCGCGCGCGTTTAAAATTCCTTAACTAGTAGATAAAGATTGATAGAATAAAATAGAGTGGAATGGAAAAGAATAGAATAGATGAATAGAACAGTAAAATAGAATAGAGTAGAGACTATTTCAGTGTCGAATCTGATAGCAGTTGTTAATTGGGGACAGCATCCTAAAACCTAAACTTTTAAAACTAGGCCTAAAAGGCTAGTCTTTCAAAGTCCTACAACGATAATAAGCATAGGCTGATTTGATTTTTGACGTGTCTGTGAACGGGGCCGTTTAGTTTTGGCAATCATACTTTGCTGTTTGAGAGCCTTTGCGCGCGCGATAGCTTTGTTACTAAAAATAGCCTTAATCGCCATGAACATCAATACTGAGCTCAGTTCGGTTCGCTCTCTTAGTATTATGGTCTCTTGGATATAAAAACCACCTTCAACTATTCACCGCCACACTTGTATTCTTAGCCTTTTCCAGGAATTGTCTACCACCAGGACATCACCATTTGGTGTAACAGCTACATCAGAGAGATGACCTTCACTTGTACCACTGGTAGCAAATGTCGTTAAATGTTGACCTTCTTGAGTGAACACGTGAACGCAACGATTAGCCGTATCACAGACAAGAAGCACGTCTTTACCGTACACAGTAAGACCAGCATAATGAATAAGGTTATTCAAATCAATATGAGGTTTTCTCGCGGTGGCTTTGTAATTAAATTTGTACAGGAACTCTGCACTGTCATCATAAACTTCAATGACGTTGTCTGTTTCGCAAGGCACAAAATATTTATTGCTTCCATAAGCAACAGAGGATGGTAGTCGTACAAAGCGAAGACGAGTTTTATGAACAACCTGTCCAGATTGTTTATGAAATAATTGTAAAAACGCCGACTGTGTGCCGTGGTTTTTGAAGCACGCTGCGATTTTCGTTTCGCTAACACAAACTCCATGTACGGTAACTCTGTCTCCATCCCTCGCTCTATGGATAGTTCTAATGTACGTTACAGTGCTATTGACATCGATCGCGAACTCTTGTATTCTGCCACAAAGCGACCAAGGATTATCGGCAACAAGTATTTTATCTTCATACATGGCTACACCCCAGGGCTTGCACAGGCAGTATTTTTCAGAATTAAAGCTTGAATCAAGGCACGTCCTTACAAAGTTTCCCTCAACATCAAATAGTACTATACTGCAGTCATCAATGACAAGAACTTCACCTTTATCGCTGACTGTGAGTAAACGTGGGTTCTTAAAGCTATATGGGATTGACATTTCGCCACCTTCGTGTTCTCCAAAATTTCTCATGAGTTTAAAATCTAACTCACCATCAAGTCTCCTCCCTTTCATAAATAATTTTTTGGTTGCTTCTCTGAGGCTCACCAGGATTTGGTATGGTGAAGTTTTCACTGCTTTGTAGGACACGATGAATTTCCCCATTTCATTTTGAACGAGTTCATATTCGACTTCGCACCCGTCATCATCTTCGATCTTTACATCAATGGAGCCCCTGTTAATGGTCCATATTGCACCTGCGGAATTTCTTGTCACGGTTTCAAATTGATTTTCGCCGGTGTCGATATCGTAGCTCAGCGCCTCTATCGAGAAATGAGATGGTTCTATACTCTCCACTACTTCTCCAAGGTCTTGCAAAGACTGATAAGTTGCTTGCTGCGTGTTTAGTATATCATAAGATATACTTGCATCACGACGCGCTGGCTTGGACGCCAAGACAGATGGTCTTTTTAACAATTCATTGCATCTGTGTGGAACGTTGCTTTGCAAAATATAATGCGCTTCTTGGAGACCTAATAAGCGTTCACTCTGGCCAATTACTTGATCAAGTTGTTGAATGACAGTTCTAATTTCACTTTGCTCTTCGACATTTGCTGTCTCGTGTTCTTGGAACAACTCGTCCAGAGTTCTTATTGTGGCTATTTCGTGTTCTTGCATGATGTTTATCTGTGCTTTTACGTAATCAGACACCTTCTTCTTTGCTGTACTGGTTTCGTTTTCCAACCTGCAGATGTTTTGTTGGGAGTCTTCAAGTTCTTGCACAAATTTCTCTTTGCGTCGCTTGATTCGATGCAAGTCATCACTGATCAGTTTGTTTGATCTCTTGTGCCTTTTCTTTAATAGGAACTATCTTTGTGCATGCTTTATGATCCGTAGTAACACACTGTTGGCAAATGGTTTTCTGATGCATATGGCAAAAGTATTTGAGTTCCTCTTCGTTGTGGAATTCTGACTCACAATTGACTTGACCCATCTCCTTGCTCATGACATAGCTGTTCAAATGTTCTTCGTTGAAGTCATTTAACATGATTGCTTCGTGTCCTTTAAATGGTCTCATGCTTTTGTGTGCATCAACACATCTTCTGCAAATCATCCCTTTACAATGTAGACAAAAAGCAACCAATATCGCTGATGCCTCACAGTTGACACATTTGGGTAGTTTGTCGTCGCTTATCAAATTGCGTAAGTCATCATAAACAGATAACAATGAGTTGTAAAAGAACGAAGAAGGAAACTTCGATATATCACCATCTATCTCTTTCCGACACTTAGGACATCTAGGACAGTTGGGTTTGGTATTTTCTTTCAAATCTACGATACACTGATAGCAAAAACTATGATGACACGCAGGAAGTATTTTAGGATCTTTAAATGTTTCCTGACAAATAGGACACTTAAGTTCCTCTTCGAATTTCTTAATGATATCTGCAAGCTCCATTTTGCTGCGTATAAAATAATTATATTGTCGTCGACGAGCGTTGTCAGTTCTCACAGATATGCAAATTTCAAGAAGGTATGTATCAGCAGGATAACGTTTTTAACAAAGGTTGTTACTATGGCAACGGTAAATAGTGATAGCTACCAATCCGTGATGAGTACCTCAGCCAAAACAATTTTCTAAATTTACACTGGAGAATGTGACATTATCGTGATTATACATATAGAGATCTGACTAAAATATTGAAAGCTAGTGAAAAATCATTTTTTATTCAGTACATGTATTGACTCACCATTAGATTAAGTTGATTCCTTGCTAAATCTCATATGTGTAAACGTGTTTACAGTTTTGTTGATCTTTCCTGCTGTGTTTTAGAAAGTTTGTAAGAAAAGATCAAACTAGAAGAACTTGCAAACTTATCAGACCCTACAATCAGGACTAGAGACAGGAGCAGTGGTAAAAAAGATTTATAATTTGTTAATTATTGTGTCATGAATTTAAAATTGGAAGATATATGAAAATGTACGTTTAAAAGAAGTCATAAGAAGACTGAGACGCTCGCATCACGTGATCTGAATTTCACATGACATACATACCAATCTAATGGTAGGGGAGGGGACTGGGAATACAAGGGAGAGGTAGCCTCGTCTCTAGTTTCCTTTCTTTTCCCCTCCCCATTCCCCTAAGCCCACCTACGAAGGTTAATCTATAACCTTTCTATCTTTCTAAGGTTGAAGATTCTTTCAAGGACAACCCAAAAAAGTTCTGGAACTATCACAAAGCTGTCCTTCATCATCGGTCGAATCATGGTGCTGTAGTGACGTACAATGGGGTGAAAGCTCAAAAGCCAGCAGAGAAAGCTGACCTCTTCAATCGATTCTTCTCTTCAGTATTTCTACCAGCTACTTCAAATGTAAACACAGCCATCGATGAATATTCATTTGCTTCTATCACAGATATGCAAATATCTGAAATAACACTAAACGTGGATGAAGTTTGTGATTGTCTGAACGGCTTAGACACCTCAAAGGCATGTGGTCCTGATGGACTATCTGCCCGCGTGTTGAAAGAATGTGGTAACCAAATTGGTCCGAGCCTCTGCGCGTTATTCAATCAGTCTCTTCAAACTGGCTGTATTCCATCTGAGTGGAAATCTGCAGATGTCACACCCATCCATAAAAAAGATTCAAAAGAACTTTGCGAAAATTACCGACCTATCTCATTACTCCCAATTGTTAGTAAAGTTCTGGAACGCTGTGTGTTCAACAGATTATACAATCATGTGAAATGCTCCATCTCCCAATTTCAACATGGCTTTATAAGAAATCGATCGTGTATTACAAACCTATTGTCTGCGCTTCACAATATTGGACAATGCCTGGATAAGAACACGCAGGTTGATGTACTGTACCTTGACCTCGCAAAGGCCTTTGACTCGGTTGATCACCGAATTCTTCTAGCCAAACTCAGGTCCTACGGTGTAACAGGGAAATTACTCAACTGGTTTGCTGACTATCTTAACGGTCGTCTACAAAGAGTTGTGTTAGATGGTGTGGCATCACAATGGGCTCCCGTCACTTCAGGGGTCCCCCAAGGGAGCCTCTTGGGTCCATTGTTATTTGTCCTCTTCATAAACGATCTCCCTGACGTGGTAACTGACAGTACAAGAACAGCTTTGTATGCTGATGATACAAAGTTATATCGCCGTATTACATCAGTGAGTGACTGTCATACTCTTCAAAGAGATTTAACAAATCTCAATACTTGGTGCTGCGAAAATAACATAAAGTTCAATACATCCAAGTGCAAAGTATTAACTGTGACGCGCAAGCAACACCCTGTAATGTTTGACTATCGCCTAGGTGTAGCCAGCTTGGAGCGAGTACAAGAAGAAAAGGACCTTGGTGTCATCGTTTCCAGTAAGCTCTCCTGGAACAAGCATGTAGCAGTCATTGTGGCTAAAGCTAACAAACTCCTTGGGCTTGTACGACGAACCTGCCCTTTACTAACAAAAACTCAGGTCAGGCGTTCTTTATACCTAACGCTCGTCAAGCCACACCTGTGCTATGCCACTGAAGTATGGTCCCCTTGCCAAAACTCACTTAAGAAGATGGTGGAACAAGTTCAAAGACGAGCAACCAGGTGGATCCTTCGCGTCAAAGTGGGAGAGATGTCCTACAAGGATAGGCTTATCAAGCTCGAGCTTCTTCCCTTGTGTTATGACAGAGAACTGAAAGATCTGGTTTTCTTCTATAAGTCCCTGCATGGGCATACAGATTTAGATGTCCGTCAATTTGTAAGATTTGTGACTCATGGTCGGACTAGATTGAGCACGTGCTCTCTGAACTTAACTATGCCTGCTTGTAAGACCACCACATTTCAGGCATCTTTTTTTAATCGAATAGTGAAACTTTGGAATAACATAATTGCTATCAAACCTCCAAGCAGTTTAAAAACTGTATCTGCATTTAAGAAATTTTTGAAAGAAACCTTTTTAAATCTGACAAAGCAAACTTATGATATAGATTTTGCATGCACGTGGACTTTAGCACGTAATTGCCCGTGCCATTAATTAATTATTGATTCATGTCTGTAGACTCTTTTTTTTTGTTAGGGTGGTACCTCGCATGGGACATTAAGTCCCGTTCGTACTCACCCCTTTGGGTTGTACCCAATAAATCTAATAAAATAAAATAAAAATAAAATAAAACCTCCTCCACAGGCGTCTCCTTTATCTACTTTCTTACTTTTGGGCCTCCTGTGTCATCTGACCGAGAGTGACTGTAACCCCGCGCAGTTCCGCGCAAGACAAAACGCCAAGTCTCACTCGTACACGGTGACAAAGGGTTCCCATCAGAAGGCGTTGCCTATCAACTAATCTAACTTACTAATCTAATGCTAGCTGAAGTTTATAATTTAATGTTCGCGAAGTTTCAGTCTTCTGGTTATGCTATAATCAGGATATATAATTTGTTAACTATATTGTACGTTAATGTCATGAATCTAGATCTAAAATTGTAAGATATTTGAAAATGTACGTTTAAAAGAAGTCATAAGAAGACTGAGACGCTCGCGTCACGTGATCTGACATACTTTCTCGCTGTTCGAGTTGGAGTCCCTTGGGCGCGCTGAAAAACATATTTTACATAACATGCATACCAATCTAATGGTAGGGGAGGGGACTGGGAATACAAGAGAGAAGTAGCCTCGTCGCTAGTTTCCTTTCCTTTCCCCTTCCTCCACCTGCAAAGGTTAATCTATAACCTCCACAGGCGTCTTCTCTATCTACTTTCTTACTTTTGGGCCTCCTGTGTCATCTGACCGAGATGGAGAAACCATTAGGAGAAAAATGTACTCTAGTAGTTTAATTGTCGACACTGAAGAGTTTGTCCACCCGAGAGGTGTTGGCATTTAGGGTATTCACCTTCACGAAGGACTTCCATCGAAAGGCCGATAAAACAAGGATTTTTGCAGTTGATATTGTCTGCTAGTTGCATGTCAGTAGACCCGAGGTGCTCCTTTTAACACATCACGCTTTAAAGTGGGACGACAATGAAATCTTGACCGTTTGAAAGACGATTTTTTGGATTAAAAATCAAAATATTAGTTGAGTAAAATAGAAATCCGATGTCAAAAAGAATTGGGAAAAAATTATATACCAAAAAATTTTGAGTTGAATTGTCTCTAAATGCCGTCCGCCATTAATCCATCTGGTACTTTGAAAGGAAAAATTGATGAAAAGTGAAAACTGATTATATTTTTATCAGAAGGTGAATATAGCTGAATAACTTACTACTCTCCGCCAAAATAATGCATTTTAAGCACATTATCACGGAGAAATTTGTGTTTAAAACCTAAGAGAACAATAGCGTTGAGTAACTGACGTCATATGACGTCAGTTACTCAAAATTTAGATGCTAAAATACTTAACAATTTCTATCTGTCTCCTCTAAATAAGATGAAAATGTTGCTTTATGGTGATAGTTGGAGCCATAATTATCGGTGTGACTGAGTTTCAAGTAATTTTCATTCGTTCAGTATAAATTTTCATCCAAGTGCTCCTTTGAATAATGGCGGCCGATAAAAGCAGAGAAAAATAGCTCCTTTTGAGGTTGTTCTTTTTATCGTACGACAAAATCGCTTTGACATGATGTCAGCAAATATAAAGATAATAAGGGCGCTAATTTCATCGTCGTCCCACTTTAAGTAAATCTAAAAAAAAAGAATACAATACGATCTATAAGACTAAGGGTATAAAACAATCTTTTTTTTAGCGTTTGCCTATCTCTTACACATTCAACAAATGTAGCCTTCGGCTGTAACGCAGGCTATGGGTTTAACTATTTTACGTATTTTATGATGCTTTCTTATAGGAGTGGGTGTAACTGTGTGTTTTTGAAGCACGCTGCGATTTTCGTTTCGCTAACACATACTCCACGTACAAAACTTCTGTGTCCTACACTGCTCTCAATAGATAATTCTAATGTAAGTGAACTCTTGTATTCTGCCCCAAATTAAAGCGGCCCAGGATTATCGGGAACAAGTATTTTATCTTCATACATGGCTACACCCCAAGGCTCGCGCAGACAGAGTTCTTCACTTTCAGAATTAAACCTTGAATCAAGGCACGTCCTTACAAAGTTTCCCTCAACATCAAATAGTGTACTATACTCGTGCCATCAATGACAACAACTCCTCCTTTATCGCTGACTGTGAGTAAATGTGGTTGCTTAAAGCTATATGACATTTCCCCCTTTTCATGTTCTCCAAAATTTCTCATGAGTTTAAAATCTATCTCAGTTATGTAACCATCAGATCCCCTCCCATTCATAAACAAGTTTTTGGTTGCTCTTCTGAGGCTCACCAGGATTTGGTATGGTGAATACTTTCACTGCTTTGTAGGACACGATGAATTTCCCCATTTCATTTTGAACGACTTCGTTTTCGACTTCGATCGCACTTGTCATCATCTTCGATCTTTACATCAATGGAGCCCCTGTTGGTGTTGCAAATTGCACCTGCGGAATTTCTGAGCACGATTTTCACAGCATGTCGGAAAAGTCAAATTTACGTCTCCGTTTTTTGACAGTAAAGGTACCATAAAGGCATACTTTATTTGCCTTTACGCTGGAATTTACTTAACCGTAAAAGTCTCCTTTACGGCTTCTTTACGGCAAGCGTTAAAGATACTTAGAGAGAAACTTTACGATCAGTTACTTTGACGTAATTAAGATCCGTAAAAAAGATTTTTACGACCTCTATTATTCCGTAAATTGCGTTAAATTTCGTGTATACGGCAACTGCGTAAAGGGTCGTAATGGTATGGAACACGTTTACGATCTTTATGATTCCGTAAATGTCGTTCAATTTTGTATATACGGCAACTGAAATATGCGTAAAGGGTGGTATGGAAGACATTGACACAAGCCATAAAAAAACTGATAAATTTATACACAGACTTCCACAATCCATTTATAAATGGTTTAGTCTTTAGCATGCTCTTTTATTGTTCCAATATAATATATAGAATAATAATACTACGGAAGCCAATCTGAACAAGATCCAAACTGTGCAGAATTTTGCATGCCGTATCACTGGTAATAAAAGAAAGTATGACCATGTTACACCACTTCTTAAAGATTTACGATGGATGCCAGCCAGGTAGCAACTTTACTACCGTAACGCAATCATGGCATTTAAATGTATGACTGGGTTAGCACCAGACTCACTACACTGCAAAAACGCGCGAGTAAATTTACTCAGATGCTTGAGTAAATCGGTGCATCCACAGTAACTCACTTATCCGAGTAAATTTACTCAGTTATTTGAGTAAAGAATACGTGCAGCTACTCAGTTATTTAAGTAAAGAGTACTCACTCAAATAACTGAGTTAATTTACCCGGATAAGTGATTTACTGTTTTTGAGTAAATTTACTCGCGCGCTTTTGCAGTGTATGCTCCAGATTTATCCAAAGATCAAGCATCGCCAAACGTACAACAAGAAACTCAGATGTTACAGATACCCTTACGTAGAACAGCCACAGGACAAAGATCCTTCTATTACAGAACAGTTAAACTTTGGAACTCATTAGATCTTTCTCTGAAATTGATGCCGACATCAGTAAAGGACTTCAAACTTTCATCGAAGAAATTAAACTTTAATTTCAAAATTTGTAGAAACATAAATTGTGCACTATATGATAAGTTTTTGATAGTAGATACAAGTTTATCCCCATCAGTGAGATTTTGATTTGACCAAAATACTTTCGTTAACTGAAGATGAATTAAGCAATCCGCTTGAATTAAGGAATTGATTGAAAATAGGATAAGTCTTACCTCCCACTTAAAAATATAGTTTCGAAGCATTCTTCATGTACCTACTTTTACATGATAGAGTTTGAGACTTGTTCTCTGCTGGATTCAGAAAACAAGTCCTTTGCTCGTCATTATAGGATGAAACTGATTAGCTTTAATCTTTACTACTTTTGAGAACTGATTTTTGTATTTAATTCGTATTTAGTTCCATGTATATATCAGTTAATTTTATCGTATCTCAATTTATATTCATTTATATATATATATTTATATTTATCTTTTATAATCTTTATTCTGAAAAGCCTTTTTAAGGACGAATAAAGTATTTGTGTATGTATGTATGTTTGCCCTAATATCTATTTTATTCCCACATATAATCTAACGAAATTATAGTTTTTATTAACACGAGTTTAACTGTTAATTGTGAAAGGTCCAAATATTTAACTGATAACTGATAAATAACGGAAAGTTTAGCTGTTAACTGATAACCCCATTCAGACCCTCATCTTTACGCTTGTTTTACGAATGGCGTAAAGAAACGTAAAAATGGGATTTCCTGCTGTGTTCAAATGGGTTTTCTCCAGGGTCGATAGCGCAGCTCAGCGTTTCTATCGAGAAAAGAGGTGGTTCTATACTCTCCACTACTTTTCCAAGGTCTTGCAAAGACTGATAAGTTGCTTGCTGCGTGTTTGGTACATACGATATACTTGCATCACGACGCGCTGGCTTGGACGCCAAGACAGATGGTCTTTTTAACAATTCATTGCATCTATGTGGAACGTTACTTTGCAAAATAAAATGGGCTTCTTGTAGACCTAATAAGCGTTCACTCTGGCCAATTACTTGATCAAGTTGTTGAATGACAGTTCTAATTTCACTTTGCTCTTCGACATTTGCTGTCTCGTGTTCTTGGAACAACTCGTCCAGAGTTCTTATTGTGGCTATTTCGTGTTCTTGCAAGATGTTTATCTGTACTTTTACGTGATCAGACACCTTCTTTTTTGCTGTACTGGTTTCGTTTTCCAACCTGCAGATGTTTTGTTGGGAGTCTTCAAGTTCTTGCACAAATTGCTCTTTGAGTCGCTTGATTCGATGTAAGTCTTCACTGATCAGTTGTTTGACCTCTTCTGCCTTTTCTTTAATAGGAACTATCTTTGTGCATGCTTTATGATCCGTAGTAACACACTGTTGGCAAATGGTTTTCTGATGCGTATGGCAAAAGTATTTGAGTTCCTCTTCGTTGTGAAATTCTAACTCACAATTGACTTGACCCATCTCCTTGCTCATGACCTAGCTGTTCAAATGTTCTTCGTTGAAGTCACTTAACATGATTGCTTCGTGTCCTTTAAATGGTCTCATGCTTTTGTGTGCATCAACACATCTTCTGCAAATCACCCCTTTACAATGTGGACAAAAAGCAACTAATATTGCTGCTGCCTCACAGTTGACACATTTAGGAAGTTTGTCGTCGCTTATCACATTTTGTAAGTCATCATAAACAGATAACAATGAGTTGTAAAAGAACGAAGAAGGAAACTTCGATATATCACCATCTATCTCCTTCCGACACTTAGGACATCTAGGACAGTTGGGTTTGGTATTTTCTTTCAGATCTACGATACACTGATAGCAAAAGCTATGATGACACGCAGGAAGTATTTTAGGATCTTTAAATGTTTCCTGACAAATAGGACACTTAAGTTCCTCTTCGAATTTCCTAATGACATCTGCAAGCTCCTCCATTTTGCTTCGTATAAAATTTATAATAATATTGTCGTCGACAAGCGTTGTCAGTTCTCACAGATATGCAAATTCCAAGAAGGTAGGTATCAGCAGGATAACGTTTTTAACAAAGGTTGTTAGTATGGCAACGGTAAATACTAATACCTATCAATCTGTGATGGGTACCTCAGCTGCAGCTGCAAAAACAATTTTCTCAATTCACACTGAAGCATGTGACATTTTCGTTATTATGCATATAGAGATCTGACTAAAACATTGAAAGCTACTGAAGTCACTTTGTTATTCAGTATATGTATTGACCCACCATTAGATTAAATTCTTTCCTTGCTAAATCTCATATTTGTAAAAATGTTTACAATTATGTAGATCTTTCCTGCTGTGCTTTAGAAAGTTTTGTAAGAAAAGATCAAACTAGGAGAAATTGCAAACTTATCAGACCCTACAATCAGGACTAGAGACAGGAACAGTGGTAATAAGGATTTATAATTTGTTAATTATTGTACGTTAATGTCATGAATTTAAAATTGGAAGATATTTGAAAATGTTCGTTTAAAAGAAGTCATAAGAAGACTGAAACGCTCGCATCACGTGATCTGAATTTCACATGACATACATACCAATCTAATGGTAGGGGAGGGGACTGGGAATACAAGGGAGAGGTAGCCTCGTCTCTAGTTTCCTTTCTTTTCCCCTCCCCATTCCCCTAAGCCCAGCTACGAAGGTTAATCTATAACCTCCTCCACAGGCGTCTCCTTTATCTACTTTCTTACTTTTGGGCCTCCTGTGTCATCTGACCGAGAATGACTGTAACCTAGCAGGACAAAACGCCAAGTCTCGCTCGTACACGGTGACAAAGGGTTCCCATCAGAAGGCGTTGCCTATCAGCTAATCTAACTTACTAATCTAATGCTAGCTGAAGTTTATAATTTAATGTTCGCGAAGTTTCGATCAGTCTTCTGGTTATGCTATAATTCCTGGAAAAATCCTAAGTCTTTATAAGTTTTTTAAAGTGCCACATGGTAGAGAAAAGTCTGTCAATGCTGCCGCCTTGCATTGGGTGTCGTTAGACCAGGCACTCGTTTTAACACGCGTTGTTAGGTGACTGTATTCCTACAAAAATGGTCATTACTCGTGCCTAGGCGTTAGGCTATCGCCGACGTCACGAATCGACAAATTTTACCCAGAAGCCTTTACGGACCACTGTCATAAAACAAGGCTACGCACGAGGTCCGTAGCGTTCATTCGAAGATTCGTCATCTTGGAAAAGCTAAAATGTTGAGGTTTTAAATTATTTTGATCTCTCGAGCTGAAAGCGCTTCTCATATTTCATAGTATATTAGACAAAAAATATAATAGCCTTTGATACTAAGAGTAACAAAAAAGCCGAAAATGACCAAAATCACTAAAATCATAGTTCATTTACTCCTCTAGAGATTCAGTTAATTATAATAAATAATGGACTTGCAAAACATGTAAAATTCTTGTTACGGATTTATTTTCTTAATAAAGTCCTTACTGACATTCGTAATTCTTATTTCATTTGGCAGTGAATTCCATGTTTTTTATTGGCGAAATAACGCCACGACGTAAGATCATTCTTAGTCGAGTTTATTCTTTCTTAGTCGAGTTTATTCTTTCTTAGTCGAGGTTTATTTTTAACTGATGAGTCATTGTATACTAGAACACGAATTATCCGTCGGACAGATTGTCCATCAGTTGATGATTCGCCTCTTTAGGTCTGAATTTATTTTGAAATAGACTGTGCGTTTCTGATGGATATATAATTCGTGACAACGAATAATCAATCTCTAGTATAAATTAAGCCATATGTATCATCTATCTGATAATGATTCATGGGAATGCAACTGACCTCGTAGATGGAAATTTGTTGAGAACTGGACAGGTAATTCATTAATTAGGCTGCGAACAGGTTCTAGGGAGAGAGGGGGTGGGGAGTGAGGCTCCCCCAATCCCTTCCCTTCCGTCTCCCCACCCACCCCTCCCAAGAGCCTATTCACAGGCTAGTAATTCATCTGAAATCACCTTGTTTGGATGTGTTTTCAGACAGATAGCTCGACTGACAAATGATGCCTAAATTTATTATTCTAGATCTGGGGTGTTGATTTCTGAAAAAACGCAAATTTTCTTTAACCATTATTTTATTGCAAATTTTCTTTAACCATTATTTTATTGTGTAGTTTGTTTGATATTCATTCATATTATATGATAGAAGACGCTGCCTTTTTTCAAAATTCTGTGTTAATCTAATATGATGATCTCGCACAGTTGTCAAGACACAAAGCCTACGAAGCAATTATATCAAATGTACCTCACACAGTAATTCCTGATTGGCTGATTTCCATAGAAGTCATTACTGAATGTATGAGTTTGTTTCCGATGTGCATCAACATTCTTAAAACGTATAGTACTGAATGTACTCAAAAGACCATAATAGTAAAAGAGTGAAACTCGTGGATTGATGTCTAAGGCTATTTTTAGTAACACGACGTTGACGCCATCGCGCACGCAAGAAGCTCAAACAATGGAATATCGCGCGCGCAGATCCGAACCGAAATTTCATTGTTTGCACTCGCAATGGCGTCAAGTTCCTGTTACTTACCCCGCTACCACTGAGTGACTGTGAAGGCACGTGGAGAATTAATTTTTTCTCCCCCAAAATTTTTATCGTGTTCAAACATCTTATCACAGGATGGCAAGACTTTTACTGGGAATCTTGTTATCGTTTTTCCTCCAATGCCTACCTGAAATTGATGGAGCGAGGGTCTCTCCGCTTTGACTTCACGATAAAATTAGGACATCTAGGACAGTTGGTATTTTCTTTCAAATCTACGATACACTGATAGCAAAAGCTATGATAACACGCAGGAAGTATTTTAGGATCTTTAAATGCTTCCTGGCAAATAGGACACTTAAGTTCCTCCTCGAATTTCTTAATTACATCAGAAAGTTCCTCCATTCTGCTGCGTAGTCAGAGTAAACTTAACAGTTGCCGTTTATGGCTGAAACGTCTCACAGATGTCAAATTCCAAGAACATACATATCAGCAGAATGACGTTTTTACATGTTTTTACAAAGGTTACGTTGTTACTATGGCAACGGTGAACATACCGAATAACCACCAATCAAGGGAAGCTAGCTTTTAGTATAGAATTTCTCCGTATTTTGTCGAGTCAAGAGACCATGCGAACGCAACTGGCATTGATGTCTGTACTTCCTCTTTCTAAAAATAGCCTTAAGCGCCAAGCTAAGCACATCGCGCAGACATCTATCGGTGCCGTTTAATTCGCTTTCTTTGGATGGTCTCTTTGTTGCGTTTGTTTGCCAAATTTCTTTTAGTTTCGACAAAAAATGTCTGTTAGCTTAAATTTTGATACGTTTTAACGAAAGGATGGAAACTATTTGCTTTTTGTTCACCCATGCATAGCAGTCAGTGTAAATTTGCCGGTAAGTCGCTTTCAGCTAGGAAACATGCATTATATATAGCTATTTCAAAAAGGTTGACGTTGCGAACGGCGAATTGGCGATTGCACGAACGAAAGGAACTGTGCTCACGCTATAAGACCGCTATCCGGCGCGGAGATATGAATCGCCTATTGACCACTTTGTCCAATAATATACTGCATGCTACCGGCATTGCTTGGGTATTTAATTAATGAAAATGAAGCAGTTCTTGTTACCCAAAATTGCCTTTCAGTCCTTTCGGTCGTACAATCACCAATCGCCGATTGCCATTCGCCATTCGCCCCGTCAACCTTTTTTGAAATAGCTATATATACATAGAAACTAACTGACAAGGTTTTGTATGTTATATACATGAGTGGTTTAGAGGAGGGATGCATACACCCTCTCCTGAAACGACTTTGGGCCCCTTTACTCTCAGTTATACTTTTCCAAAATACCATCTTAATCCTCTGGATAGCAGGGCTCGTGCGCCTCCTGGAAATCTCGGAAAATCCTGGATTTTTATTTTCTTTAAAAAAAAGTCCTTGAAAGTCCTGGATTTTTTAATAAACTCCTGGAGAACTGCTGGAAAACAGAATTGTACCTTTACTGTGCATATATGTTCGTGTAAAAGCTCCGTTTACATACTTTATAATTAAATCAGCCAGTGAAAAAAACATTTTGCAAATGTATTTTGCTTGAGTGAACTAGTGAAAAAAAACTACAAACCTCCTGGAAATAATCTGAAAATCCTCCTTGTAGTGTTTTCAGCCGTACGCGTCAAGCCGTGAATGAAGGGTCTGATAATTATAATACTATTGTATGTGTTCATGTCAGCTCAGTACTGGAAACACTTGGAAAAGGAAATACCGCTGTTTCGAATTTATGGTAAAAACAACTGATATTGATTTTGATAGTATAACAACAATTAATTACAAATTTGCAATGTTGATGTTTTGGCTTTGATTTTTCTGATTTCCTCTTTTTCGGAACGGGAATTAAGATGTACGAGTTCTTATACATCACCAGACTTTGTGGTTTTATTCAAGTAATGGTTTGGCCATCATATAATTGAATATCTAAAGGATAAAACCACCAATTAATCGATCATTGAATAAGATTATTCTTGCAAAAAGGACGGGCAATATATGGCAAATTACTGCACGTAAAAACTGAAATAATGCAAAAGATAATTTGATAAATAAAAAAATAATTTTCGAAACATGAACAAGTTCTGGTTCCTGATTGATTAACTTTATCCCACTTGGCTTAATAATTCATTATCAACATAACTATTTGTGTCCGAAATTAAGATTTTATAACTCCCTATAATTCCATTTAAATCTTCACTTCCTATATCATCAACCTTTAATATAGAATCTTTCATGACGGATAATCATAGCATCGATAAGCATCTTGGAGGAGTACATTACATTCGTGTCACGGTCAACCAAAATTTTAGAGAGCGTAATACTCCAACGACATCACCCCGGATGTAGAATAATGCATTCAAATTGACTGGTTGGGCTTGTAGGCAAGCATTTTAGATCATTTACAATTCCTCTACAATTTAAGATGAATGTCTATCACCATTGACAAGACGAGAAAGATCTAAACATAAACGCACGCAATGGCAAGGTATTCCACCATTTTTGAAAGTTCCAATGCTAGATGGAATGTATTTATCGAGAAGGTTAGTTGGTTGATTGATTTGAAATGTTTTTATGAAAGATGAGGAAATTTTTTGCGTTAAATATCGAGGGCTGTTCATGTCCCCGAAGTCAGTTTCTCAAAATCTCCATTCCTAGCAGAGTATGTAATTCTGTTTTATTGAATATTTTAGTATAGTATAGATTCAGCAGCTGTCATTCAATATTTGAAGTTGACAGAAAAATGATAAGACATATTCTTCGCGATGGCAACCACCAAATATTTGAACGGAAAAAAAACCCCTAAAACAATGCTAATTATTTCGTAATTCCGGCATTATTTTTTAAAAATTTGACTCTTTCCTAAGAGTATTTTCTAATAATAAGAAGAACTGTCGTTTGATGTTAGCATTTCAAAATGTTGTTTTTTTAATATGATTTTTTCTTGGCGTGAGCTCAGTGCAAAAATGCTAATCAACAGAAAAAATATATATTTCGATCAGATGGATTCCAGCCAATCAGGAACTCTCCTGCAGAAAATAAACATTGGCCTTCAGTCTCAGTCTGGGAAGGCACTAGGCGAAAGTTGAGATGTTTCAGCCTTTTAGTGTGTTGAATGAAATTCAAACATGCCGTGTTTCGATGTGATTATTTTCTGAGGTTTCTCTCCTTGGCGGAAAACGTTGACGGCTTGCAGGAAGCCATTTTATGACAGCTTTGAACTGGTAAGCTGAAATGATCAGCTTTTGGAAGCCCTGCTGACGTTACGCCAACTGCCTAGCCTTTTGTGTTATTCAAATTACTGGGGGAATTTTAACTGCATGTTTATTTTCTAGGCAGGTCAAATTGACTCACATTATCTGGTGAAGACTTCGCTGTTGGATGAAAGTATGAATCGAAGTGACGAGAAAAATTCCTGTTCTTTGTGCTGTTCAAAGTGCTGGCGGCGTATTCGCTCCAATTTTCTTTTATTTCTTATCATTATCGGGGTGGTGTTTGGATTTGTTATCGGGGCTCTTCTCAATGGCCATGTTGGAAGGATCAAGGACCAAGAAGAGAAAGCAACATTTCTTATGCTTCTAGGTTTTCCTGGAGAATTACTAATGAACATGCTAAAGATGTTAGTCCTCCCTTTGATCGTAGCAAGTTTGATTTGCGCGCTGGCTTCGCTGGACTCAAAAGCCACGAGTAGAATAGGACGAAGAGCCTTAATTTTCTATATTACTACTACAGTCCTCGCTGTTATATTGGGAATCGTTCTTGTAGTCTCTATTAAACCAGGCAAGTCATTCAACGACAAGAGTGCTCAACTAAAGAAACCGCCAGACGATTATCGAGCTCTCGATGCGTTCCTTGACTTAATCAGGTCAGACGAAATGCATTTCTTAATAATTTTTAATACATGTTCCTTGTCTTATTTGTATTATATTTATTTACTAGCTGACCACATATTTTACCATCGATTAGGGTATTTAATACTTAGTGAATTATTCTGTGATCTGACTAATTCAGATAAGTAATGGATAAACAATAAACACTTGATGCGAATACGATTTAAGAATATATGTTGATGGATATATTATTGTATAACAATGCTGTTGTCACGGTTGCTTATTTCTTCACATGCAAATATTCGATAAATTTAAACTTTCTGTGTATTTATTCACTCCAGCATCTGTTGACTTTCATTATTATTCTGACCTAGAAAAAGCTTAATTAACTGAGTGGACGTATGTGAAATCATACTCTCCACGTGAGCTTTTTGTGGGGAAAATGAAAATACTTACACTGCTAAAAGTATATTTTTGATTAATCATAATTATAGATGAAACTATTATCAGTATAGTTGATCAATATTGAAATATTAATTAATTATTAACTATTGTATATTAATGTTAATTGAAATATTATTACATATTAATTGTAACATGTAATGTTTCACATTCATTACACACATTAATATGTTTGCACAATAACAAATACAATATTAATGTACTGGAATTCTACCACCACATTTATGTATTTTCATTATTTAATTGAGCTATTTAAATGAGCTATTCTTTAAACTAAATTTTGCTACATTGTGAAAAATCCATGTTTCCAATTCTTATTAATTAGTGCTATCTAGCAAATAGAGATACTTAGTAATTACAGTAGCCAATTCCAAGGGGGAGAGACGATCGAGTGGGAATGAAGAGGGAGGGGAAAGGGGGAGGAAGCAGTCCTTTTTAAAAATTGACACTTGCTTGTGGCTGTAAATTTCTGTTGGTCAAAATTTTCAATAATGACATACATATGACTGACATCTAGCCTAATTATATGACATGCACATGCCAGATAAGAAACAAGCTTTGAAGGATTTTGTTGTGGCAAAAGCCAATACCTTTCTCTTTCTCTCCCTCTCTCCTCCCCCTTAGAGGTGGCCACACAGTTTATAACTAAATTATACCAACCTTTTTATGCTGTATTAGTGCTGTGAGACATTCCCTGGCCCCAAAAAGATAAGGTGTCACAAAATTTCTGTTTCAAATTTTGAAAACAAAGGTGGTCAAAAAGTGGCTTGGGCTTACAAGGAGAGGCTTCTCTTGGAGTCTCACAAAGTCTCACCTTGATCATTGGATACACATGAAAGTATTGACTGTACTCTATTTTAATTATTTGTTTATTATTCATTCTTTAAAAGTTCCAACTGAATATGAAGAGTTAAGTTAAGATAGAGATAAGATAAGGCATATTTTTAATGTTTGTTGGGTGATGGCCCAGACAATAGAATTTATATGCATATCTATATTTTTATCTTTTAGGTCTTGCTTCCCTAGCAACATCATTGCTGCCATGTTTTCACAGGTATAAAGATCAATAAGTAATTAATACCATTTCGCTAGCTTTCCGAATGTAAATATGGATTTAATATGCTTTTATCCCATTGGGTAATATATGGATCATAGAGTGGTTTTCATTAACCTGTGAAACAAAGCATAAAAGTGTAATAGTCGAATGACAACAAAAGAGTTCGATGGAATTAGGGTGTATTTATAATACTCTAAAGTGTGTATCATGGGTTAATGAAAACCACACTAATATAATTATGGACATTACCTATAATATTAATGTCAGTATGTGCTGTTTATGTCCATTTGTTTGAAAATGAGACCAAATTAACCTTGCATGTGCTAGACAAATAAATTATTCAAACATCTTTTTCAGTTGTCTACACATGGTAACACCTGTCTAGAAAAAAAACTCAATTGCTAATATATTACTTGTCTCAAAATTGCAGAAAAGAACAAGATACACCCAAGGAGATCCCACTGTTACAACAACAAACAAGACAATTGACATTTTAACAAGTAATGCTTCAGAACTCAAAACAATGAAGATATTTTCAAATGGAACCCACAATTTAACAACACAAACAACTACTGTACCAGGCTCTAAGACCATTCCCAGTGGCCAGATGGTTGATCCTGAAGGAGGAGCAAATATCTTAGGGGTTATCATATTCTCAATTGTGTTTGGTATTGTTCTTGGAAGAACAGGAGACAGAGGATTGCCCTTAAAAGCTGTCTTTGAGTCACTGAATGAAGTTGTTATTCGAATCATTGGACTTGTTATGTGGTAGGTGTGGTCCTCCTTGTCTTTTTGTCTGTCTGTCTGTCCTGGCTTATTTTTCGTTTTTTTCTTTGTTTCTTTTTTCTTGGGTTTCTTTCTTTCTTTCTCTCTTCTTTCCTTCCTTCCTTCTTTCTTTCTTCGTTCCTTCCATCCTTCATTCCTTTCTTTCTTTTGCATTTTTCATTTACTTTCGCTTTTCTTTGTTTTCATTCTTCTCTCTTTTAATCATTTTTTCTTTCTTTCTTTCCTGATTATTCGTCATATTTCTATCCTTTATCCAGCCTTTTACTTTTGTTTTCTTATCCCATTTTGTTGCTATTAACGGCCATTATTTTTTCTCTTTTGTTTTTATTTCTCTTTCACTCATTCTTTTTTCTTTTGCATTCTACTTCCCCCTTTCTTCCCTTTTTTCTCGATAAATACTCACTAGAGCTCACACTAAAACTTCCTTTCAACCTAGGTATTCTCCAGTAGGCATCTGCAGTCTCATCTGCGCCAAAATAGCAGGAATGCCGACCATCATGGGATCGCTGACTTTGTTAGGAATGTACATGGTAACGGTGATTGTAGGACTGGTCGTCCACTCTCTTATCATCCTACCATTACTCTACCTTGTCGTAGCTCGTAGAAATCCATATGGATTTATCCTTGGTATGCGAGATGCTTTGTTAATGGCCTTTGGAACGTCATCCAGGTAACTAATTACACTAAAATGACCGACAATTAAACCACTTCTCATTTCGCATTTCTACAAATGAACACCTTGGCCTCTCTGGAATTGGCGATTGCAATGAAACCCACGTTGCACTGAGATAGACTAGATTTCGTATGACGGTGAAAACGGCACCGCACGGTCACGGCGCGGTTATGGCAGGCATTTTAGATGTTTTTATAAATATAATTAATACCACGGCAAGGACACGGCACGGCACTATCCACTTCACACTCGTACGAAATCTGCTCTAGATTAAAAAAAGTATCAGTGAAAGATGCAGTGCTACTCACAGTGCGACTCATATATAGAAGGGCGGGGATGCTGGTCGAAAATTTTGAAAATGATCCCTAAAAGGTACCCGAGTCTTATCCAGGTGGGGTGGCATTTTACCCATAAAAAGTACAAACACAAAAACAAATGTAATATTTGATTTTTCAATTTTAGTAGTATTATTAAAAGACACAATCTTCGAACACCTTTCACTTATAAGGTTATTTACTGAAAACCCCCTAAAAGGTACCGACTTAGTCTCTGGTAGTCGAAAAATATCCAGACACTCTAAAAGAGATCACTGATTTTGACCCCTAAAAGGACGACGAGCTTCCCGGCCCAAATACATGAGAGTACTCGGGCTTTTCAGTCACCGTAGCATATTATAGTAAATATCTTTTATTCGCCTGATCTCATGATCATTTATTAACTTGTTCTTCTCAGCGTCGCCACCTTACCTGTTACTATGTCATGTTTAGAAGATCACAATAAAGTCGATTGTCGTATAAGCCGTTTTATTTTACCACTTGGTGCAATGATAAACATGGATGGTACGGCTCTCTACGAGGCTGTTGCTGCAGTGTTTATAGCACAGACAAACAACATAGAATTGAGTCCAGTTGATATGATATTAACGTGGTAAGTCTATTTCCTTCTTGCCCCATATAAGGATCGAGAATGATGCAAGATTCCGGGTTCCTATAGCTGTCTTATGGATTCAAATGGCCGGATTCCGGATTCCAAGGGCTGAATTGCGGATTTCAAGGATTGCGGATTCCAAGACTGGATTCCGGATTCTAAGGACTCCATTCCGGATTCCAAAATCCCTTACATGTGGCGATCCTTCAATGTTCTTGCTGCCATTCCGTGATTTCTTCTCGCTTTCACTTTCCCGCTACCTCTTTATTGTTGTCAGCTGTCATTACAATTTATTTACTTTCGTTGTATTGTTTGAAAGTCTGACATCCATTTTCGCTACCTTTAAGAACTCAGTCGATGATGAAGCTCACTCTAAACACAAGTCCAATTTTTTCTCCGAGATCGGGAGGGCGTAATGTTCGCAATCAATGATATGACTTCTTCCAATTGATGATTCCTCCATATGCTTGCGTTGCTAACTTGTGAACTAGGCCCGCAAGTTTTTTAATCGCAATACGGAAAAATATTCACTTAAAAATCCCATTTTAAAAATCCCATTTAATTTTCCACTTAGCAGTGGCAAAGTACATATCTGTCAGTGGTCAGTTGAGGCTGTAAGGTTATAATTTATTTGAAATTTCTGTATTTTGCTTTTAGTTGTACAGCAATCGCTGCATCGATAGGAGCAGCAGGGATTCCACATGCAGGTTTGGTTACTATGGTATTAGTACTACAAGCAGTTCATCTCCCTCTTACTGATATCGGTCTCATACTGGCTGTTGATTGGTTCATGTAAGTACTATTTTTGTAATCTTTACATGAGTCATCCATCAATCCAACCATCCATCCAGTCGGTCGGTCGGTCGGCCGGTCGGTCTCTATCTCTGATCATTCACTCACTTGACTCACTCAGCATACCAGCCACTTACTCAGCCACTCACTCGATCAAGGTAGTCCTTCATCGACATCGAATACATTTACATCAAGATTCTCTATTGATTAACCCTTCAAACTATCCAGTATGCTGATCATTAAAGATATTTTTTCGTTGTTAGTGATCGCATACGTACTGCCGTTAACGTACTTGGAGACGCTTTTGGCGCGGGAATAGTTGAACACCTGTCACGTGATGACCTCATGAACATGGACTTCATTGCACGTGAAGAGATCGAACCGCTGGCCATGGAGGAAGACAAGTTCAACCCACGTGGTACAAACTCTTTGACTGGTTCACGAGGGAAACGTAATGCAACGTCTGACTCGTCGCTGAGGGAGACCAACTTCTGATTGGTTTGATAGGTAGTCATGGCAACAGTGTTATCATTTATTTAAATGTTAGTTAATTTTTGGCTGAAATGCGATTGTGATTTGGAACAAGACGCCACAATGGGTTTCAATTCTTCCCTGGGGAATGAAAAAATAAAGGAACGGGTAGGCATGTTCAATGAATGAACATTGGGACGCTAATGAGAAATCTTTCGATGTTCATCCAAGATGGCTGCCGTGACGTCACTTGCAATCCAGCAATAGCTTTTACTCGGGCTACCTCGTTTTACTCGGGCTACGAGGTGTCAGCCCGAGTAACAGCTTGATTGCAAAGGACATCTGGGTAATTCAGCCCAGTTGCTCGTTTGACGATCGCAACACATATAGAAGTTATAGTGCGCTAAAACTAGCTTTAAAACTAAGCTGTCTATGTTTGCACAGACTCAAGTGTTGAATTTTTCACAGGTAAAAAAAACAAATAAACAAACAGAAACGAGCATTACAATCTGTAGTATACACGTTAAGAGGAGATTTTTTTAAATGTCGAGTAATAATGGCTACAAATGCCAACAACTAGCTCCTTGTGCAAGTTTTAATTCAAATTTTCGTTTTGGATTAACACTGAAATTCAATTTTGTCAGTTAGGAATTGATCTACTAAGATACAATGTGTCTAAAACAGTCTTTTGAATTGTACAAAATTGTTATGCTGTATTTTCATTCAAATTTAGCAACTTTCAAGCTGAATGTGGAAGCATTATATAGGAATTGGGCGAAAGAAGGTTAAGGCCTAACACTCATTTTCGATTCAAATTTTTACTTTGGATTAACACAGTTATCCAACTTTTATTAATCAAAACCACTTACAAACAACCTGAACTTTCTGAAAGTAATAACTTTGGCTTTGTAGAAAGTTATTCTTTAGATGAATAGTTTTTGTTGCCCATCGCTTGCAATTGAAAGCGAAAAAAATCTCCTCTCAATTCTCGACATTCCGGACGTCAAACGTGTATCAGCACTTATCTGTAGATATGACTTTAGTCCCATTTCTCTTTCGTTACGGTATAACGTTGACAAGCTATTTGTTTCTGTTTCACGGGTGAAGCAAAGTCACCCTGTTGTTTGACTGATTTCCTAAGTCGATCTGTTCACTCTTTTGGGCTACCTGTGGTAGTCGCGAACCACTGATGCAAAAGAGCAAAAACTACAACTTATTTAGGAGTCAGTCAACATATGGTGGACGGTATCCCTGTTCCTTTTCGTGCGATATTTGATACACGTCCATTTTGCATACATCGGTTCAGTGGTCACACACAGAGCATGCAAGCGAGGCATCAGGGTACAAATTGGAATAATCCTTTGTGTGTATCCTGGTTCAGTGGTCACAGACAAAGCATCCAAGCGAGGCTTCAGGGTACAAATTGGAATAATCCTTTGTGTGTAGCCTGGTAATTCAGTGGTCACACACAAAGCATCCAAGCGAGGCATCAGGGTACAAATTGGAATAATCCTTTGTGTGTAGCCTGGTTCAGTGGTCACACACAAAGCATCCAAGCGAGGCATCAGGGTACAAATTGGAATAATCCTTTGTGTGTATCCTGGTTCAGTGGTCACAGACAAAGCATCCAAGCGAGGCTTCAGGGTACAAATTGGAATAATCCTTTGTGTGTAGCCTGGTAATTCAGTGGTCACACACAAAGCATCCAAGCGAGGCTTCAGGGTACAAATTGGAATAATCCTTTGTGTGTAGCCTGGTAATTCAGTGGTCACACACAAAGCATCCAAGCGAGGCTTCAGGGTACAAATTAGAATAACCCTTTGTGTGTACCCTGGAGTCTTGCTTCAATGCTTTGTGTGTGACCTCTGAACGGATGTATGGAAAATGTGAATTTGAACCCACGCCATTTTACAAAGTAGAATTATTTTTAAGGCGGTATTTTGGTCGGTTTAATCATTTAGTTAGGATGTTTTCGTATCTAGATATAATTTCAATTCTTAATATATTTTGTAAAATATTTTTCAGTCATCTGAATTCAGAATTTTGATTCAGTGTCAGAGTTTACCTTGTATTTCTCTAGAGATTATTTTTTACGTATGTATTTTTCATCTATTTCAAATTTGTTTTCATTAGGAATATAAGTTTATTAAGAAGTTATTGAGTATAAAAATAATCAATGAAATGATATGTAAGTTAGTGTTTAAAAAATAGCTCACAACAAAGGAAGGCTACGAATTTCCCACAATTCTTTTCGACCACAGAAGTCAGACAATGCTCCTCGTACTTCCACAAGTTAATGAGTAAAAACGTAGTCCAAGAAATGTAATATAGTGTTTAAAAGCAGCTCAACAAATATACAAAAGCTTTTCTTTCTCTCCCACTGTTTCTCTTCCATCTCCCTCTCTCCCTTACTCCTCCCAATGCTGAACGAACCCAGCATATTCACCAAATTCAGCTACGTATAGGTTCACTGGCTGTAGCTACAATGTATATACGTCTGATTCCAAAGACCCTGTCCACACGTATGTGTTTACGTTTGGAAGCGCAGTTTTTATGCGCTTAAGCCTTGCGTACACACGAAAACGCCTGAAACGCTCGCCGTAAACGTATACTTTCAAAAACACTCTCCAAAATAGCTACTTCCGAAAACGCTGTTTAGGCCATTTCGTGTGGACACTTGCAAACGTACATTCGGGGATACGCTAACGTCACTCCGTCAATCAAAGCTTGCTCAATTAAGCGTTTACCGTTGTTTACGAGCTGAAGCGTTTACGTAAGTGTAAACGGGTCTAAACGCATGAAAAAATATACTTTTCCAAGCATTAACTTATTGATGTTGGTGGCGATCGTTTTCTTGTGGACAGAAAAATGTGATGCGTTCGCAAACGTAAATAAATACGTGTGCACGGGGTCTGAGAGAGAACTACATGTTGTCACTGAAAATATTACTCGAAAAAACAGCCTTATTCTTTGCAATTAAGTCGAGAAATTATTGGGTCTAGTTTTGTTTTAGACTGAGTTCCATTGCAGGGAAAAGAAAACAGTCAAATCAAGCGTAAAGGTCCTGTAATTTTAAATCTGCAGTGTAAAATGATGTATATGTGCTGTCAGCTTTGTCCCATGTGGGATCCTTTATAATCCGCAAATATGTGATCATGCGCAGTTGATTTACTTTGCACCCTTACACAAAGAAACAAACGCCTTAAAACACTTAGCAGCAAAGTTATTTATTACTATAAGTCTTAGATTGAAAACAGACGCCGATTTCTTGTTAGATTTGAAGTTATTTCCTAGAGACTATAGATTATCTAGCAAGGTACTGTAATTGCTTGGATATATTTATTGTGTAAGGAAACAAGACTGTGACAATAAAGTATGCAATAATGATCAAAGGCTTTACCTTTGTTATTTAGCTATTATATAGTACATAGCAATAATAGGGCTAGACGAGGCAAAAGACGATCAGCTTGAAAAACGATAAGAGAGATGATTAATAAATATGTTGTACAACGTGTGTGCAAATTTCACTCTCCCTCGAATGCAGACTCACTTGTGTCTGGAGCGATCAGGTCTTGACTGGGCCGACTGCGTTGTTTCCGATCCGGAGATGTGCAAGGAAGCCAAAATGTGCAAGGAAGCCGAAATTTTGATCTAAAAATGGTTAAAGGTTCACGAGTATATCCAGTTAAATCACATGGCAATACCTTATTAGAGGGTTTTACGTTTTGCAAAAGGAATGTATGACGGAAGATACTTCGCGACACTATAAATTTGACGGAAGTTAAATGTCTAAATGAGCAATTGTTAGTCAAGAGATAAACTAATGGTTAGGATCGCAGTTAGAATCGCAGTTAGGATCGCAGTTAGAATGATGCAGTATCATGGATGGATCTTATGTAAAGAGCACACTTCAAAACTAGTGCATTTTGTCGTAGATACTTATCATTTCAGCAAACATGCCAGGAAAGAATACGTTTCTAACTTTAAACTTTATTTTGCAATTGTTAACAACCTGTCTGCCCCGTATCCCGTCTGCCCTGTATCCCGTCTGCCCTGTATACCGTCTGCCCTGTATGTATTTATTATACCTGTTACGAAAAAATATTGACGATCTGAAACTCTGAATCTGAATTTGAATCTGAATCTAACAGGTCAAAATCTCGAGCTTCACAGCCACAGACTCTTGAAGCATCCATGTTTACGTTTTGGATACACCAAAAACTACAATTTAAAGCTGGGGCATACATCAGTTCGGTGTGAAAGTTAGCTAGGCAAAAATCAAAACGACACGAAAACGATGGAAGACAAGAACGTTAAGTGATCGCTAGCATCTTATAATTCCGCCCAAAAAATAGTTAGGTACACAACACTTGCAAAATTACTAGAAGATATAAATGCTGCATACAACAAAGACTTACCTTCAGCTGGAAAAACTTCCGAAGCAGGGAAAAAGTCCTCCTTTTCAGTGGCTTTCAGAGCGTGTTTACAAAATCTCCACATCCTTTCGTCAGTCACAGGGTCTTTAGAAACCCAATAAATATACCGTCTCTTTCATCAATTTCCAACTAAAAACTCACCGAAAAGTCCATTATGGACCAAATAACTGAACACCGAAAACCAACTTAAAAAACTACTTCTCAAAACAAGTGAAAATGCACTTTTTTACCGCCCATTTCAGTGCCTTCTCCTTCGAGCTTCAGTCTCGCATGTTCAAAGCCTCGATTTCATGACACTTGACCGAGTGAAAACACGCGTTTCGGAGACTAGAACCTAATGTTCACTTTTTGATTCAACGAAACAGCCGTGCTTCGAAACGGTTGAACATTGTTTCCAATTTTCGTATAAGGGATTTGGTTCTGTAAAGTCCAAACTGGAATCCATATTTTGCATTTATACTTTCACCCAGGTAAATACGTTTAATTTTAGAGGATACCATCTTTGATTCTAACTTCGATCCTGACTGCGATCCTAACTGCGATCCTGACTGCGATCCTGACTGCGATCCTAACTGCGATCCTGACTGCGATCCTGACTGCGATCCTGACTGCGATCCTAACTGCGATCCTGACTGCGATCCTGACTGCGATCCTAACTGCGATCCTGACTGCGATCCTGACTGTGATCCTAACTGTAAAAATAGCAGGACTCGTTAGTCAACATCGGAAAGTGTAAGATGTTGAACTCATGATAGCATGGTACGAAACGATCTCACAAGTGAGTACCTATTTAACTGGCTTTGTGTGATGGAAGTGCGCAACGGAAGCTGAAATGTTTTAGAGAAAGTCGACGCCGTAAAGCATACCACACTGGTAGCAGTGCAAAATCCACGTGAAATTACGAAGAGATTTCGTGGAAAATGAAAAATTTAAAGTATGGGCTGAGTGAAGTTGCGTTATGGGAGTTAAAGTGTCACAAAGGCTTCACGAAGCTACTCTTCCCAACAAGTAAGTTTATTTATATTGACGAGTGACCAAAGTAAAGTGTTCTCCATTTAGAAAAACTCTTGCTGTTTGCCAACTACAAGAATTAATGATCCCAAATTTTATGTACGATATTTCTATGAATTTAAAACAAGACTTCTAAAGAGGAAGAACACCATTCATTACAGTCCCAGTTCTAGCCCAATAAACAGACTATGTAAGAGAAGTTTAAAATTACATGTACTGGAACTGGAAGATTTGTTTAACTTCCCACCGTTTCAATTTCCCAATTTGTTCAAATTACCCAAACTTAATTGAATCATTGCACAACAAAGACGTATAAAAGTCCTTATAAGGTATACCTAAAGCGCCATTTTATCTAAGGAGGGCAATTATAGAGGGATATACTTAAGGGGTTCTTACAATATACTTTACAAAACCTTGAAGTATCTTAGTGAAAATAATGTTACTTAATAATACGTGGCGTAATGCTTTTAAAGTGACCTAATCGGGCGTTGACATATACTCCGATCGAGAGAGTATAATGAGTGATGTATACTTTCAAAAAGTGACGTAATAGTTGCTTCACGTCATGTCGATGATATATGACGTAACACATGACGTCAGTACTTTCAAGCAGTGACGTAATCGTTGGTTGCACGTATTCTCCATGAGAGGTAGCTCTTTACAGTTTTATAGCAGAAGTTATACTGCTCCTATAGAGAGAGAATACTTGCTTAAATCAAAGATTATCATTACGATTTTTATATCACTACCACCACTTATAATAATAATGATTTGCAGCCAGTCAGCTAGCACAGTTAAGCTTGATTCCCACTAAGGAACCAAGCATAAGCACAAGCAACATTTCGCATTTATCACATAGGTGTGACATCTGCTAATGAGAAGTACACTACTGAGTCTGCGTATATGTTGTTTGAGCTTGTTTGCGTCGCTAGTACGAATCAGACTTTACGGAACCAGACAATTGTACACTAACGTTTCTCACACATGGGAAATCTCCTAAATCCGAGTATCAGGCTCTTTAAGGAGGCTAGGGTTTTGGAAAGGAAGTGAGGGATATCGCTTCCCACGCATGCTATATCTGTTCTATTTCACTTACTTCATTTCCAACCATACCAGGTCTTTGTGAGCGCAACCACCGTACGGTGTGGAAGACATCGACGTTGTCTTCAGCCTCCAGGCGATCAATACACACAGCAAGGGTTAAGTAAACACCACTACGACACGCTCCATCTCTATGAAACAAAAAGATAAAAACTGCAATCTCTTAGTATTGTATGACAATACTTTACGTCTGCTTTAGACGTATTTCATCAACCATCTTTTTTTTTTCACAACTTTATTGGATAAACAAGAAATAACAATTGAAATACAAGACAAAGAAGGTAGAATAACAACAAAACAAATTTTAACATAAAACAAAGGCGCTGTCCAACAGGTGGGTACAAACGGGACACGAAGTCCCATGCGAGGTACCCGCTCATTACACTAATAGCATTTTATAAAACACTGGTGGAAAAGATGACTTTTTGACAGTGTCTCAGGCCTACTTTGGGGTCTAAACTCGCAATTAACTCGCAGCGAGTTAGAGCAAGTTTAGGCGAATAAAGGCGAGCTAGGGTAACATGGCCCTTCCCAACCCTGCAAGTAAATAGCGGGTAAGGGAAAATGGCGCCTCCTCATTTACGTTTATGAAATCCTATGTAAGTTAAGGTGAGTTAGTGCGAGTTAAGGCGGATTTACACACCAGAGTAGGCCTCGTCTTCAAAGGGACGGACGATGAATACAGCACCTTTTGAACATTCTAGAAACTCGCATGCTGGACACAGATAACTTTACTTGCGTTCGTTTAATTTGGGCTACAAAGGATAGCCTGCTTGCAAGGGAGGGCACTGAACATACATATGAAATCACTCAAAGTCAGTATCGCTCAATATATATGCTCAATATATTTCATCAAAATTGACATATTTATTCCTTATCCGCATTTGCGTAGTCTCCCTCGCAGCCGCTACCAGTGTCGTAACACAACGCTTTCTGCCCTGAGTAGAAAGCGTTGCGTGACGACATTGGTAGCGGCTGCGAGGGAGACTACATTTGAGGGACTTAATGTATTCTTTGAGAGGATATTTATTGCATGCAGACAAGAGACCATAGTTTCTCGATGCAGAATAGCAAACAGAAATGAACGATCAACTGTACCTGCAATGCACGATGGTCGGACCATGATCCTCAGCGAGCTGTATTTTCTGTACTTGTTCATGAAGGCAAACTAATCCATTAACACGTGGTGGAAGCCCGTTATGATGCCAGTTATGATACTGGAAATGGTATACAAGAAGACTGTCCATACTCTATAAGAAAATGCTGAATTAGCTCTTATTTTTGGTGTGTTTATACATGATATGCGTTTATATCATGTGTTTCTCATATGCGAATAATGCACCGACGATGAAAAAAAGGAAGAGAGAAAGGAGAAAAAGAAAGGAGGAGAGGAAACTAGAGGAAGGAAGGAAGGAAAAATGGATGGAAGGAGAAAAGGAACCAAACAAGCAAGCAAGCAAGCAAAAAAGAAGGAGGGAAGGAAGCAAGGAAGCAAGGAAACAAGGAAGGAAGCAAGAAAGGAAGCAAGGAAGGAAGCAAGGAGGGAGGGAGGGAAGGAAGCAAGCAAGAAAGGAAGGAAGGAAGAAAGGAAAACTCGTGGTAAGAATGGATTGATTGATGAATAAATGAGTAAACAGTTAAGCAAATGAAAAATCTATCAATGATCAGAGAAATCATAAGAATGATTGTGGATGTGTGAAAGACATCATTATCCATCGATAGCCTTTCACAAGAGTATTAACCTTTATGTTTAAACACCTACCCCATGACACCGTAGCTTGAATACACGTTGGGTGTGGTCGTCCAGTGCTTCCTCATCTATTTTGGTAACAATATACTTGCCGTACCGTAGACAACCCTCTATTGGCCAGTACTGAACACATTCCTCCTAAAATAAAAAGACGACATTGAATGAATCTGAGACATAAAGAGACCTGCCCATTTGGCTGGCTTTCATATAGCTGGAAAAAATATACGAATCCCACTACTTCATCAACTACAGGTTTTTATTGATTCAATACCACATACAGTCAAAAAAGTAATCATTATAAAATATAATCAATTCAGACATTGGGTATACTTAGACTACTTAGAATAACTGCAAGAGCTAATCGAGTTAAGCGGTAGCAAAATTGGCACGTTAACGGTGATGTTTAATAACGAGAAGACATTAAAAAGGCGGACTAACTTGCAACGAGCAAGTGAAGGTCTTAAAAAAGCTTTTTCAGTAACAATATAGTTTTAATTCAATGATAATAAATCCAGCCATCTCTCCATCCACTCGTCCCATGACATAAATAAACTTGGATTTTTTAAATAAGACTCACGTGACCAGCTCTATCAGTTAGTTCAGTTAGCATTACTATCGCGGTACATTTGTGCTCCCAAACCATCTGCCAAAACTCCAAGACCGTGTTTTCCATAGGGGCCTGGGTAGCAATGTAGGCACGCCCTTCATTATAGCCCTAAAATGACGACAAGCAGTTCATGTAACGGATATCACTCTCGATCATATTTCGTGACCTAACCATGTCACGGTGCACACCACGCAAGGTTGTAATGGACAAGGCATCAATCTCGTTCCCAGGCCCTTTTCCCTTCGCTTGGGGGAAAAGGGCCTGGGAACTAGGTTGACAAGGTGTGTTAAATATTAGTGACAGGTTTGTAAAATCATGTAAGTTTGGCACATGCCACGGCATTCACCGCATCGATAACGAACATTAGCTTGTTAGATAATAGCGTGACAGGTTTGCGAATTCTTGTGTGATGTTACGCAATCGCGTCACGGTACTTACATCGATAAAACTAGCATTGATGTAATCAGAGTTGGCAGTGTCAGGTGAAGCAGTCACGCAAACACGATTATGATCGACTGAGAAATAAATAATGAAAATTAAAACAAGAAAACGCGAATTATAACATTGAAAATGTATTGTGAAAGAAAAAAGAGAATGAAAGGACGAGAGATAGGATAATGGGAGGGAGGGATAAGCAATGGATAGATGGAAAATAGAATGAGAAAGTGGGAGGGATCCATTCTCTCTCCTCACAACAACCTTACCGCCACAGGAAGCCCATAAAGTACTTACATGGCAAGACATCAGGACATCTGTTTTTAACGATGTTTTCACGTATCATAGACACACTGTACTTGAAATGGTCTTGGGCCAATACGGGAAGTTTCTAAGAAAAAAAGAACAAGTTGAAAGAAAGGGGAGACAAGGGGGCACAGTTAACAAAATCTGAAGGAAAAAAAAAAGGAATTGAAGATCAGATCATTGTCAATCAGCCCTCTTTCCAAGAATTGAAGAAAAATCGAAGACTGTTGGTTAATCAGTTTACTAGACTAGTAAGCCTTGAAGTGTTTGATTGACGAACGCTTGTTTATGTAAACAATCAGAGAGCGTTATTTCATATCAAGACCTTATCTTAGAAGACCTTTACTTACATCGAATTCATCACTTCGTCTTCTCAGTGCTTCAGGGTTGGTGTCAGACAGAACGAGAAGCCTGGATCCAAGATCGTGCGTACTAACTTCAGTAATACCACAGACACAACTATCTGCCAATGCGTCGTGAATGAATGCGTACTGGTCCTGAAAACACAAATGAAACACTAGAATAATGAGTATTATCTCGGATATGGATGGTACGTTTATAGACTTCATAACGGAGTCTTTGATCATTTTATTTACAGAAGTCAGTTCGAATACGGTCCAACCTCTCCACAATAGCAACCCTAAAGACTGATTAAATAGTCGTTGTGGAGAGTTGGTAGTTGTACAAAGGTTTCAATATAGAGTAAATGTATGGATTGATCACCGAAGCATGTAGGAAAGCTAAGGAGATGGAGTTTACACTGAAAATAATATGAGTCTAACAAAACCACACACGTCTACCCCCCCCCTCCCCCCAAATGTTTGGGTTCCCTAGGAGAGGGAGTTAGGGGTGGATTGTCACAATCTTATCTCCGTTTGACCATGTAATTTCTTTGTGTTCTCATTTGTGCAACAAAACCACACACGTCTACCATCCCCTCCGTAATTCTTTGTTCCCTAGGGGAGGGGGTTAGGAGTGGATTGTCGCAATTTCTTACCTCAGTTTGTACCATGTAATTTCTTTGTGTTCTCATTTGTGCAACAAAACCATACACATCCACCACTCCCTCCATAATTCTTTGTTCCATTAAGGAGTCAATGGCTATAAAAGTACCAGTACGACCAACACCGGCCCTGTATTCATAAAATAAGGCGTTACTTTACGCACAAAACTTTTCAATTGGGTCTGAGTGCTGGCCCGTCGCTTGGGCTGGTTTGAAGGTTCCCTAGCTCCCTTCCCACAGAAAATAGCCGCGGCTTAGCTTAGTTCTTTCCCTTAAGAAACTATAGTCACATTTAGTGTTGTCTTGTAGATTGGCGTCATTAGTGTAAATACATGATTCTTCAACCGAAATTTGTTGTTTTTTATCCGAGCTTTCGGGCATCTCAAAAGGAAAACAAACTGGAGTAATATATTCCAATCCTTCAGAGTGTAACGCAGTATCCGTTGGCAAGACAGGCAGATCACTCGTAACTAGAACAAGAGAACATCAAGCTTGTTTTAGTTCTATTCCTCGCGCACTTTCTACTTTTTAATATCTAGTAGTTCTCAGCAGTTGAATGACGATATCCAACATCTTGTACAACCCTGAAGATGGGCGCTTCGATCAACAAGTATGTATACGGTACACTAGACCACAGTGCTGAGAATAGAAGGTAGTGTCCATACCCAAATTACCATTCTAGTCTCCTTTTTGCTTCACCCCCCTCCCCTCCCTCGCTCCCATCAAATCACGATCACATGACTTACCCACAATGCACCACGACGGGTCCAGTTTCAAGGGGAATGCCTACTTTAAGTTTATGTTGGAATATGATGATTGATGCTGTGTTGTCAGGGACACCCTGGTCAGGCCAGGCAGTATACTGGTACTGCGTGATCTCTCGTTTGTCCATACACTCTGGATCTGTAGACTGAACAATGAGGTACTTCTAAGACAACTGTTGGTACTCACTCACCACAGTAGAGCAGATTTCGTATGAGTATGGAACAGACCGCGCCGTGCCGTGACCGTGTCAGTGCCGTGATGTCTGTAAAAATACTTGAAATTCCTGCCGTAACCGTACCGTGCAAGGAGCTTAAGCACGAGACTTTCTTGTGAACACGGACGTCACGCGTAGATTTTTAATCGTGCACGCATAGATAAAATCTAGAACGTCATGAGAAAGCTTTAACTGACGTTCTAGCGATAACGGGAACTTCATCTGTGACGGCGCGCGCATGATAAAAAACGAACGCGTGACGTGCGTGTTGACAAAACACCTCGTGCTTAAGCTTCCTAATATCGAAGCACGTCATTGACGTCACAACTCAGACAAACAAATCACATTTCTCATCTCCATGAGATCAGAAGTCATAGAAAGAGCAATAGGGAGCTTAAGCGCGAGACGTTTTTGGCGACACGGACGTTTTTGTTTGTACGCGCGCCGTCATAGATGAAATCTAGAACGTGAGAAAGCCTCAACTGACGTTCTAGCGAGAACGAGAACCTCATCTATGACGGCGCGCACACGATCAAAAACGTACGCGTGTTGACATGCGTGTTGACAAAAAACATATCGTGCTTAATCTCCCAGTGACGTCACAACTCATACAAACAAACCAAACTTAAAGTCATAGAAATGGCAATGGATTTGATACGTGTGGTCCAACAGAAGTTTCGCAAAATGATACAAAAGGACTCTATCAAAAACGATCTTCTAGAAATTAATCTTTTTTCAGAGACGACCAGCTTTTTTTAGGTAACTACAAAAGCTACTGAGAAAAAATATATGGTATGATTTTATGCGGGGCCAAGATCAGAAGAAGGAAAACATGATGCGGATTAAAATAGGAAGAATTTGCTTTAAAACATTAATAACTTATCTAACTTATACCGTAAAATAAAATAAATAAATAACTGTTTATTTAAGTGTCCAAGTCTTCTAGCGCTTGCGCACTAATTGGGGGCACTATCACTCACACACACTACACTACATTGACTGTTTAAGCATACAACTCTCAAGCTCACATGTTGATTTTTACGGAGGGAGGAAAACCGAGAACCCTGGAGGAAAAACCCTCGTGGCAAGGACGAGAACAACACATCAAACAAACTCAATTCACATATGATCCAGGCGCTCGAGCTGGGACTCGAACCCGGATCATAGCGGCGAAAGGCCAGCGCTCGACGCCCTGTGCATCATCATCGTTATCATCATCATCACCATACTTTATTTATAAACTCTCGATATTGAAGGGAGTGGCTCATACCCAGACTAAAAATGTTCTCACGGCCCAGTCAGTCATTTTGGTCTCCTCCACTAACGACACGGCAAGCCCACCGTACTCTTGGTAACCATGTTCAGGCCAGTATCGTTCACAGTCACTATGAAGCTAAAGAGAACATCACAATGTTAGAGTGATTTTCACCGGACTGTGAAATAGTTACTAAGCTAATAGATCGATTTCACTGACGTCATCGAGAAAAATTAAGTCGGTTTCAGAGCATCAAATAAAATAAAAATACTTGTACCTCAAAGAACAACTAAATCTTTGCAACTCTAGAAAATATTGAGTCAAAAGAGCTTTTCACCACGAAGATACGAATGTTTGAATGTGGGCTTGTTGTTGGTAAGAATGTATGGGGCCGCCATATTGGTGTACACCAATATGTACACCAATATGGCGACCATAAATACCAAGCATCGAAATGATATTAAAAATACATTTATTTGTTCATTTTATTGATTATATATATAGAAAATGACAATTAAGTTCATTGCCAAAGCAAATGAGGTGAAATTTGTCGCAAATTGATGTGTTCTTACGTCGTTTGAAAATGCGTGACTGCATGGCGTGACACAATTTTGGTGCCGATAATTTGCCAAGCGATGAACAGAATCAGACCAAATATCCAGAGACGACTTCTTTTCATGATACATACAAAATATCAGGCAATCAGCTTTCTCCGAATTTTAGTTTAGATTTTAGTTCTCTCGTGACGTCACGTGAAATCGATCTATAGACACTAATAGACTCTGCACTCATTGTTTTCTTTTGTTGCAATACAACTATTAGACACTATTAAACACTGACTATTAGTAATTGTTTCACAGTCCGATGAAAATCACTCTATTGACCACTTATGTTAACGATGTACTATGTTTTACTGACGTCGACTGTTCACTGCTCATTGGTAGTCTTTGTCTTAACAGAGTAGTTTTATTTAACCCGTGAAAGAAAATCACTATTTAGTTGATGCTAGAGTACAAACACTAAAAGCGTGCCACATAAATAGTACTAAATAGTTAATAATTCGATTGTTTTCTATTGTTTAATTAGTGCTATTTAGTACTAAATAGTGCAAAGTAGAGTGATCTTCATCGGCCACTGTGAAATAGTTACTAAGCTAATACACACTAGTAGATCCCAATTCCATTGTTTCTTTTTGTTGAATTTTGACTGCTATACACTAATAGCTAGTTAGTATTTCACAGTCTGATGAAAATCACTCAATTGCACACTTTTAGTGTTTGTACTCTAGTTGATAGAGAAAAAAGTACACAATAGGTTTAGGGTATACTACTAACTACATTTCTGTACATGCTTAGAGTGATTTTCTTTTGACCGTGAAAGATTAGTCAAACTAATAGTTGGCAGTAGACTCTAGAGTGGTTTTCACCGAGCTGTGAAATAGTTACTAAGCTAATAGACACTAATATTATAGACTCTGCACCCATTGTTTTCTTTTGTTGCAATACAACTATTAGACACTATTAAACACTGACTATTAGTAATTGTTTCACAGTCCGATGAAAATCACTCTAAACCCGTGAAACAAAGTGTATTAACTAAAGTGTAATAAAGTGTAGTAGTCAAGAAATATAATAGAAAACGAAAGAGCCAAAAGTGTAATAAAGTGTAATAAGCTAAAGTGTATTTCACGGGTATATGAAAACCACTCTAAAGCTATTTGTTTTTTTTCGTTTCTTATCAACTACTACAAACTAAATAGTCATTTTTCTTTCACGGTCAAATGAAAATCACTCTAAACAAGTATTATACTTACTTTCAAACTACTTTCTTCATCGCCTAACATCACTATGGTTGTACAATTTCTCTCCCATACCATACGCCAGAAGTCGTCGATAGTATCCCGTAATGGACCTAATATTAGACATATTACATGCATCAAGAATATATTTTAGAAAAACTTCTCAACAGTTGCAAATAGGCGGAATCCGCAATGCGACAACAAAGGCAAATTAGTAAGCGTTTATAGATTGTCCGTATGGATGGGACTAGATATTGTTTAGGTTCCATGAAGGCAAGGGAAGTAAAGGAACAGAGATTTTATTCCTAAACTGATATCTACAATACAAAACGTTTCAAATATTCTTCAGCTTTTATATATTTAAGCAGGAAATACAAGCTAAGAGAGTGAAAGCCTTCAAAATAACTGAATGGAGCGGGTTTCTATTATCTTAATGCGGGACAACGTGTCATATTCAGTTGCCAAAAGTATGGCGCGAACACGCGAATTTTTGTCTCTTGCTTGAAAGAAATGTGCATTTACCTTGCGTAGCGATGTACTTTCTTTGGCAACCATAACCCTTTAAAAATCAAAGAGAAAAGTTATAAACACAATTTCCTGGGAATATAGTTCAGCAAATAAGATATAGTTCCGGCCTAATACTTCTATAATGCTTCTTGCCAAGCAATACAAAACGCGCGCGCATGTCTCTGCACACTGATTTGAACACGATGGAAGATGTAGAACACAAGAGAAGCAAGCTTTAGAACACGAGACGTAGCTAAATGCTTTGCTTTTCGAGTTCTCTACTTCTCTTAAAATATAACTCAAATTTGTAGAGGTACGATCTGTCTTGTGCTGTCCTCTGATCAATAAACACGACAGCCAGCAAATCAGCGCGCGCGTTATATCTATGCGCTTTATAAAACTCAAAAAAATATCACACTGCTTTATATTCTATGTCCTCAAAACGTTAATATAAAAGACAATACCACAAAATCTACTTACGTCTATAAAACTTGCGTTAATATAATCGTATCCTGCAGGAGAGTCTTTACGAACTTTTAGACCAACACGTGAATGGTCATCTGTAGATCAATAGTGACGAAGGTTTAATTAAAGTTGTATAACAAACACTAAATGCAAATGTGTTAAGCACGTAATATATCGGCTGATGATCAGTTTTAAGGCCACTCAAAAAGGAAGTATAAAAAGTATGAAGATTATCATTATAATATAATTGCCCTATCGCATAATGACGTCACAGTATGTTTACATTGGGGATAGATGCTCAGAAACAGTGGAAATTGGGACCTGTTAATATTCCTTTTCGAAGTAGAACTTCAATGTATCGAGTTTTGATATATATCATGTATCAGTGATTGCTCATCTGCATTTTATTTGATATGCAATCACTCTGATCCCCTCTGGCGACCATAATCCTTAGCGTCAAAACAATAGAATGTTTTGGTGTGACGTCATTATGCGATAGGGCAATTAATTATCCCTAAGAATTAACTAACAAAACAGCCTCACTATTAACACGTGCCAAAAAAGGAGATACTTCGGATGCGGCCTCCTCTGCGCGAAGGGACTAAAATCGAAGGCCACGTGATTATTTATTTCAAGTGTTTCAATCATAAAGTACTTACATGGTAGAATGTTCGGGTAGCGGTTTTTGTTTTTGTTGAAAGGCGCTTGGCTTGCTTCGTAGGTAGCTCGTAAAGGCACATGATTTAGAGTCTAAAATCAACGAGAAACAACATGTAGTACGAGTAAACAAGACAGGAGTGATACGAACGCGCGCCCGTTTTAGGAATATATTCGAATTATTACATCCTCGAAGAACGAAGATTTGGAAATCTGTAAATACGTATATAAAAGAGAGTACTCACATTTCTGACGTTTCGACCCTTCGCAATTTCTTTATATATACCTATTTCAAAAAAGGTTGTCACCGCTAAGAGCGATAGGCGATAGGTAATAGGTCATTCCAAGACCGCAAAGCACTATTTATTTCTAATTGATTTACATATGAATTGCCAAATATTTGATGGAAGAGTGTAAAGAAAGATTTAGGATGGCTTAATTAAGAAACCAATAGTGCTTTGCGGTCTTGGAAGGACCTATTACCTAACGCCTATCGCTCTTAGCGATGACAACCTTTTTTGAAATAGGTGTATACTCCGACGAAGGGTGAAAGCTAAAAACATCAGTAAGTTTTCTCTTTTTATACGTCGTTACAGATTTCCATTCGTCCCTCATTATACACCGACACGGCCCAAACCAGTTCACTCACTCTATTTCCGTTCCAATTAAAGTTCGAGGTTCTGAAATATGGTTGTTAACACCGCGGTAAAGTGCACCACGCATGTGCGACTCATGAAACGATCGAAACATTCGACCGTGTACTTTGCCAACGAGAACCAGCCACAGAAGGCAAAATTAGTCCCCAAAAAATAGTTGGAGAACAATGACGTATATTTTATCGCCTACCTGTGCACGAAGTACTATCCTAGCTGTTTGCACCATTGTTCAAAATTAAGCTCAAAGATATGATATGGAAAAATCTATTGATACAAATTCTAAAAATATTGCTTGGGATTCCTGTGGTCAAGACGCGGACGTGCGTAAGCACGCGAAAACTCACGCATGCGCTTTCGTTTGACCAGGGTGTGTTGCCCGTACCTTAAATTCTTCAATAAATAGTGCGTCATTGTAGGCATGGTAACGATCACAGTGTTGCTTGAGTTGAGAGACAGGAATTGGTCTACGTGAACCAACACTCTTGGGTATCATGGCAACTGAAATATACAAAAATATTGTCATAATGTTAGCTATAATACCTGCCTCAATCGGCATCACGACTGGTTCCTGAAAGCTCAATTAGTGTGAATCGAGGAATAAAATGAATGAATCTCTCGAGATTATTCCTTTATTAGCAATTTCAGGAACTCAGATCAGTTGACAAAGCTCTTTGCCTGCGGAGACTATAGCGAGAATACGAAATACTGACTACTAAAGACTTCTAGGCCAGTTTAAGGAGGCTTCCTACAATTTTTCTTGTGCTCGACTGGTCAACTTGAAATGGCTGTAGTTCTTACATAAAATCACCCACAGTGATGACCTTTAGTTCACTTACTACATAAGGACTGAAGTTTTTAATGGCATGTGTTTTGTTTACATCGAGGTTACTATAGAGACGAAACGATGACGTCACCGTTTTAGAAACCTAATAATAAATTATTATTTTGGGGGTTAAAAAATTGCGCCTCGAATTTTTCAAAATCTGTTTAAACGAATTTCTCCAAAATTCGTATGCTACTAGCCAAAGTCCTAAATATTAACGTCTTGTGTGTCGTTTTAAAAGTTTAGGTCAAAAAACGCATAAAATTGCTTGGAATCTAAAACGGTGACGTCATCGTTTCGTCGCTATGGTAACCCCGATGTAAACAGAACACATACCATTTAAAACTTCAGTCTTTATATGTAGTAAGTGAATGAAAGGTCATAACTGTGGGTGCTTTCATGTAAGAACTATAGCCATTTCAAATAGTCACTCGTTAGTCTCCTTTTGTTTTCATGCTACTTAGCATATACCATTGGCTATTAATTGTGCAAATGTAATTTCTGTGTTATCTTGCGATTTGTAAATGTTTTTCTTATCACTTTCGGTGACGCTATTTTTGCTTCAAAAACTCGCAAATAGCCATCCATTCAACGCTGATTATCTCAAAAACGAGCTTTGCACGACATTTTCGCTTTCTTTTTCACTATAGAAAATTGTGGGTTGACTGATTTCTCTTCATTTTTTTTTTCTATAGTAGCCAGTCACCTTAATCACACGAATGTTTGTATCAAACCAACTTAAAAGCCTTTTGCAATCGTTACCTTTAAAACCATCAGCTGATTTGAAAAAGCTCCGCCTATAACGATGATTTTCGGATCAGAAAACAAAATCTAGCCGAAGCCAGGAAAAAAAAGGGTCGCGATGTCATGATTTTTGTTGTAAATAAGAGTAGTTGATAGAAAAACCAAATAAAATAAGTCAAACTTACTTAGTTCTTCTTCGTGGGTCATTTTCGGTTTCTTACGCTGGAATTTCCTGAACAAAAATAGAAATTACTAACCATTTCCTTATTTGGTAACAATCCTACCATATTTGGTTAAGGTCTATTGTCTCTAGGCCTCTAGGCCCCTACTTACCAAATCAAGAAAAACACCAGGATACCCAGTAGAAACAGAGCGATAGCGCTAATGATGAATATTAACCAGGGCAGTTTTATACCACCTTCGTCTTTTCTTGCTGAGGAGAGAAAATACACCTGAAGTCAAGAATGAAATGGAAATTCGAATAAAAGATGCAGTTCTAGAAGAGAAATCCTACCGAGGAAACTTTCCGAGCTGCCTTAACAAAGCAAAGAAAATCATTTCCCTAACCTAAGCTCGGCGAGTGCTACGCGGTCTTCCACTACATTCGACGTCAAGAGTAGCTTGTTTTTCGTTGTCTTTACTTACCATACCCTACAGCGTCCTTGCTTGATAAATGTTGCACAGTGATGACGTCACTCTTTTGTCCAGGAAGTGAATTGAACGCTTGAACCTAATGAGTATATAAAAGTACGAGTATGTAATTCTATCACGATATGGCAAAGCAAATTATATTTTACTTATTATCTGTTTCTTCTTCCTCTTCTCTTCAGTCTTCTCCCTTTCAAAAACATTCTTCCTTTTCCCTCTTTTTTCTTCGTTTCTCTCTGTTCTATTGTTTTTCCCAGTTTTCTCCTTCCTTCTCCTACTTTCCTTTCTGCTTTCTTTCCCTCTTTCTCTCTCTCTCTTTCTTGTTCCTTTGTTTCCTTGTTTGTTTGCTTCTTCTTAATTTCTTATTCCTTTCCTGTCTTACTGATGAATTGTCACTCTCTAAATCAGAATAATATCTTACCGTTATCCTATACTTGGCAGTCTTGTCAGGTAAAATAAAAGTATGCGTGATAGGATCTGCTGTTAGTCCTTCATTGACAGTATCCTCCCACAAAGGTTTCCCCTCGATGCTAGCGAAATGCAAAACATATTTACGAATTACGCCATTAGGTGACTCGGGTTTTCTCCACGATAGAACAAGGGTGGCACCGTCTTTCTTGTTAACTGACAGCTCTAATGGTGGGCTAGGAGCTTAAGAAATGAATAGTATATTGGTTATTTAATATCGTGACAGTCACGTGTGACAATTATAAAGATGTCACTGTCACACAGTGACACCTATCAGTAAAGATTGTCTCTCAAAAGATCTTTTTGACAGATGAGAAAACCAATGTCAACTGTCATGACAGTCACGCGTAACTCATTACGTCTGGTGTTGCAAATTGTTTGTTGTGTCACGTGTCCTAACACATACCCACGTAGTCGTAACGCAAACATATATGATAATCAGTGAAAAAATGCGAGCGCGCGCTCAAGATCATGAGCATGCGCAACACTGCAACTTGCAGAATGTTTATTTTGCTGAAGTCATGTCGCGCGCTCGATCTTTTTAGGCAAAAATCTCCAAAATTAAACAGTAAAATCCTTTCATAATTTGTCAACTTTATTCTAATATAGTGCTACAGTAGTTCACGAAATATTAAAAAAATTGGCATTACAGACTTTTTTATTTCGTAAAATCGAAATTTTGAAATAGTTTAGATTCTGTAATGCAGAATGTTTTCGTTTCTTGCCAAATGAAAGGTGAAGTACATGGACTTTTAAAAACTCACAGTGGAAAACGTGCAGTTTTTATTTATTTTGTTGATAAAATGACCTTCGTTAAAGCTGACGTGACGTTGCTATAGCAACCTTTCGAGCAATGAGTTTCATATCAAACGGTTCTCTGATTCATGGTTTGTCATACTGGTCACGCCGATAACAGTCACACTATTCGACTTCGTCTCGTGGCGCACTTTTTTGTTCTCACCACATTTTGACGTCATCTGTGCATCTATTAGAGAACAGACGCATGGAAAAATGGAATCTATTTGTTAAATCTCCCCGTATCATTTGATTGACAGGATAACACTTCAAGTGCGTGACAATGGTACATAGAAGTAACGCAAGTGGATTTCCCCTTACCATCTTCAGGCATCATTTGGTCAACAGGTGTAGGAAAACACTCCCCATTTTCCATCAAACTGTTCTCGCACTGTGAATGTGTACATGTTGTATGGCAATAAACCAGTTATTGTTGTGCGCCTGTAATACGAACCGCTGACCTGCAAGTGATATCAGTGGATATGGTGATTGAACATACGATGGACACTAGTCTACTAGATTTCGTCTGACTGTGAAAACGACACCGCACGGTCACGGCACGGTTACGGCAGGAGTTTCGAATGTTTTTATAGACAACACGGCACTGACATGGTCACGGCACGGCACGGTCCGTTTCACACTCATTAGAAATCTGTTCTAGACGGACACATAGTGCATCTTTTAATTTCTTGTAACGCTGCGCGCAACAAGACAGTTTTGAGGTGTCACGTGTAGGATGTAACTATTACTACAACTTTGCGCGCAACTAGTATTTGAGAACACGTTTTATAATTTATTTAATCTTTATTATAATTTATTTAATCTTTATTTTGAGGGTCGTATGTTAGAAAAATGTAACAGGTTAATGCGTCTCCTTCCTTAAATAAAGTTTCGCTAGGCAGGCTATCTGTTGTGCTGAACACTACCGTTGCAGAAGTAGAACTTTGTTTTACTCTAACAGACTAAATGGCACCATTCAGTATTGCAATAGAAGTTGCTTGCAGTATCCGGGTCTCATGACGTAGGAGACAAAAAATTTGAATGAAGAAAAAGGGGGGACGCAGCGCAAAGGTTTAGTTCTATCAACACACCTTGACAATTTTCTGGTTGTCTACCTCTGTACCTCCAACATCTCCCCTTTTTGTCCACTTTACCATATATCCTGTAACACGACTCATAATTGGGTCGGGAGAAGACCACGTGACCTTGACTGACCTTGGGTTGATGACGTCAATCCGTACATCTTGTGGTTGACCAGGAACTGAGAATAATAATATCTCAGAATTTAAAGCTCTGATCGTTGAAAATTGATTACAAATTATAATAATTGTTTACTATCCTGTGAAAATGAAAGAAAACTGTCTCGTAATCCTTGTAGTACTCTATAAAACAATTACCGAGTATTTGTTGGGACAAAATTTTAGTTTCAGAGGGAAAAGTGCTGCAATGACGACTGGCTTGCTATTGTCTGAGTCGGAACCATGAATCAGGTAGGACTTACCAATCTTTAAAGTGGTTGCCGTAACTTTATCGCTCTCAGGTCCAGACCCTTTAGCCGTGAAAGCCTGGATCCAAACTTCGTAGTCTGTATTAGGTTCCAGTCCCTTGATCGTGACGTCTTGCTCAGAAGCATTGACTGTGACCGCGTTCCGTATTACACTGGTGTTAGCGGTCTTTTTTCGATAATGCACGTGATAACCCTTAAGGATGCCGTTTGTGTATTGCCTTGACAATGGTTGCCAGGTTACCAACAGCGCATGCGCATTTAATGCTTTGGCTGTGACTCTTTCAGGAGATCGACTAGGAACTGTTAAAGCAAGGATAAGTGTGTTTGAATAAGATGAATGCAATACAGAGTAAATGCAATTTCAAGTTGATATCCAACTAGCACTATTCAACTTTCTGAATGTCTGTCTATCAGTCTGTCTGTCAGTCTGTCTGTCTTTCTGTCTGTCTGTTTGTCTGTCTATCAGTCTATCAGTCTGTCTGTCTGTCTGTTGTTTGCCTGTCTGTCTGTTTGCTTGTCTGTCTATCAGTCTGTCTGTCTGTCCGTCAGTCTGTCTGTCTGTCTATCTGTCAGTCTGTCTGTCTGTCAGTCTGTCTGTCTGTCTGACTGTCTGTCTATCAGTCTGTCTGACTGTCTGTCTGTCTATCTGTCAGTCTGTCTGTCTGTCAGTCTGTCTGTCTGACTGTCTGTCTATCTGTCTATCTGTCAGTCTGTCTGTCTGTCTGACTGTCTGTCTGTCTGTGGTTGGTGTACTTACCCTCTTCCTCCGTTCTAACTTCAACCGGTGCACTTTTAGGTCCACTACCTCTTTTAGTAAAACCTGAGACTTCAATACGATAAAGAGAAAACGGCTGCAAGCCTTTGATTTCTACACTTGATGCAGAAAAATTGGCCACTTGGACAATTCCTGTGCTAGACGACCTTTTAAACCTGTTGACAATGTGCTGATAATACACGTAATAACCTTGAAGAGCTCCATTGGTGTCTTTAGGCGATAATGGGTTCCAAGATACCATAATGCTTTGCGGTCCCAGACTCTTGACAGTCACGTGGTCAGGGGCAACACTTGGGACTAGAGTCACGTGATGAATATGTTACATGACTGATATTTATTTTTACAAACTTTAAGGATTGGTCCTTCAGTCAGGTCCACACTAGAGCAGATTTCGTATGAGTGTAAAACGGACCGCGCCGTGCCGTATTAAACCCGTGTCAGTGCCGTGATCTCTATAAAAACATTCGAAATTCCTGCGTAACCGTGCCGTGACCGTGCGGTGCCGTTTTCACAGTGATACGAAATCTACTCTAGCGATGTAGGCAAAAGCAAGTATACTGTAGACTTAGGGTATTTTCCATATCTCGTAGGAACCAGCCAGCCAGGAGGACTAGTTCCCATATGGTGCGCCTCCTTTCTTAGGACTGGCTCGGCTAATGCAAAGAACTGGCATGTACCATTAAAGCTGGCTGGTACCACTAAGTGGGGAAATACCCTCAGGAATGTACTGTTCATTAGCAGTGATCAGCAGTCTTTATACACCATGCACTGCGATCAATGCATTACGGAATCAGCGTTAAGAAAACTCTCCACTCATCGCAGAAAGCACTGGTAGCGATCATTTTTACTCGCAGCGAAATTTTGAACAATAGATTTTATTGCCAACGGGTACTCATTAGCTCGCGTTGAGCGCTTTCAGCGAGAACTGGAGAACGGCCTTAGTCCTTGTGTCGCTAGTGTGAACAAGGCTTAAGGGTTAGGACTAACTGATGATCGAAATCCGAGACTAACCACAGGATGAAGGTAATTAAACGCTGGGAGGTAAACTCTAGGAGCGAGAAAAACATATAGTAGGGACAACCTTACTGATCAACAGCCAACAGCCGTTTTTGTGAGTGACTGTCCTCTAAGGATATCAACTTTGAGGAGATCAATTGTGAAGAAAATGAAATTGTCGGCAGATGACTAACCTCCTTCAAGAGTAGTTTGACTGACAGACTGACTAAACTTGCCCAGTCCTCTATCCGTCTTGGCTGCTACACGAATTGAATAAGTAGTATAGGGTGTAAGATTTGTCACATTCGTTCTCAGTTCACTCACGCCAACTTCTTTGATGACGTCATGGCGCTTTGGTGACTTAAGGATCACGTGATAGCCTACGATTTTGACAGTTGGTGATGCAATGACTTTATCCCATTGTACCGTCATGCACTGCGGGCACGGACTGTTGGCTTTAATATTTTTCGGTGGATCACAACCTGGAGATATTCAAAATAAATATCAAAACTTCTCAGTAACGATTTAGAAAGTTACGAATATGACTTGAAAAATCCATAAAGTATAAGTAAAACCTTTTTTGATATTATTTATTATTATTTCTTTGATATTACGTTACTCAGCCGCGTCACGCAGTAATTAAGTTAGCTCTCGTTGCGCTACTCAAAAATGTCGCGCCTTCTTACCTGGCATGGTAGTGATATTCCATGTTGGACCACCCTTTCCTTCTCTGAAGTAGCCACGAATTTTAGTCAAACCAGCCATTCTTATTCCATAATGTGTGTTCTGTTGAAGACCTGTGATTTGAAGGCTGGTTACTGTAGCGTTAATTCTTTTAAAAATCTTTTTATTTTTTGGGTTGCCTGTTTCTTTACATACCAAGTTGTACCCTTTAAGTATGCCATTGACGAACTTTTTCGGTATTGGTCGCCATTGGATGGAGATGGTGGTTGTTGTTGAGGAAAGACTTACGAGTTCAGGTGCCCTGGATGGTACTGAAAAAGGAGTATAATATCAAATCAAACTTGATGACTGTAGCGGTGGTTGAACGAGTGTGACAATGGTTTAGTTTTACACGCAGGCACAAACACGGTATAAAACAAAGAAAACAGTAAAATCCTACAATAGAGAACATAGCGTTACGATACATAAACGAAATGCAAGCAAGCAAAGCAATACAAACTCACCAATTGATGAGAACACGGCAACGCGGGAAATTCACACTCGCCACACAAAACACATATACATGCATGCACACACAACACGACCGCAAGGTTAGCTGGTTAGCAAACACACACGTGGGACGGGACGGCGGGAAAACACAAACCTTGTTGAGGGTATGGCCTCAACAATGATAATTACTGCCAATAAACTTTGTAAAGGTAGAAGGCTGCTTAAATGAACACTCATTTATGTACACGTGCACACAGTGCAAATAAAGCTATCATTAATTGCTATAGAGCAGATTTCGTATGAGTGTGAAACGGACCGCGCCGTGCCGTAACCGTGTCAGTGCCGTGATCTCTATAAAACATTCGAAATTTCTGCCGTAACCGTGTCGTGACCGTGCGGTGCTGTTTTCATAGTCATACGAAATCTACTCTATAAGGTTCCTTTCCTTATACCAAGTGAAGATTATGATCTCTTGAAATCAAGCAAAATATGGAGTGTTACTGAATTGTAAAATTAGATTGATTTAAAAAATCTTTTTAAAATGTTCAATTCAGACAAACAAACAAACAAACAAAAACAAAGCAAAAATCAAAAATCAACATGTGAGTGGCGAGTGATTATTTGCAAAATATGTAGAGGTAGTGTGTGTGAGAGAGTACAGTGTCCCCCAATTAGTGCGCAAGCTCTAGAAGACTTGGACACTTAAATAAACATTTAAACAAACAAACAAACAAACAAACAAACGAACAAACGAACCAACGAACCGCAATTGCAACGAACAAATAAACGAACGAACCAACGAATGAATGAAGAATGGACCGACAAATAAACGAAACTAGGAACAAACAAACAATTGAACGAACGAAAGAATGAAGATTAGAAATAACCAATGAAAAAATGGAGAGCGAATAAACGACCCAATGAACTACCAAACATTCAAGCAAATCAACAAAGACAATGCCACTCTAAATCCTATCAAACATATCTCTATAAAAATGTGTCGTTCGCACGGCCGTTAAGTATATTCTATATTTGGGTAGGCATTTCCTTATTTGGAAGTCACTTAGATTTGTTTTTGTTAATTTCCCTGCAATTTGCAGCCTCAAACAGTCAAAATTCCATCAAAACTTGCAGATATTGTAGCGATAAAACACATCACATTGACGTCCACCATCTTGAAATTAGCTTAGAAACCTGGCTTTTCGGTAAACAGGAAACCCAATAGTAGAAACACAGAACATGAACGACACATGCAACATGTTTGATATGTACCGAGGACATAAACAAACCACAGAAGACTTTATACTCACCAAATTGATCAGTCCATACAAGCAGTGGTTTACATTCAGGTCCATCACCAATATTAGTATAACCCAGCACTGTAATGTAGTAAGGCGTATATGGCTCAAGTCCACCTATGTGGTAGCTTAATGCAGACACTGTTAGACAAAGCTTGGAATTAGGTGTACTTGATGTCTTGTAATAGCAGGTTCTGTAACCCAGGATGTGTCCGTTACGATGTTGGGGAGGGATTTGTTTCCAGTGGACAATTATACCCATTGAACTGGTGCTGTATGCAGATACATTTGCTGGAGGAGCTGTTGGCTCTAAATTGTTGAATAAACATGAAGTATTTCAGTAGTGTTACGTTCTTTACTCGTGCGAATTATTCATGGTAATATACGATAACTGATGCAAGGAAGCAAGCAAAAGGAAGAAAGAAAGGGAGGGAGAGAGGGAGGAAAGAAGGAAGGAAGTAGGGAAAGGAGTGGGTTGGAGGGAGGGAAGAAGGAACGAAGGGAGGAAAGAAGAAAGGAAGTAGGGAAAGGAGGGGTTTGGAGGGAGGGAGGGAGGAACGAAGGGAGGAGGAAGGAAGGAATGAAGGAGGGAGGGAGGGGGCGAGCAAACAAGCAAGCAAGCAAGTAAGCAAGCAAGCAATTAAGCAAGCACACAAGAAAGAAAGAAAGGAAAATTTCCTTGTGATTAAACTTACTAGCTTCAAGTGTTTCCATCCAAATGGTCCTCGTAAAAGATCCAAAAAGTCCACCAACTAGTTCCACGCTGAACCCTAAAGTAGTAATACGTGTATGGACGGAGGTTTTTGAAGGTATGATACCCCTTAGAAGTTGTTTACAACCACAAAGAGTTCTGAACTGCTTGCTGAACCAGCTCGCCATCCAATTCTATAAGCTGTTCGATTATGACGAGCATCGCTTGGAACTTGCCATAATAGCCTTGCAGAGTGCGATGTAACGGAGTCCGTGTAGATATAGGCTGGTGGCCTAGGTGGGGCTGCAAGGGGAAAAATTAACGGTTTAATCACAAAAACCACGTGACCAATGGTATCTTGACATATGCTTTTATTTTATTTGCTTTCTACGAGATACTCTGAGCTAAACGTAATAGAAAAGTAACGAAAGTTGAATTAAGTTCCTGATTGCACGTCCTACGAAAAACACGACCCCTGGGATACATGTCCAGTGCTCTACCAACTGAGCTATCGAGTCAGCTTGAGTGATCGTGGGTACTGGGCTCGATATGTATTGAAATGTAAACTAGGCAACTAGACTTGGATATGCTTTAACTTAATTAAACGTAATGGGAATACGCTGAACCCCAGCTAATTCGAAGTCTCGAAAGTGATTTTCCAGAAGGTGTATTGTGTGCCTTCTCCCAGCGCTGCACTGATATCTAATATAAGATAAACCGAGGTTAATCACCAGAAAAACAGGACAGTTTTTAAATGAAAGCAAAGCCTTGAAGCCACAACCATAATAATTGAATAGAAATGCGTCTGCCAAGAGAATACTACATTTTGTGACCAACTGAAGAACGTTTGGAATTTGGAGGTCACCTGGAAAAACTTTCCTCCTTCGAGTTCGATATCACCCCACACACAATGCTCTCAAAAACACTAAATTACATTTTTTAGTTAAAGAAACGTTTAAAATTCGATATAAGGTAAAAGCCTTGCTAAAATAAGACCCCAAGGCGATGAAATAGAAGACCAGACCTAAAAATAAGGAACGGATGTTGATCTGAGATAAAATACTATCCGTCATTTATCGCTTTAAACAGACAGGCACCAATGATTACAGATCATAACTGGACACGCCTTCGTCTGTTATTTGTCTACCAAAGGTTAAAGATAGTAAGGCCGATTGTGTCGTTCCCCCGGGGGGGGGGGGGGGGGGGGGACTCCATTGCAAAAAGATCAGGTATGCTCGTCGGAAATATTCAAAATACCCTAAAAGATACCGGAAGTCTTTTAAGAAGGGCGTGGCTGGACGATTTTTAATATATTCTATGCTTTAGTTTTTAAAAGTCTATAGATCACAAAGCCTTGTTAGCTGTACAGTGACACAAGTATAAACGCTAGCTACAAACGCAGGCTCAGTATCGTATTCATCACATCGGTGTGAAATAGATAAGCACTAATAAATATATAGTAATTAATAGTGCATCACTAAGTTTGCGCATGCTTCTTGCTCACTACTGGGCTGAACTCCCAAAAGCGCTCGATTAAACTATAGCTATATAGGGGCCAGTCTGAAGAGAATCTGCGCTAAAGAGAGAGTAAAGTACTTTCAAGTCCTATTTGGAATTTGCAGCTAGGATTATTCATGATAATTTATTTGGTTGTCTCTAGCTTCGATTTTTGTTGTTGTTGTTGTTTTGTTGTCGTTGTTGTTGTTGTTGTTTTGATGAAAAGTTGACAGAAGTTTCGGCCCAAACGAGGACCTTCTTCAGTGTGACAAAAAAAAAACGTTTGCACGCACGATTTTAACGGTAACGATTAGCGCGAGAGAGAGATAACAATAAAGTAAGTCTATGTGTTAAACTAAGAATCTTTATATAATAAATTAAATTAGTTCGACTCCACCCGCCTCGATTAGGCACACTATTTGCGGGTGAAGTAACTTTGTATATTTCATATATGAAGTGTGAATAAACGATTTGTTGTTGTTGTTGTTGTTGTTGTTGCTTTGTTGTGGGCGACGTTGCAGAAGTAAAAATCGATTTTACTTTACAACTATTGCAGTGACCAGTGCGCGTGACAGTGGAAGTAACGTAGTTAGACACAGAACTGACTGTACTCTGAATTGTCTCTGCGCACCAAATTTTCGAGGGCTTAACTTCTTTGCCTTGACCTTCAATGTTTTGACACTTGGTCGAGTTTTTTTGTGCCTTTTAGAAGGAGTCTAACAAAATTATTTGGCACAATATTGAAATACGGTTAAAGGACAACATACACTTTAAAAACAGCCAATTCTTCGTTTTTCCTTTTTGTATGTTTCTCAAGTCGTTCGTAAGCCAATTTAAGGGGGGTAAAATTGCAGCCAAAATATAACAAGAGCTTTATTTGAGCGTTTATTTGGGGTATGTGTGTTGCTACCAATCGAGCTTAATACACCTAAGCTATCCCGAGTAATCCAATATGCGTCTCATTTTTAGCATTCACTCGGGATATCCATGTTGCAGTCAAGAGAGATACCATTGAAATTTAATCGTATAGCTATGGTAATATGGAAATGAACAGAGAGATTATGAGCTTTTCCTACTAGCAGTCAAAATACATATATGCCTAGTGTTAAAGGTCATAATTACATGGAATTATTGCAAATACTTGATGTGTAGTTTTTACCCCCTTGTGAACATATATAATTCACTTGTAACACGAGAAATTAATGTCGCGGATGAACTTCAAAATCGTGCCGAAAAAATCGCGCCATTTAATACAAGACAGCCGATAACATTCGAATAAAATTGAATACAAAAAGCTTAAAGTTTCTCAGTAGAAACTAAAAACTAGTCTGGTAAACGGTTTTTCAGTTTAAGATAATCTAGATAATTGAGTTCAGTTGTAGTTTGTCTGTCTACATGCACAAGAAAAAGGATGCAAAAATCGTTCAAAAGCAAAATAATCTGATTTTAAAGATGGAAGGAATTTAAATTGAGCCTTTCAACACAACACAGCTTCAGTCATTGCATTTTAGTACAAAACACAAAATATGCAGAAGACTGACGGACTTTTAGTTATGTCTGACAACAAAAAAGATCGGTTTTGTTAAAGAATTATCACTTTCTCTTTTAATAGCTTTTAAATGACAACCTTCCTAAGCGTGGCGAGTGTTTTTCCTTAAGCTTTTATACTGTTTTGGCTGCCAAAAATTTATTTTGAAAACAGAAAATGCAGTTTTAAGCCTTGATGGGATTAACACAAAGGTCGAGATCCCGAAGCGTGCAAGTTCCTAAATCCAAACAACGTACAACGTACGTTGAAAAACAGAGTCCATGCTATCTAAATGTTTAGTTGTTTAGTAACTACAAGAACAATTTACATACAAGAATACATGATTTTGATTTCCCGTGGGAACTTTATTGAGATTAAAATATCCTAAAAGTTTGTGGACAGAAGAAATTAAAGACAATATTTTGATCGCAAACAGTATACAATCCTGTCAAAATGTCACAAGTTAATTTCCTCGCAAGTACATTCCGCTGGAGTTGTTTAGTCAGAGAGCAAAAATGTCGAAAAGGTCAGTTAGAGAATAAAAACGATATGTTTCATACATACAAAATCGTTTGCTCTTCGCTGCCGACTGGCTAACTAGAAAAATATCCCTATTGTCAGTTTTACACTCTATTTTTCCTCGGTTTTTATTTTTGTTGTCAAAGTTTTGACTCTCACAGACATTAAGATGTTTGATTTTGATTTCTCAAACGTTTCCTTCTTTTACTTTCCTTATTTTCTAATCCATTTTCGATTTTTATGTCGTCTTTCGAAGACTTGTATAATTTGATGGAATTCTTTCTTAAGACTATCAATCAATATGGATTTTCAGCAAATTCTTTCTCCATGCTTTCTCCTGCTTTCCTTCCTTCCTTCCTTTTTCTTTCTTTCTTTCTTCCTCCCTTCCTTCCTTCCTTTCTCATTTTCTTTCTTTCCAAATCAGTTCATTATATCATTTTCCGCGCTAACCTTACTAAGAGCAAAATGTCGATTCACGGTATATCCCTTTCACTAACTTTTCCCCATTTACCAGTACAATTTATGATAATTTTGCCAGGCGTTTCCGTCTCTAAACTCTCGGTCATATCAATTATACTAGACGTTCTTATATAACGGTTCATTGTACGAAGTTCACGTATTAAACAAAAATGTCTGTCATTACAGCTCATTTGAGTACAAGCACGTACATTCAACGTTTAATATTTCCGCCATATACTCCTATGTTTCCGCCTACATTGCTTCGAAACCGGAGGAGTGCTGACCCCGGGAAAATCAGAAAATGGGAAAGGGATACTGATGGATTATTGACATTATTGGTTCCTGATATTTTGGGCGTATCATTGATTCTGTTCCAATTACTTAATTCAATAAATTGTTTACACAAGCTTTCCCTTGAGAACTAGACTCGAAAACGTTTTGGAATTTTAATGCCAGTAATAGACCACGCTCGATATCATTAAAAATCTAGCTTGACTGCGAGGCTTTGATCGGATGGTACTTCATGAACACACACAAAATGATTCCCACATACATTTAGTATTACGAAAAAGACAATGCACCATAAATGACTTTCGTTCCCATTGGCATATTTTCAGAATGTTGAATAATTAGATAGTTCACCACCCAAAAGCATAACCATTAGATTTACACCATTGTAACCACTTACACTAGGATTATCTTAGCACTAGGATCATCCCAGCAGGTGAATCATCCTACCTGCTATACATTTACTGCATTCTGTTTAGTAGGATGATCCTAGTACCCGAAGTGGAGACACTAATTTCCATGTCAACAGAATGCAGTAAATGTATAGCAGGTAGGATGATTCGCCTGCTAGGATGATCCTAGTGTCATGTAAACACTTTTGGTTTGGTGGTATTTGGGTAGTTTTATTCCAGAAAGCCTCGCCTGCATGCTAGAATGTTGACATATCGAAGGTGACCTAGGAATGATCCCTTTATACCGGCCCCCTCCCCACCCCTCCCGATTATTTAACCCTGGACTCCCCTCCCCCGTCCCAATGTGGCCTGCTAGAACTCCTCTCTATTTAAAACAATGCTTACAGTATGATGACGTAGGAAAAGCGTGATTCTTTAGCACTTAAAAAAATCCTTGACCCAAAGGCCGCTATCGCCGTGTATGGGCAAGTTACAAGAACGTCTCTCAATCTGAATAGTCTCCGATATCGCGATTTCAAGGTGTAACCTGTTTATTCTATTTTTAAGGGTTAGACTTTTGCGGATTTCTAAAACGGACGGACCAAGGATTCTTTCGTTTGGGCGTGAAATTGCCTTTGATGAATCGTGATAGGCGCGTGTCGATGAAAGAACGCATTCAACACAACTACAGCAACTCGCCAAGGCAATTAAGCCTCTGGAAATAAATACTTTCTAAAATGAATAGCTTTGACTTTTTAATAGTTTGAATGTGTTTATTAATAGCGGTATTTTGTTTTAGTGACTCGATATGAGTCATTGATTTGAATGATTATCAGCGTAATTAATTCCATGTCTGAGTAAGGAACCCTAGGGAGCAATTGCTGGAATTATCGCCACCAAAACTTACTACAACTTACTTGCATGCATCACCTGCAGTGACTGTAAGTCCAGCAGTAATCCGGAAAGTTTACGACTGTTATTGTTGTAGCACTATTTATTTAGCCAAAATGGGGTTCTTGACATAATGAAGCTAGCCTGTTCTTGCGAATATAATCAACATTGAATTAGCCAGGACTTAATTGATTTCACGCAGTACTGACAGACGAAGTAAAATTATTTTTCTTGATATTGATGCTCGCTGACTTCAAGTCTTTTTGTCTTGAAACCTTGATAAGGTTTGATAAACAACTGAATTGAATTGATAATAAACTTAAAGACGACTAGCACTGATTTTAACATATTGAGCAGAAACACAGAAATTTCTGACACATTATGTTTGAAGGTTTGCTCATAACTGTAAACTGTAGGGTTTTTTTGCAACATTACAAATTGTTTTCTTACCTTTTGGAGCAGTCACAGCATCAACAACCAGACACAACGTCGCAAAGCAAAGAAAAAGCATCAACGCTTTCATCTCAGTACTTTTAATTGTTTCAGTGTAGTTGACTTGCAGACACGCTCCAAAAGCACTCAGCTACAACTCGACGACTTTACAACATTCCTAGAAGCCAATTCGCTAGAAAAATCAGTTCTCTAACTTCTCAAGCTAGCTATAGACTGTGCTACGCATGAGAGCGAAGACCAGATGGTGGACGGTCGATTGAGCAGTAGGAATCTCTCAGGCTGTTGGATGTTTGTCTCACGTCAATTTTAGGGGTCACAAGATGACCTCATAGTTGACTGTTATGTTAGATATCCCATGATTCATGTATGCAATGAAACACGAGATTGCAAGCTGCTGAATCAAAGTACAAATAAAATGTACACATTGGCAAGTGCTTGAGTGAAACGGATATCTTTCTTCCGTTTTTCTTTCTGTTACTTTAGGGAGTTTCCTGAATTCTGCTTTTATTTAGTTGATGTATTTTTTCACGGTAAAGTTGTTGGATTAGTACCAAGCCTTGCTGAAGGCGAGTAAAGCACGGCCGATTCACATCACGCTCCTCATCTTACGGTGCGGAGGATCAGTTATTGTATTTCAGTGACACTTTCTCAAGGAAGAAAACGTACAGAGGAAACAAAGAGGCAAAGTTAAAAAAAGTATTCTTGATTTAATACTCTCAGTTAATGTCAAATAAGTTTCAAAGTTTGTTTTGCTGTTTTGTTACGGAAACCTCTCCTGTTCCGGTTATGAATTATAGCACCTAATTATAGTACATATAAAACTCGAGAGCGATTTCGAGAGCATGTTTTGTACACTGAAGCTGTTTCTTACAACTATTCTATCTACTGAGAGAGTTTTCGACAATCTTCGAGGCCGAGTCACGTTGTTGACGTCGGCTTGAATTCAATTTAAAATTCAATATTGACTCTAAGCAAAGTCTTCTATCGAATGAACGGATTAATGAAAAAGAAATTAATAATTCTGCTTCTCGAAACTTCTTTGTATGGAACAGTTTAGGTATTAACATTTTTTTTACGTTCAAGCATTGGGCAACAAAAACTATTCAGCTGAAGAATAACTGTTGTACAAAGCTAAAGTTATTACTTTCAGAAAGTTTAGGTTGTTTGTCTGATTTTGATTAATAAAAGTTGGATACTGAAAGTGTTAATCCAAAGTGAAAATGTGCGTCAAAAATGAGTGTCTTCTTTTGCTCAATTGCCATATAATTCTTTACATTCAGCCTGAAAGTTGCTAAATTTAAATAAAAATACAGGATAACCAGCTTTGTACCACCAAAAACGACTGTTTTCAACGTACAGGCGTTGTATCTTAGTAGATTAATTAATTTCTAACTGATATATATAAAATGGAATTTGAGTAATTTGAGTGTTAATCCGCAGTAAAAATTTGGATTAGAATTGTACAAAGGGCTAGTTTTTGGCACTTTAGCCATTATTGCTCTATATTGAAAAAATCTATATTGAAAAAAATCTAATCATTCTTAAATCTTAAAGTGACCACCTCTAAATTGAAATTTTGATAATCGTTTCTTAGATAAAAATCATCTCCTATCGATCTCGAGGATTAAGCATTTGAAATCTGAAAATGCAAATAAGATGACGTAGAAAAAGGACTTCTAAAATATACAAAAACACTAAAGATGAATTTTATACTATTTTTCCATTTGCAAAACATTTTCATTACTAAAGTACAAAGTTTGGTGAATGTTTGTGCTACCTAATTCAAAACTAATTTGTTTCAAAATTGGAAACAAAATCATGCAAATTCCTTTTTTACGTCATCTCAATAGCATTTTCCGACTTCAAATGCTTAATGCTCCGAAAGGAGATGATTTATATATCTTGAGATATTTAACCATTAAACATTTCCATTCATGAAGAAACGATTACTCAGAATTTCAATTTAGGGGTCAGGGACACTTTACGGCATATTTCAGTTTAAGGCTGAATAATAAACCGCAAATAGGGTGCCATGATGGTCAAGAAAGAAACGTTGCCAACAGCCCCTAAGCATGTGGTGTACGAAGTTTGCTCTTGGCCACAGTCCATAAGTCTATTTTGGGGTTTTAAGGGGAATTTCCATGACTTGGGTTGTTAAACTTATGAATTAAGTGTTGAAGCTAACAAACTTTCGTAGAATTGAAAGGGAATGAAGGATGTCGAAGAAGTGATTGAGAAAAAGAAAAACATGAGATATCGATCAAGAAAAGAATAAGGAGAAAAAAGTAGAAAAGCGAACAACAGATCTAGAATACAAGAGAAAGACAAAAGACAAGACAAGAAAAGACAAGAAAAACGTAAAGAAGGGAAGACGAGATCTAAAGGAGAGAAGAGGAGAGAAGAGAAGAGAGAGAAGAGAATCTAGAAGAGAAGAGCAGAGCAGAGAAGAGCAGAGCAGAGCAGAGCAGAGCAGAGCAGAGCAGAGCAGAGCAGAGCAGAGAAGAAAAGAGAAGAGCAGAGAAGAAAAGAGAAGAGCAGAGAAGAAAAGAGAAGAGAAGAGCAGAGAAGAGCAGAGAAGAGAAGAGAAGAGAAGAGAAGAGAAGAGAAGAGAAGAGAAGAGAAGAGAAGAGAAGAGAAGAGAAGAGAAGAGAAGAGAAGAGAAGAGAAGAGAAGAGAAGAGAAGAGAAGAGAAGAGAAGAGAAGAGAAGAGAAGAGAAGAGAAGAGAAGAGAAGAGAAGAGAAGAGAAGAGAAGAGAAGAGAAGAGAAGAGAAGAGAAGAGAAGAGAAGAGAAGAGAAGAGAAGAGAAGAGAAGAGAAGAGAAGAGAAGAGAAGAGAAGAGAAGAGGTTTCATTTAAACAACCCATTTCTTTACAACTAGAAACGAACTTGCACACACAGGTAGATCAATTACAAGCATTTTACCAACTATCACTGATAAGTGTTATCGCTTTATCATCTCTTATCTCTATATCTCAGATTGAGACAAATTCAAAGATAAATCACAGCGATAACCATAATTGATTTTTCGGCAACTGACAATACCCAGAAGCCGTTTTTACCTAATGGCTCGAAATGGCGAGTTTATGGAAATGTTTTCTATTAGGTGGAGGTAAACAAGACGGAGGAGGGAATAAGGGGGAAATCGTCGTTTCATACATACTTTCTTCGTCTTGGCCATCGTCTTGTAGTTCCGAGTTGGAGCCCGGAGTTGAAGACTAAATTAATGATAAGGAAGGCGGAAGTATAGGATTGTCGGTGAAGATGGACAGGATTGGCTTTTGATCGTATCACGGAAATGAGCAACGGAAAACAAGCTGAGTGAGTTGAAGTTGGATAAGCTAAAAGCCAAGGATAAATTACACTGGAGAAAATAAACACTAGATTTTCATGGTGCTTCTATTGTGCACCGTTGGGAGTGGTGGACCGTTTTGCCCGTTTTTTTCCAAGCCTATCCAAAATCAGTTATTTTTCATTTTGTAAGCCTTTTTTGTCAATTTTACTTTCATTTCAGAACTGAAAACTCTCTTCCAAATCTTGATTGATGGCACTATCAAGGGTACACAGGTTCAACAACTCAATCGTGATTTTTTAGTTTCGTATGGTATTATCGCAGTTCGGTGCTATTTATCCATTGCTATGGTGGGAGATAATCACGGATTGAATTCCAAGACACGTGGATTTAACATTAATAATAAGCCAACTCTTATCAGTCATAAACATCGACTTGGCACAAACTTAAGGCTCTGTTAGACGGTGCAAAGCCATTGCAGCGCGCATACCATACATCGCTCAAAATCATTGCGTCAAAACGATTTCAGCAAACATTTTTTGGAGTTGAGGCGTATAAAACTCTTGCAATAACTAGTGCAACTCGTTTAGCAACACCGTTGCGAGACAAGCTGCAGAAAACATTGCACCGTTTAACAACGCCTTAACGAACGAATGATCCTCAACCATTATACAAATAGAACAAATAATCACTTGATTGTATAGAAGAGAGGAATAACTTAACTAGCAGAAACTCGATCAGCTTCGATCAGTCGGATGTACCGGCAAGCGGAAAGCAAAACTATTTAGGCAAATATAAAACAACTCTGCACGTTGCTTGCCAGGCCAGATCCTATAGCGCTGTACGCTGCATGGATAAGTCCTTCCGCGGTGGATAAGTTTACTGAAGACACCATCATTTTATCCCGGCTAAATAAGGATATATCTGATTGATACCGCTATCCCCAAGGGGCCAGGATGAGACGATACAATTAACTAATTAAGGCAAAGAAAAAATCCGGATAAAAGAATCTCCAATTTTCTTTGTCAGGCTGAAAGGGTTTTAGTTAACAAGACGTCTAGTTTACTGTATCTATAAATACCCATCCAGTCTTTCTTGGAGTGCCCTGCGCGCAAAGAACTTTTAAAGTTGCCCTCAATAGTAACATGACCACTTTTGCCCCCAGCACTAAAGCCATTTAATCATTATCCGTCATGAACCCATTACTGACCTTGTATCACTCTGCAAGTGGTCACTTATCGAAGGTAAATATTGATGTACAAGATGTTATCATTGTGTTGCACGATATTAGACCTCGTTTATCATTTGTAGGTGTTTATGGACTGGGGATATTCCTTTCCAGTCGGCGGGCATAGTGGGCCAGTCATCTTTAGACCAGGTTTATCATTCTTGTCGGTGTTTATGGATTGGGACATCCCTAGCTTTCCACTCGGCGGACATTGTGGGCCAGTCATAAAATGCAGTTTTTTGGTTCTTTAGACCTCGTTTATTATATTCTTGTAGGTGTTTATGGACTATGGACATTTCTTTCCACTCGGCGGACATAGTGGGCCAGTCATATAAAATGCAGTTTTTTCGTTCATTAGACCACGTTTATCATTCTTTTGTAGGTGCATGTCTATGGACTGGGGGTATTCCTTTCCACACGGTGGGCATAGTGGGCCAGTCATAAAATGCAGTTTTTTCGTTCATTAGACCACATTTATCATTCTTTTGTAGGTGCATGTCTATGGACTGGGGGTATTCCTTTCCACACGGTGGGCATAGTGGGCCAGTCATAAAATGCAGTTTTTTCGTTCATTAGACCACGTTTATCATTCTTTTGTAGGTGCATGTCTATGGACTGGGGGTATTCCTTTCCACACGGTGGGCATAGTGGGCCAGTCATAAAATGCAGTTTTTTCGTTCATTAGACCACATTTATCATTCTTTTGTAGGTGCATGTCTATGGACTGGGGGTATTCCTTTCCACACGGTGGGCATAGTGGGCCAGTCATAAAATGCAGTTTTTTCGTTCATTAGACCACGTTTATCATTCTTGTAGGCGTTTATGCACTGGGGACATTCCTTTCCACTCAGCAGACAAGTCAGTCTCTACAGCGCATGCTCAGATGATGATCGAAAGCCCACCACGCGAATGCTCAAAAAAGTGTCTTGATATTTGAAAAAAAGAAAAGTAATTCGGCTGTGAATGGATTGAGAGAAACTCCTTAAATAGCTCTAACTGCAGATTAAGAACTAGGCTGGGAGTGCAGGGGGGATTGTTTTGCAATTTGGTTTGCTTAGAGCTGGCACACAGCTTCTCTAAAACGCACATGTACTTGTTGGTGTTAGAGAACTCTACATCCCGCACAAAATCGACACAAAACACAGAAACAATAACGTAAAAAATGAACTAATGAAAAACCACTTCCCTTTTAGCTCCCTTTAGAGTTGGTGGTATTGTATGTAATGAAATTGTAATTGTGATAAATAAACGAAACAGTCCCTTCCCTAAAATGACGTAAAAAGTGTTGATAAAATTGGAATCTAAATTGAAATGAAATCAAAACTCAATAGACTTTGTACGAAGCTTCACTGTATTTGTACATTAAATTCTGCCCATTGTTTGTGGAGTATGAATATTACTTGAATGCATTATTTAATGATACATTTTTTAGAATTTTTGTGAATCATATTGTGAACTAGTTTGTGAATTCTATAAACAAGGTGGAAATACAATTTTAGTATGAAGGCGCACACCATAAAATAAATGCGTTAATAACAGTTTCTATATAGTACTGCCCCACAGGCAATACACACACGACTGGGATTGCTATATTCTTAAAACGAAGATTCCATCCCTGTACCATCTCATCTAAAATCACAGGACCCACTTTACTATTTTTGAAATAAAATTATGAAGGAATTAGTTTTGAAAAAATTCAAAATATCTGTCAGGTATTTCTAAAAATTTTTGTTTTGTATTCCCATTGTCTGATTGGTAATTTAAATATTCTAATTCGTTAGCTATTCAAAATTTGCATTCTACTGGATCCATTCTGTTTTTCATGGTTCTATAACGAATGCTGAACGGTAAGTTCAAACTGTAATTCTATTCATTCAAATTCCAAAGTCCTTTAGGTCCATTCCATTTATCTCAAGTCTTACACTATGAGAGAGCATGCTGAAGGAATTCAAACCAATTCTACACTCCCTTAACTCCATTCCGGTATTTCACATTTGTACCGGATTCCGAAAATTTAAATTCCGCGTCTTTTAGATCCATTCCAGATTTTACGACAGTCTTACACGGCGTTGTGGAAAAGGTCTAATAAAGTGGTTTTGAGCCACTCTCTTCGAATGCCGCCCAAGCTTCATTGAGCTCTATGAATATTGCTCGTGCAAGAGTCTCCTCGGGACGACCTGTAAGCTGAATATCAAAAAGAAGAATCAGAATGTCAAAGAAACGAAAAAGAAGGAAAGAGAATTTGAGAAACGAGAGAACTGTACCTTATCGGGATGTACAGACAAAACTGCCTTTCTGTACATCTTTTTCACCTGTGATAAATATAAAAAATTGTCAAAAGTAAGTTGAGAGTAAAGTTCAAATACGCGTTAGAGCAGATTTCGTATGAGTGTGAAACGGACTGTGCCGTACCGTGACCGTGTCAGTGCCGTGATGTCTATAAATACATTGGAAATTCCTGCCATAACCATGCCGTGACCGTGCGGTTTTCATAGTCACACGAAATCAGCTCTATTCAAAACACCGCATACTAGCCTGCTCCGCAGACAACTCTTATTTCACTTTTGGGCTTCCTGTGTTAAAAATAAAGACTGGGAACTCAGTCTTCGCTCTTCCGTTTCGATCCCACAGGAAACCCAATAAATAAACAAAGAAAAGAAGTAGCCTGAGGAGGAGGCATCACGGGAGGTCGCTTTCACGAGACTGAGACTTGTGAAAGTTGAAGGATGAGATCAACAACATCAACAACAATTACTACAACAACAACAACAACAACAACTGCAACAACGATGTAACAACCACCACAACAAACAACAAACAAACAACAACTGCAACAACAACTACTACAACAAAAACGATGTAACAACGATCACGATGGCATCTATAACTACATTATGCACTGGAATTCAGTTACAACAAGGCAAAACTGTCGGAGGATGAGATTTAGTACAACAACAACAACAACAACAACAACAACAACAACAATGACGACGGCGATGCCCGCATCGATAATATCACCATACATACAGCGGAATTTGGTTATGACCAGGCAAAGCTATGAGTCTAGATTGCGAGCTGTCCCCCTTTCCCCTCTAGATTGAGTACAGACGTTTTTTAATAGGTATTCTTAAAACTTGTCTTAACTGATTCAGGAGGGAAAATCAGCTCTCAGTCTTCCAGACTTTAATTGTGAGTTTTGAGGGATTTCACTCTACCTGTTCTGGTTGAACTAGTTGGTGCATACCAACAGGTGTCCATCTTTCTTCTCCATCCCAGAGAACCAAGTGTAACGAACACAATAATGCACGTATATTACTTTGTTTACCACTGGCCCACTCTCGTACCTATTACATTAAAACAAATAGTACTTAGGTTGTAGAAGAGCATCTAGTGATCGGGTGACAACCCTTTGATTAAGCGGCGACGGCCTCTCCATTAATTTGAACGAGGAGCTTTCAATTAACAAATTTGTTCAAACCTCTTCATAAAGACCACCTAGGGGGCAGATTAAGTTGGCCGTTATAGAGAGGTGGCCATTGTAAAGAGGTTTCAATATCAATTTCTTTAGGTCTTATTAACCGAGCGGGAGGTCTGTACGGGAAAAGGTCATGCCGCACGGACCGAGCGCATACAAATGACTTATTCAGGGGCGGCGTTAATTCGAGGACGGCGTTATTTGAAAATCACAATATTTTGGAATGATTTATTGCGTTTAAGCAATTGTTAACAACAAAATAAACATGTTTCAAACGTTAAAACCTCTTATTTTTCGCAACATTTCAACGCCGAGTTATACTGTACTTGTTTTCTTCCTTATTCCAGATGATAGCCGACTAATTCTTCGAATAACTGTTGTATTGTGTGAATACATGCGGCGCTTATTCGAGGGCGGCGGTCATAAAAACATTTGCTTTCAAATGCGGCGCTAAACATAAATCGATGGCGGCGCTTAAACGTGTAAGTACGTTACCTTAGCAGTTATAGGATCATCTGGTTTGTTGTGTTCTTTTTTCAAGTCTGCAAGAGTCTCTGGTGTTTTGTCTTTGTCTACTGTCTTGAAACCATGCACATTCAAGAAGTCACTAAACTCGTCTTTTCCCACGCGTTTTGGCACTTGAGGAAATAGTAATGATTTATAATCAATATGAATGAATGCTCAAGATGATTTTGAAGATACTAACAGTAGAGAGAATGAAGATGGTCAGATGGGGTCGCCCTAGCGTAAATCGTTATCCCATAAAGCACACTTAGTCGTATGATTGTGAAAACGGCACGGCCATGGTACAGCACGGTCACGGCACGGTTTTGTCAGGAACTTCGAAGTTTTTAAAGACATCACGGTACTGAAACGGTCATGGCATGGCGCGGTCCGTTTCAGACTCATACGAAAACCACTCTATTTCATTCTATCATCCCTTCTTAGGGTTAGCTGGAGATTCCTAGGGTTCCTAGGGTAGCGAAAAGTATAAGTCTATCGCTTCCTGGTAGAAAATACTAAGCCAATCCTTCCTTTCTAAGGGAGGGAAGAGAAGTGGGAGATTTATTCAACGCTATCATGGCCCCATCCCATATGATAGCGATGATAACGATGACAGTGATACATAATAATATCATCATAGTGTAAATACTTACTATGCGATGTCCTTAGTCCATATTCTCCAAACACACTCGATCCACTAGCAGCTGCTGAGTAATTGGGCGTGTAGTTTGGCTTGGCTTTTGATTGGGCGAATGTTTGCTGAGTTTTCTTAGGAATATCACCATTAGAGCGTGCCTGAGGCTTTGGTTGCGACTGACTCCAGCTTTGGCCTCCAAAAGGTTTACGCTGTTGGCTGGGTGAGGATATTTTCTGGTTGCTAGGAAACGCAGTAGGGGGTCCCTGACTCATAATATTGCCAAGATCAGCAAAAGGGTCACTTGATGTTGGTGCTGTTTTATCAGACTTTCGAGTGGTGGGTGGAGTCGCAAGAGGGGAGGGGACGGGATTAAGTGGTACTTCCGATTTATATGTCTCGCCCCATTCTCCCAGCAAATCTGGTCCTGGCTGATTTGAAGGCTTGGATTCAAAGCCCACTGAAAACAAATCATCGCCAATGGTAAAATGACCCTTTCCTTGTTTATCTTTGCTAGAGACACCTCCAAAAAGATCTGGCACGTTTTGGCTTGGATTTGAACCAGGTGGGAAAGCATTAGGCGTAGGTGACTTCCGGTCACTTGTCTTGACTGGGAACCCTGTGTTATGCAAAGAATCTCCTTGCTGGCTTGTAGGCGACGTAGCACTTTTCTTCTTATCAAACGTTTTATTACTTTGCGAAAGGGACGCCATTGTTCCAAAAGGATCAAAAGCATCGTTACTGGAAATCCCTGGAGACAGAGGTTGATGCTTGCCCAAGGGATCAAACATATTCTTACTAGCACTCTCAGGGGATTTACTCCTTTCTTTCTTATCCAAAAGATCAAAGCTTGAACCACTTGCGTTGCTATGCGACGGTCTTTCAGCTTTAGGACTGGGTCTGAATGCAAATGGATCAAAAGTCGGGGAAGTACTATCCCCAGGGGATGTCAAGTTCTCTAGACTAGAACCAGAACTTCGAGTTCCCAGGTGTTTGAAAAAGTCGTCGTCTTCGTGTGACGGCGACGCTAGAAGATCGTCAGCACTTTTATTTCTCTTGTGTTTATCTAAACCACCAAAGAGATCAACGTGATGGCTGTGCTTGGGGCTTGTAGATAACTTCAATAAATCAATTCCACTTTCAGCGCTTGACTTGGGTGGGTGTGGCTCGTGCTTATGGGCGATGCCTAGGTTCAGCAAATCTAAGGTCTCGGTAATACTGTGAGTACGATCTTTGGTCTGCTGTTTATGTGGACCTATGTCTAACAAATCCGCTTGTGGATTATGCTGTAAGCTGTTGAAGTCTGCGAACGAAGCAAAACTCGGTATGTGACCATTCTTTGCACTTTCTTTAAAGAAGTCATCTTCGGTCGCTTCAGTCGCAATTTCAGTTGCCGAATCCGGTGATCTGAGATTCAGAAGCTCTTTTGTAAATTCGTCGTCACTACACTCGTTTCTAGATCCCTCTGATTCAGATCCGCTAGGGTGGTTGTCAGTAGCAACGGGTGAAAAGCGTTCTTGGGTTTCCTGTTCGGGCGAACTTGGTCGATTTTCATGAACTGCGTCAAAGGTCATGGACGATTCTCGATCGTCTGCATGAACTACAAATTAAGAGAGAAAATGAATTATTAATGTATTGCACATAACCGCTCCTGACATAACTACAAAGATAGTTGTCACGCAAGATCCGTACAATCTGCACCTGTTTGTCACACATCACGCAATGCCATTAACAGATACCATACACTTGCTTTACGCAGTTAAATTATAAGAAAGATTATTGTGCCTAGATGAAGATAATCACACAGTCGTTCCAAAAGTATGGGAATTATATTTAACTATTCTTTCTGCAAAGACCTGTTTGCTGTCACGATACAATTTCTAGCTGCAAGTACCTACAGTTGTGAGAGGCCGCGTACTGATCACGTGACCAGGGGTCACACAAAAACTCATAAGCCAAGGAGGGGAGAAGAGAACTCGTCCCCATTGCCGCTTGTCCGCGTATTCTAAAAAACTCATCTTTACAGAATCTGGAGGGAAAAGTGGGACTGTTCGCAGTCTACATCAACTGGCCGAATATTTTTCAGCAAAAAAGTCCAGTGACTTTTTCATGATCTAAACAAAGCGTTTCTAAGTTTTGTGACTTTTCAGGCTAAATTCCATGAATTTCCATAACTGTGTGTGGACCACGCATGTCACAGTTGCAGCTCAGTTGGTTAGTGCGCGGCTTTCTGATGCTAGAGGTCCCGAGTTCAATTCTCTGTCGGATTACCTCACACTTGTTTCGACGTGTGTCCATTCAGTGTAGCTTTAATTAGCTTTAAATACCCTTAAAACGGAGCACTGATGGAGAGAGGGGGTAAAGAGTGCACCGTCGGCTTCCTGGAGGACCAGTGTTCAACTGAAGGAACTACCGACTTTTACCTTTTTTACTAAGTTAATCTTTTCTTCTGAGTGTTCTTCAATTAATACATTTACTGCTATCGAGACTTTCTAAATGAGATCCTTTCCACAGTATTAAAAGGAGATATAAACTGTCTAAATAATCGTTGTATCGGTCTTTCAACTCACCAAATTCCTCTTGACACTCCAGGAATTCTTCTCTACTAGAAAAGCACACACTAGGTCCCAGTCTTTCTGTGTTGAGAGTGTCCCATGTATGTGTTGTACTACTGACAAGGTCTGTATCAATACTAACATCCAGTGTCAGGCAAAACCGACTTGGAAATTTAGCCTCATCGTCCTTGGATACATCTAGTTCAGCTCTGGAGGAAAGGTAGAAGCAAATGAAAAACTGTAAGGGCTAGTTGCATTTAACAAATTGAAGATGGTTATAAGTTGTCTGTCCTCTTATTGACACACTCTTGACGTCATAAAATGTTCAAAACTCAAGTGGAATCACGAGCGCAACAAAGGAATTATAGTGTAGTAATTGTAGTGTCTAATACGCTAAAGTGTTTTTCACGGGTCAATGAAAACCACGCTAATTACAGTGTAACACTTTTGCAAACTGAGAAGTCCAGTAATACACTACGGTCGGAAGGAAACAATGCCACAGGCGACAAGTAGAACAAAAAGACATTGCTCAGAGTAACCACATATTCTTTATTTTTGTCGTTTTAACAAATCGTGAGCTTCGTTCTAACAGCAGTGGATGACCCAAGAAGTCTGGGGCGGATCCAGGATTATTGTCAGGAGGGGGGTACGGCATCAATTAAATTGGAAACTGCCGAGGGGATATTTTGGAAAAATATTGAGAAAAAAGACTCTTAGGAGGGGGTGCGCACCCCTCCCGTAAATTCCCCCAAAGAAATGCAGGTAAGTCGAAGACGATTTGAATGTATAGGGCGTGACATATAAGGAACAATCAGAAACAGAGAACATACTTGGAATATTTGAGCTTGGTAGCATTAGGGTTAATAAATCCAGTATGAAACTGTACTTGGAATATTCTAATGGATGCCATCTTGCCTTGTACTTTCCCACCAAGTGTTGTTCTACCATGGTAAACTATGATAGTCACATCACCAATTAATGTCAGGTTCACTGGGAATGTTACTTTACCATCGCTAAGTGTGAACTCCCTATGAAAATATAATTAACAAGAAAAACAAGAAATGAGATGATTTAATCCATGAAATGATTAAGTTTAGTTTAGTTTATTTAACTTTTCCTTCCAATGAAGGCAGGGATACCACAACAGCTTTCGCCAATTACTGTGGGCCTTGTCATGTAGCAGGACAGACCAGTTGATCATTTGTACAACACATTATTGATTGGAATAAAAGCTTAACATGTAATTTGATTGAATACAGCACAGTCAAGTGATTTAAAACTTGAGAATGTTATTGTTATTATCATAGCCTGCATAGCTGATGGTTTAGGGGGGAGGGGGAGAAGAAAGGAAAAGGGAGAGGAGAAACCACTGGTTTCCAATCCCCTTAAACCACCAGCTACGCAGGCTATTATTATCAATGTACATGTAATGCATACATTGTATTCTTAATGGTTGCTTTTTTTGATATTCTTCAAACACCTAACTGTACAATGAGCTGTTTCCTTTCAAAAATTGGCTTATATGCTGCTCTGTACTATATTTGTACACATTTAAGAAGCCAACTTTGTACTGGAGGGTAAGGGTGTGTGGTGTTTTGAATAATTTTGACCAAAGCTATGGCATATAATAGCATGTTGCCTTGAATGGCTGTCTTGGTATTTGATACCAAAGGCTCACGTTTGTGGCCATGTATGAAAAAAGTGTACCACACTGTTCGCGCATTAAGCATTCTTAAGAATTTAAAAGAACAGCATTAATACAAGATGATAAAACAGAAATCCAAGACAATGATAACCAACTAGTCAATTCTCAAAGTTTTCTCTACCTCATCTTTTCGATTTCTTGTACAGTAGTCAGTGCCCTCTTATCTCCTTGGTAAACTTCGATAAATGGTCTGCAGCCATTTCTGTAAAGTAAAGTAAAGTAAAGTGATCATATTTTATGTTGATAACTTGTGACAGTAATTTGAGTAACTGATAAACTTGAGGTCAACAGTGCGTTCATTTTACTCGAACCTCTCTCCATCAGTGCTCCGTTTTAAGGGTATTTAAAGTTACTTAAAGCTAACACAGAAAGGAAAGAAGTTGAAACAAGGATGTGAGATCTAGGGATCAAACTCTGGACCTCTTGCACTGAAGGCCACACACTAACCAATTGTGCCATCCTTGTAGATTACAACCAAAATGTCAAACTAAATGTAAGACAAAAATACAATAAACACTTGAATTTTACCTTCAAAACTTACCTTGCTTTGTTAAAAGCAGGAACAGGGTGTAATGTTACTGACTTTATGTACAATGAAGACTTCTGAGGTCTTATGCTTGGATTATTTATCAATTGGGTTATGTATAAAAGGTACCTAGGAATGAAAAGGTAATTGAAATACAAAGCTTTAATATAAACAGAGAGACAAAAGGATGGATAGATAACTGAACAAATGGATGGATGGCAGGATGGATGAGAGAAGAGGACGGAGAGAAGAAGGGAGGGAGGGAGGGAGGAAGGGAGGGAGGGAGGGAGGGAGGGAGGAAGGAATGACCAACCAGACAAATGAAAAGATGGATGGATGGATGGAAGTGGGTAGAAAAAGATTCATGAATAAGACATAGGGTACATGTACTTATTCGATTAACGATAGAAAGGAGAGAAATAAAAAGCAAAAGAAAGAAAAGGAAGAAGTGACACCATGGATGCAAGACTTAAGAAGAGGAAGAATGCAAGAAATGAGAGTGGAAGAGAAAAAAATAGGAAAGAAAAACAAAATGAAAACAAACAAACAAACAAAAACCCCTGAACACTACATACCTTTCCTGAGATGGAGTAAGCGAGACTTTGTGGCCAATACCACAGCGTCGTATACTGAACATATCTGCAGCAACATTAGGGTTTTTAAACAACTTACAAAACACAAAGAATGCAGCTACCATTACTCCTGATGACACTCTACCATCCTTCACAAAACAAAACAAAAAATGTCAGACAAATAGAAATAAGGTATTAAGCAAAACCTCTTAGAGCAGTTTTCGTATGAGTGGGAAACTGACCGTACCGTACCCTGACCGTGTCAGTACCGTAATGTCTATAAAAACATTCGAAATTCCTGCAGTAACCGTAACGTGCATTTACCCTAACTAGTACGGTCAGTTTCCCACTCATACAAATATTACAAATAATATTAGTAAGTAAACATGTTTTCAGTTTCCATTCCATTCTTTTCCTCAGATGAATAGCCAAAACTTGAAATGTCAGTAAGTATCTCTATTTTTTATACAGTTTCACAAATGAAGGGTTCCATGTGAAAATGGCCTAAGTGACTTTTGTGATGATTTTTTCGATGGTATAAAATGATATCAATTAACTTTCCTATGCTGAAAAGTCAATGTCTGGACATCCATCAAATAGTCACTTAGGTCATTTTGACAGGAAACCCTTCACATTTCCATTCGTGACATAATAATTTTATCAGTTGGTATGAATCTTCTTTGGGAAGTCTGTGCTGGTTGCTCATACACTTGGCAGTTTGCAACATTTTAGACAAATGAGAAATGCAACTCATGGAATTAGTTTGAAAATGTGACACATTGAAATAAATCTTATGCAAAACAAACAAACTAACCTGACAGTGAATGACGATAACACGACTGCTATCCTTCTTTAACCAGGCATTGATTTTACGTGACAGAGAAATAATACTTTCTAATGGAGGTAGTCTGTTGGTAGGCCAGCATGCATGTAAAACCTGAATAACAAATAAAGAAAAAATGTCAACATTAAAGCCAAAGATTGTCTAGTACATGTACAGGGATGACTTTCAACTGTACAACATCTCTCTCATACAGTAAGACACTGGCCATTGCCTCCAATTCTGCTTTTTCTAGTATTTCTGTGTTGAAGGGTGGGAACGAGAGCAAGCTACCCAAAATGGCTAACATCAGAGGCTACACAGTCCAGGGTGTTTGTATGCATTTCTAAAACACCAAACTTACCCTAGTACTAAGTTTTTCAATCTTGTAACTTCTTGGTGAGATATTGATAACAAAGTATTTTTCAGGGTACTTTGCTTCTAAGAACTCTCGTACATCGTCAATGTTGTTCTTGTAGGCGGATTCAAGTCCTTCAGCAGGGAACGACATAACTGGTACACAGATGAATAAGCAATCAATATACTGTGTAAATGTAATGTAATGTAATATAATAAATAACGTAATATGTATAATGTAATATAATATAATGTAATTATATATTAATGTATTAATGATTGTTATGGTAATATGGGCTGGGAATTTTTGGAAATGGAGCCTTGTAGGGATGAATCCAGCCCACAATCTCAACCACAGTCTAACCAATTTCCAGTCAAATTCAAAACAATATGAAGTTCAAGGTAAGTTTAGGTTTTTAATATTTTGTGGGTTTTTTTTATTTCAGTGATCAAGGTTTTGTATCATTTACATAAAAGAATTTTTCCCTGTTTCAACCCCCTCACAAATTTATACAGAAAAGGGTGTTTTCCAAGTTCTTTTTTGACATTAGAAATGCAAAAAATTGAAAAATATATTACATATGAGTAGGTATGCTGTGGTATGCTATTAGAATGGAAAAAAGGGTACAAGGTGGGTTGGTGAACCACAACCTAAAATCCAGTTGCAACACCTACCAATGATTCTAGATGTGATATATGACATATCAAAGTCATTCTTGACATAACTAAATGGGAACAAAACAAGAAAAACACTGTAAGATATTTTACCTAGAAATGAAACATGCAGTATCATCTTTCAAAATTGTTAATTTGTAGAACTGAGCTTTCCCTCAATTTATGATAATGGTTTTGGTTAAAATATGGAGGGATAAGTTTACTGCAAGCCTAATAATTTATTAAAGTTTTGAACCAGGATTAAAACGGATAGATTTTTGAGAATTAATCTTTGATTTGCTCTAATTTGGCTTTCAAAACCTCAGTTCAGACTGTCTGTGCTTTTAGATGTTCTAAAGAAGGTATCCCTTCAAAGTTTGAAGTAACCAGCAGAAACCAATCAATTTAAGCCTGATGGACATGGTAAACTAATTACACAGCACCCTTGATCAATTTTGGGCATGCAGGCTCACTAGTGTTGGCATGACACCCCTAATGATCATTTTGTGAACATAAAATTTGTTGGTCTCAAAGGGATGCTATACAAAGTTATTGGTCTGTGTTCTAAGAATAGGGACCTTACCACACCATAAATAGGTTGTCACATAAATTAGTCTTAATTTAGAAAACAATTCCTCATTACAGGGTAGAGAAATAGTTCTAACAAAAGTGTGGCTTTAATTGACATATGAATGCAGTCAGAAATGCAGGTAATTCAGAAAAGTACAGGATGTAACTAGGATGTTACAAGCTTACCCTGCTACAGATTGAATAGCTTTGCTTGATATTCCTTTGATGTTTGTAAATAAACTGTTTGCACCTTTCATTACACCACCAAGTAGAACTGATCCTCCTGATCCTTGATTTCCTGCCATACTTAGATTTCCAGATGTATCATTCATTACTGCAGAAATGATGCAAATCGATGAGTTTTACAGGGAGAAGTCATATACATTGAATTTGTACTACACTACAGTAGCTATATGTACTACATGTAGTGTAATTTTAGTATTTATTTAGTCTTTTATAGTTTTAATCAATTTTTGTAAGTTCCAGTATGTAATTAGCCTGACGCTACAGTACAATCTATTCTTTTCCTACTCCATTCCATTCCATTCCATTCCATTCCGTTCTATTCTGTTCTGTTCCGTTCCATTCCATTTTGTTCCATTCTATTGTATTTATTCTAATCTATTGTAATTGAATGGGGTATTGAAGTTGCTGAATAATTATTAATGCTATTGCCATTTTATTTGCCATTGTTCCTTTGAGTGTCTGGATAGCACTGTCAGTAAAAGAAACTTTGGATCTTAATTTTGAAGACTTCCTTTTGGTCTTGCCTCTATTACTGAATAAGACTTCAGAAGCAATTTTCACAGAAAGTAAGGGCCATTGATACAGAAATTCTATCATATTGTATTCTTACCTGAACTGGACATTCCCATATTGCCGTCAAACTACAAAAGAGCAAATAAGATATAAATTAACAAAATATATAATTACATAAATAATAATAACTAATATACAGGCCTCCTTTTGTTCTTACATGTACTAGTGCCTGAATGTAATGCTTCCAAAACAAGCTTGAAGTACAGAAAAATATATACGTGTACTGTACTGTGAACAGTAGAGCAGATTTCATATGACCGAGAAAATGGATGGTAACTCCATAGTAAGGTTATGGCAGGAATTTGCACAGTATGGTTATGGTAGAGGACAAAGAGGATCAAATGACCTTCTTTCTTTACACCTGACATTGCCATTTCAACAGGTGGGGGTGAATCATATTGCATTTTCCGTAAATGTGAAAAGTCAACCTCTTGTTCAAGTGCCAAACGCAATGCCAAGCACAAAATGTAGACCCGTCATGGGATCCTCTCTGCCTCTTCCATTTCTCATCTCTCTATTACAGCACTGACGCAGTCACAGTACAGCTCGGTAAGATTCCCACTCATACAAAAACCACTCTAAATAAAGGAGGCAGCATGGTCGAGTGGTCAGAGCGTCGGACTTGGAATCCGGTGACCCTGAGGAGGGAGTTTGAGTCCCACTCAAACCACTAGCTGAGACTATATTTTGTTCTGGGTTTGCCATGTTCAAATTCAGTTTCTCGGCCATGCTTGTAAATAGCCAACTGGTTTGCCTCCTTGCCAGTTGGGTTTCTTTTACATTATTTAGTTGTGATTATTTCAGTGGAGTGCCTGGAAATTAGCTGGGTAGCTAAGTGCTCTTCCACTATAAACAAAGCATTTATTTTATTCCTATTTATAAAAGAGAGGAAGAAACAACATGGAAATGGTCTTTCTTGGTAATTGTAACTAGTTTGCTCCATACCACAGGTCCTTTTAGATCTACATTCCATTTCTTAGCAAGAGCCTCAAGTTCTGTAAGGATTGTCCTGATATCTGGTCTTTCTTCTTGGTTGACTTTTAACATCATATCTATTGACAAAAAAAACAGAAATTAAGGGGCTGTTTATATGGAAGCCAGTTCTGTTGTTCTGTGGCTCTCAGGGAAAAGAAAACAAAAGAAGTCAGCCCGCTTGCTGGGCTGGCTCACCTCCATAAAAATAGCTCCTAATACAAAGCCATCCTGCATAAAACTTTTTCATCCATTTGACAAATGTATTCTAATGTATTCTATCAGTATACATGAGTACATGTAGTGGGTTGAATTTATTTTTGGTTTGACAATTTTCAAACCAGTTTGATCATTATTACGACTTGAAGAAGTCCCTTTAGAATTCATTTTTTGGTCATAGAATCGGAGACCGAGTTCGGGCAAAATTAAGAGGGTTATAGGATATTAAGACCTCTCCTAACAGGGCCTCACCTTGGGCACGAGTGAATGCACGAGTGCGTCTAGTATTCTATTCTTCCAGATTATTATTAATAATGAATATAACACAATAATAGCAAAAAATAAAACCAGTTTGAATAATTTCAAACCAAAAACAATTTCAAACCACAACATGAACACATATTTGTTATTCAATCCATCTATTTGTCCATCCATCCATCCATTTGTCCATCCAATCATTCATGGAATTCAATCATTCATTTATTTAATTATTTATTAACAAGATTCACCATATGTACAAACAAAATGACTGGGATTTTCACAGAGGGAAGCTCCAACAACAGGGTAAAAAATGTTCAAAAATATATTGACATGATATTCCAATATTCAAAAAAAGCAATCAACAAAAGTGGGGACTCTAACATGAGACCACCAGATTACACTAAACTGCTGCTCTGACCACTTCAAGTGCCACCCACCAATGATTGCTAGTTTTGTTCTTGTGAAGGAAACTTTTAATATTTGAAGGGCAATCAATGAAAATAGCTGAAGACTTTTTCAAATTTTCTCAAAAGGTACATGTACCAAATGGCATTATTCAACTTTCCTATGGTAAAATATAACAAAAGTCACTAAAGAACGTGGCATGATGAGACTAAAAACGGACGTGAAGAAGACTACATTTTCATGAGCATCCCTATATTTGGAGCTGTACATGTACATGTATGTAAGTCTTCTTACCTATAAGATGATGGAACTCAGTGTATGTTCTGTCAGTTTCAGGGATAGTGTACTTGGCATTGATGATCCTTAGTTTGGCAGAGTCTTCGAATGGGTGTTCCATGAAACACAAATAGAATAAAATACATCCCAGTGCCTGAAATACAACAGTACAGAGAATAACAAATATATATATTATCAAAATTAAATATTCACACCATTCAACTTGGTCTCATTGAGTACTTCTTCGTTCTCACCGCATTTTGACATCTGTGAATGTACATGTATTATTGTACAGACATATAAAAATAAATCCTGTTGTCACAGTCAAACAATGTCAAGCGTGCTCAGAGGCAGATCCTGGATTATCTTCAGGAGGGGGTGCACCGCCTTCAGGATGGGGTGCACCATCATATAAATTAGAAACTGTAGAGAGGATATTTTAGAGAAATATTGAGAATAAGGACTCAAAGTCATCTCAGGAGTGGGTGCACATCCCCTGCACCCCTCCTCTAAATCTGCCTCTGCTGCTCCCCAAACATTGAAGATTCAATTTATTTTTGCATTATTGAAGTCATTATTCAATTGATTGTTGCATTATTGAAATCAGCATTGTAGACTACAACCATTACCACTTGAATTGATTTTATCTGCAAATTGAAATGATATACCAAATACTGAACAGTGGATTATTTAGCTACCATTACTAGAAGTAGTCATGATTTGTGGCAGTCCATTAGATAGCTTGGAAGCCAGGAAAGTACAAATATGTATCAATACTCTGTCTTGAGATTTGAATTTCTCATTTAGTTATGTAATTTTCAAACAAGCAATGATGTCAAATTTCCAAAAAATAAATTGAATAGCCAATGTTTGGGGGGCAAGCTTGACATCATTTGACTGTAAACAGATACAAGTTGTTAATTACTGAGTATTCTGTTACTATAAGATACAAGAACATTACCCATATATCGGCTTTATGAGTGACAGGATGATTACTGTAGAGATCTATCATCTCTGGTGCACGATACATTGGAGTTGTGTTCCTTTGAATCTATAAACAAATAAGATGATATACATGTCTTTAATATTGTACATAATGTACACACTGCTGTGTTATTGTTTTTCAAAACACTGTTTAATACTTATTCTACCAATTATTTATTTCTTATCCTATTTCCATAACATTGCAGGTATAGACTGCCACAGGGTTCAATGTGTTCAATGTGTCACACTGTTATTATTACATTATGTGCTCAGGCCTCTACACACATTAAGTAACACTCCCTAAAATCCCCCCCCCCCCCAATGATACTTCTCTCATCCCCCCCTCCCCCCCCCCCCCCCATGATACCTCTCTCACATTCTACTGCATTTCAAAAGGACAACTATGCCGTGATATCATTTTTCTGTGTAGTGCTTTTGCCTTCAAGCTCTGTATACCTCATCCTCTGCAAGACTTCTTTGTAAAGCAGTCCATGACTCATCAGGGTAAAGACAAGTAGTTGTGGCACTGCCAAAGTCACATAACTTCACCATCCCTTTGGAGCTTATCAGCATGTTTTCAATCTTACAAAAATCATATATACATATGTAAACATTATGAAATGTTATGAGGAGATTTTAAGCAAACTGGAAAAACCAGGGAGTAATAAGTCAATAACAACAAGAAAGAGAGAAAGGGAGAAAGGGAGAAAGGGAGAAAGAAAGAAAGAAAGAAAGAAAGAAAGAAAGAAAGAAAGAAAGAAAGAAAGAAAGAAAGAAAGAAAGAAAGAAAGAAAGAAAGAAAGAAAGAAAGAAAGAAAGAAAGAAAGAAAGAAAGAAAGAAAGAAAGAAAGAAAGAAAGAAAGAAAGAAAGAAAGAAAGAAAGAAAGAAAGAAAGACCAACAACTAACAAATAGAGAGAAAGAGAAAGTGAGAGAAAAAATGAAAAGAAAAGGAAGCAAGGCAAAGAAGGGAAAAAGGAGTCCTCAAGGAATAGGAAAAAAACAGATTAAGCAATCTTATCAACAAAGAGATGAATAGGGAGGAAAATTGATACAATGATAAAATCAAGAAATCAAATGTCACAACTTACTTTTAAATCTCTGTGTATAATAGGAGGTTCTTGTTTATGTAGGTGGGCAACACCTCTACACAACTGGTAATAGATCTTTAACAGCTGATTTGGTGGGAATGGTCTTCCATTTCGTTCTGCCATCACTTTGATAAGCTCTCCTCCTATGAACAAATTAATGTTAAAAGAAGTTAGTCAACTTACATTGAAGTTCTCCAGTTAAATTGAGAAAGGGCTACATGTACAAATGTATTTGAGACATGCAAATTATATGTTCAGTACAGATCTGTACAATTAGATGTCTCCATTGAGAAATACCATGCATGTACCTGTACAAAGTTCTGTTAGAATTAAATATTCCGTCATTCCATGACCAGATTCCTTTTCCCCAAGAGAAGCTGCAGAATAAAACTGGACAATGTTTGGATGTCCACGGATTCGTTTCTGACAAAGGTTAAGAGCATAACCTTTTCACTGAAGGAATATGGAGGGTTAGACAACCAAAAACAAGCCTCTTGATTTAAGGGAGATTCTAAACATCTACATGCATTGAATATTTTTTAACATTTCCTAATCATAAAAAACCAAATGGTACACGTAAGTAATTCTTAGTAAATTATTTCAAAGTGTGATCACAATAAAAAGTTTTGGCTTATCTGACCAGGAGAGCATAAAAATGAAACTAAGACAAGGGCATCATTGATGTGACATGTTAGCCTATATTCACGCTAATTTTAGACCACCCTGGTTTTTTTATGCTGATTTTTTTTTTCATATGTATTCGCTTTCATGGGATAACAGCATTTAATTGAATCAAGTTTTAAAAATAGCATAAATGCAGGCCAAGATATCACATTTGGCTGTCAAAGGTTCCAATAATTTATTAAGACACACCAGTCTTAGTCTTCCAGGTTGTGGTTGTGCTCTCAAGGTCTGACATCATCACTTACAGTATGTGTCGATGGTGGGATCAGTATACAATAATAATTATAAAGCCTAAACACTAACAAGGACAATATAAATACAGCAAGTTGATATCTGAAAATGCTAATTGACACAAATTGAATCTACATGGACTAATTATAAATTCTGAATTATCAAGATCCTGACACACTGACTTTATGATTTGGATTGTATAATCAAAATTTACTCCTTCATTGTACTTAAAAGATTAATAAGGTGTTAAGATTTGATTTATATTAGATTTGACTAAGGACAAAGGATACAAGTACATTGATTTCTCCAATAATACACTTATTGCCTGCTTCGTCTCCAGCCATTAATCTCTGAAAACAAATCATCATTCAACAGATGTTACAATCCATAGTGAGAATACATTACACTTAATTAGCTTTTGCTTCTTAGACGTACTTTAAAATTGTACATTTAAACGATATTCTTTTAAGCTGTGAAGTGATATCCGGTGTTTAAGAGGAAGTCTTGACTTATAACGCAGAGAAATAATCACGGTCAGAATGACGTAACGTCAATTTTTTGTCATACAAGTTGGAGAGTGTTAAGCGAACATTCCAAGAAAATGGCATTAGAAAATATTTCACACTCATTTGATAGTAATAAACTTCCACTTGTGACTTCCTACTGCTTGGAATAAAAGCACAGATGCTTTTATGAGCTCTGTATTTTAAAGAAACAACGAAAAGTCGAAACCATACATGTGGTATGCCCTGACCTTTAGCGCATACTCTTTGCCGGTCTTCTCATCTTGTGCCACGAAAACAAACCCGTAACCACCTACAAACACAAGCAAAACTGATTGAATACTTCTGCTTCTTCTAACTAAGAGGTTATTCAAGATATTTACCTTCGGCGAGGACTTTTTTGACCTTTAATTGCACTGGTCCTAATTCGACGTATTGGCCAACGAAGTCATTATCAATTTTGCCTGTCTGGCTTATATAACTCAGAGCTGATCTGAATATATCTGCCATTTTGAATCAATGGACATTTAAGCGTCCGAGAAACAAGTGTTAAAAAAGTTAAAATCAGGGCAATTCCTTGACTGCCATGTTCAAAGTTTCAGCGTGAAAAAGAAGACAAGGCCGCCATTTTGTAAACAGGCTTAGAGTCTTGCGCATGCTCAGGATTGCGAATTTATTCGGAGAGTTGTCGGATCAACGTCGGGTCTTCGGAATCATCACAAATTTTCTGAAAATGATTAAAAATCATAAAATTGATTAGCTCTCTAAAACAATTATTCTTTTAGAAGTAATCGAAATACTTTTTTGAATTATATATCAATTTCTTGGACAAACGTTTTTCACGGACCAGGCGGTGGGGTGACGAAAATCGTTATTTCTCTTTGGGTTTCCTGTGGCAAAGTATACTTCAAGATGGCGGTCAATTCGATTTTTTGGAAGTTGCCCGACAACTTCTCCTTCTATTCGCGTTCTTTAAAGAAAAAGATCGAACTACAAGCGTATGTTATGGAGTTTCGAAGACTTCTACCTTGTGATTCCCTTGGATTTCAAGAAGTATGTGTAGATAAGCTTTTTATTGACATTTTATACTCGGTTGCTATGATGACGGAAAAGACGCAATATTGCCTCAAATCTATTTTTTCTTTATTTCTTGGCGATCTAGGTTTCTAACAAGGAACTACTTCATGGAGTTGTTGGTCTTTATGATGTGTGTCTACCTGATATAACACCCGAGGTGCTGTACAGTACTGTGTGTGAAAAATGGGCCAAGACTCTAGTGTTTATGCGAAGTTTATCAGGTACAGTGTGCCCTTTGACAGTCAAAAATGCCGCTGCATGAAAATCAGTCTGTGAAGTTATGAACTTAAATTTGTCTGGAATAGAAAATAAAATGAAAAATATAGTGGTGATCCCAGACCTTTAATTAATACAAAAACCAATCAATCAACCGACCGACTGACTGACCGACCGACCAATCGACCAGTCAGTCAGTCAGTCAGTCAGTCACAGTCAGTCGTCAGTCAGTCAGTCACAGTCAGTCAGTCACTGTCACAGTCAGTCAGTCAGTCACAGTCAGTCAGTCAGTCACAGTCAGTCAGTCAGTCAGTCAGTCACAGTCAGTCAGTCAGTCAGTTGTCAGTCAGTCAGTCACAGTCAGTCAGTCAGTCAGTCACAGTCAGTCAGTCAGTCACAATCAGTCACAGTCAGCCAGTCAGTCAGTCAGTCAGTCAGTCAGTCAGTCACAGTCAGTCAGTCAGTCAGTCAGTCAGTCAGTCAGTAGTCTGTCAGTCACAGTCAGTCAGTCAATCTGAGTCAGTCAGTCAAGATAAATGAATACAAAATAATGAAAAAGATTTAGTTTTAATTGTTTAATAACTCCAATCAGACTACTACTATCCTTTGCCTCCATCCCCTGTTGTTCCATATTTACCATTCTTGGAAGTTAAGTATTGAATACCCAATAAATTAGGAATTATTCATAAAGTGGCACTCTTTGTAAAGTAATAAGGTGAAATACAATTATTGGTGTTATTGTCATTGAAATCATATACAGTGTATTGAAGGGTACTATGCTATCCTGATTGAATGATACATATTACACTTTTGGGCTTTGCACTGGAAAAGAGATATTTTAATAATACTACAATAATTGTCTTTTATTGATTGATTGATTGATTGATTGATTGATTGATTGATTGATTGATTGATTGATTGATTGATTGATTGATTGATTTTCCTTTTAGATGTACTTAATGAACAGCAGGAAAAATATAAAAGTGCACAGAATGAAACAGAATCTTTATCAGATACCATTGACAATGTTGATAAAGAAGATTTACACGTACAAGAGACAAAGTTATTAAACTCTGGGAAGCCAACTTTTCTGACACAAAAACATGTGCATTGGGAAGATGAAGATGTAACATTTGACAGCCATGAAGGTGAAATAGATGATAAACACATTGCTGGTGAAGGTGATAGCTTAGACAATGATAACCTAAATAAAAATAGTTCTGAAAATGAAAACATTATTGAAAAAGACAATATTCAACAGTCCGACAGTGGAATGGTATTAGCATCAAATTCAAAAGAAAAAGAGGAAGAAAAGAAACTAAAAGAAGAGGACAAAGAGGATGATGATCCTGGGATGTTCGATGGAGTTTTTAGTGATTCAGAAAATGAACAAGAATCGTCAGAAGATGAGGAGGAGGAGGAAGATTTTTCAACTGGTGTGGGAGATTTTGTAGCAGCTGCCAAGGAGAGAAAAATTCAAAGAGATTCAGGAAATGGTATTTCTTAACCCATTTTAAATATTTTCAAATACTATCATGTTTAAAGAGTAGTACCTTTTTAAAATTGTCAATGAACACCAATAAATGACAGTCGAACCCTGACCTGAATTTGATGATGTTCCCAGTAATTATTAACAATCAACATTTGTTGCCCAACTGATGTTACAGTACAATAAATGTATGGAACGGAACCCTGATTTAATAATCTCCTAATATAATGATCTAATTTTACCAGTCCCTTGGCACGTCATTATATCAACTGAAGGTTCTTGTACTTTTTATAGGAGCACCCAACCTCCCTGCACTTAAAAGGAGGAAAGTGATAATTAAATTATCACTTTTATTTTGATATTTTTATTTGTAGTAACAAAAGACACTATAGGGATAGAGTCCCTGATAGTTGGTGCAGCTACTTATGAAAGAAGTTATGGGTAAGGATTTATTAAATATGTCTTAAAATACCATTCCTTTCATTTATTTGTTCATTCATTGAGTCATTGAGTCATTCATTCATTCATTGAGCCACAGGGGCGTACACCATTGTAGTGAGGCCTTAATTAGCAAAAGGCAGGGGGCAGTCAATGGAAAGGTTAAGTTTCAAGGTCAAGTTATACCTAATTTCCCCAGGAAGAACGTTTTGGACAAAAGCTCATCGGAATTTGTCCAGCATTGAGAAACAAAAACTCTGCAAATCATCCAAGTGTGGAGTATACTTGAGATAACATTCAAATATTGTGAATTAAATTAAAAATAAAACTTTAAAGTGATATCATTGACATCATCCTTAAGGTGAAGGCTCAAGTCCAAAATTTTAGGGGGAGGGGCAGTCACCCCCCTGGCTCCCCCTCACTATGCCACTCTTGAGCCATTCATTCATTCATCTATTCATTCAGTCACTTATTCATTTAATATTCAATTTTTGATAAAATTAAATTTTCAGGAATCCAAAAGAAAAAGTGATACAACTGAGTTTACTTGCTGTAAGAAAAAAATATCGAAAATGTGGTATAGGAAAAATAATTTTAAATGTAAGTATAACCTTTATAATATTGCACAATGCTTTATCATACTAAATAGATAAATTAACCATTAATTTTATCATTCATATTTATTCAGCCATCCATATATAATAACCTGCTGATCCATCCATAAATACTCTTGTTCATTCATTAATTTATCCATCCATCCATTTATTTTTTCCAATTGCAATTCATTTTAGACTTTAAAAGACCCAACCTTTATTGGTCCATATGACAGTATAGCAGTCTATGCAGACCACAGTGCTGTGGACTTCTTTAAGAAAAACAATTTTAATGATGATATAGTCTTGAACAGTAGATTTACGTAAGTACAAGAACATGACTGTGTTCCATAATGCAATCTTGTCCTTAGCAATCTTACTGCACTATTCTGTACTGTAGATTGTTAGGCAATTATTAAAGACAGAAGATCTCTGAGTAACAAAAGATGTCAGAGAAATTGAAATAGAAGTAAATTGGAATATACAATTTGCATGTACACAGTAAGGTGATAGTTCTTCCACCTTACAGCTCACTCCCTGTCCCATCACCCCAGAATTATAACTTGAGTATAAAAATCTTGTTCTTGATGACTCCTGAGGAAGAATTGAGTAGAGATTTCCCTCCTACCTGAGGTCCCTCTAATGATAATCTTCCCTCTGTACACTATATGTATCTGTTCTTGTATTCCAGAGAACTTGCCGATCACTGGATCAACAGTAAACTCATGTGTTATCTTCCACCATTTACTGGTACTGTACACACCTACACTTACTTCAGATAGAGCAGAATTTTATGTAGACCAATTCAGACTGTAGGTCATTCTGTTTGTGCCTCAGTTGGGCTTCCTGTGATGGTCACAACCTACTGATACAAACGAGCAAAAACTATGACTTAATTGTGGAATGAGTCTAATATTAGCTGTGCTGTGCTTTGCTGTGCCACGTTATGCCATGCTACTTCTAAGTTAGCCTCCTCCGCAGGCAACTCCTTATTATTCCTCCTTGGGCTTCCTTTGTAGTGGTTATTTTATCGGCGCGGAGACTAAACAGGAAGCCCAACACCCGACACTGAGCAAACAGTGTTGCCTGCAGAGGAGGCTACTTCTAAGTATAGTCTCATTGTCCATGCTGTTGCCTTATTATCTAATCCAAATGCTATAGACTTGGCACAGCACAAAATATTACAACACAGGTGTGTTCATACATAGTGATTACAAAATTTTCTCTAAGCACATATTTGTATACTTTCAAGTCTTTCAATCAAGTAATCTTTCTCTTTTGGTTCATCAGGGTCAGATATATCTGGTGTTCACAGAAGTGACTATGAAATCAAAGCAATGGAAGAAGAAATTGAATTATGGTAATTAAACTCATAAATATGGAAAGTAAACATACTTAATGTAGATTTAGGCCAGTGCAATTCAAGTTATTAAGTACACTGGGTGCATTGATGATAATATGAAAAAAACTGTTGATTCTGTTAAATCCTGAAGAACATGTGTTAACAGGTGAAATGACACCTTGAATAGGGTTCAATAATTTGCTATATCACATTTCCACTAACCATAGGAGAGCCAAGAGGAGGAAAAGGGTTTGATGGAGGAAGTTCTAGCCTGTGAACAGGCTCTCAGGGGAGGGGGGAGGGGAAGGAAGGGGGGAGGGTAGAGAGAGGCTCTCCCATTCTCCTCTTCCCTCCCTCCCCTTCCTTTTCCTTCCCCTCCCCCTCCCTCCCCTCCCCTCCCCTTTCTTTCCCTTCTCCTCTCCCTTCCTCTCCTTCCTTTCCCTTCTCCCTCCCCTGAGAGGCTGTTTACAGGCTAAGGATGTCCCAGAAGCCAAAATAGCAACAGCAGTACAGTGCAAACTTTGACTTTCCGTATTAATTTATTTATTCTAATTTAAGGAAAGATAAAAGTCTAGAAGCTTACCAGGCACAAGTGAGCTGTATGGTGAGAATGCAACATGAAATCAAGACACTCAAAGCATTGGTTAGTTGTGATCATTACTGACACTAAATCTATTGTATCTTACCTTGACCCAGCAGTAAGAGGATGCAATTTACCCAATTTACATGACAAGTAATCTTTTTTGGGGATGGCACCCCTAAATCTTGTCACATGGAGTGATCATTTTGGGTTAGGCACCCCTATCTGGCCAACAAGTTTTCTGCTCATGCAATGATTATTATGGGTGTTGTACCAAAAATGATGTGTCAGCATGTCCAGAATTACGGGTGCTGTGCCATTAAAAGTTGTCGTGTAAATTGAGGCTTTAAATGCCCACTTGGATGAAAATCAGTGAAAATTGAAAACTGATTATTTCTATATGTAGATTAATATAGTTAAATAACTAGCTAATCTCTGACAAACATCTATATTTTAAGCTAATTATCATGGAGAAATTTTGGTTTAAAACCTAAAAGAACAATAGGGTTGAGTTATCGACGTCATAATGACATCATTTACTCACACTTTAGATGCTAAAAACCTTGACAATATTTATCCGTCTCTTTCGATTGTGAAGAAAATGTTGCTTCATGGTGATTATTGGTGCTGTATACATAAGTTTCACTGAGTTTCAAGTCATTTTCAATTTTCATTGATTTTGATCCAAGTGCTCCTTTAAAAACCCCTTGACCCAATTTTTCTCTGCCTTTTGCTCAGAAACATCCTTGTTTTACTCCCTCACTGGCGTGTGTAGTTGGCCCTCAAGGGTAAGGGGAGGTAAGAGGAAGGAAATGGAACCCTTTGAGAGTGATAAGTGTTATTTCATTGAGAGATGGCAAAAGTAACAATATAAAATCCTTATTATTACGGAAATATCCTCAGGTCGATACTCAAGAAGAAGTCATCAAAACATTAACAAACTCCAGAGAACGCTTACAGAAAGAGAAATTTCGACTAGGTAAAATATTATACAAAACTGTTTATATGAATGAGAGCTGTCCCTAGTAGCTGGAATAATGCTTTTGTTTTCTTTCCTGGAGATGCTTAAATACATTTTGGTCTTGGTATGCACTGTGTAATATGCAGTATGCAACAAATGCAAGGACAACCTTTTTTGAAATAGGTATACACCTATTTCAAAAAAGGTTGTCACCGCTAAGAGCGATAGGCGATAGGTAATAGGTATTATTATTATATAGGCACTATTGATTTCTTAATTAAGCCATCCTAAATCTTTCTTTACACTCTTCCATCAAATATTTGGCTATTCATATGTAAATCAATTAGAAATCAATAGTGCTTTGCGGTCTTGGAATGACCTATTACCTATCGCCTATCGCTCTTAGCGGTGACAATCTTTTTTGAAATAGGTATATCTTAGTGGCTAATGTAGGAACTTGTACTGATGAGATGTGTCAAGAGACCATAATACTAAGAGAGCGAAGCTCAGCATTGATGTCTGTGCCATGTTCGTGGCGGCTAAGGCTATTTTTAGTAACTTCGCCATCGCGCGCGCAAGGCTCTTAAACAATAGAATTCAAACTGTCCCGTCCGCGCGCACGTCAAAAATCAAATTCTATTGGTTGAGGGACTTGCGCGCGCGATGGCGAAGTTACTAAAAATAGCCTTAGCCGCCACGAACATGGCACAGACATCAATACTGAGCTTCGCTCTCTTAGTATTATGGTCTCTTGGATGTGTCTATATTCTTCTCAATAATCATTAGAGTGATTGCACTTAACCCGTGGAATTGTATTAGCTAAACAATACAAAATAGCACTATAAAACAATGGAAAACAAAGGATGTGCTATTTAGTACTATTTAGATTTTGTACTTTTTTGTGCGTGCGGTTTTTGGTCAGTCATCATTTTATACTGTGTCTAAAGTGGTGGTAAATTACTTTTCTGCTTTTCAGAGAAAAAGTTGCTCGACCTTCAGTTGGAACAAGAAGAAAAAGCGGTGGAATTGGATTTAAATGAAGAGGAAGAATCCGATGGTACATGAAAATTACCTTATACTTATCAATTAGACAACAGAAAGCCGCGCGCCCATGGCGTTATAGACGCACGAGAGAAAATATATAGAACGACTAACAAACGTAAGAGTGGCACGAGACGTAGTTTTGTCTCAAGTGCGTCTATAAGTATAACGCCATGGGCAAGCGACTTTCTGTTGTCTAATTGATTTAGAGCCTTAAGGATCGGGCACACAGCGCAACTTTTTCCGAAACATTGATGAAACACCGCGCGCAACACGGTTGCACCGTGCGTCCACAACTGAAACATCTCGTGCAATGTTGTGCGCAACAGTTAATGGACAGTTGCAGAAGTAGAACTTGATCCTATTTCTGCGGCTGTTGCGCGCAACATTTCGCGAAACATTGGAATGGGTGGACACACGCTGCAACATCATGTTGCGCGCGATGTTTCAACGAATGTTTCAAGAAATGCTTCACCGTGTGTCCGGGCCTTTAGAACGTTGAAAACGGAGCCGTGCAGCCCATGGGGAAACAGTTCATTGGTTTTCAGCCAATCATAGCGTACGTTATGTGTCGCCATCTTGACGATAACGAGGATGCACGCGCGCGCGGCAACCCATTTCTGGCCAATCAGAGTGCGTGTTAAATCGAATCTATGTTACAAACATATAAGTGCGCAAGTTGAATTTGTAAGAGGAGGAAATCGTAACACATGGAGAAAAACTTGTGGCAGGGGGGCGGGGGAAGGGAGGGACGGAGGAAGAAAGGATTTCAGTGAATTTATCTTCATAAACCGAGTAGACTTTCGGCTGTGACTGTAGAAATAACACGACATGGACACCAGGTTTACTTGCGTTTCTCATATCTCTCGTTTAAAAAAACTGATGAAGCAGATTTCGTATCACTCACTGTCAATAAAACTTCTTCCATGTGGTTGTAAGCACGCACTTACATGGAGTCTGTGGTAATAAAACAGCTCTTGTTGTGGCGAAGTACGATCAGTTCTGATTGCAAGTTGCGCGGGATTTATCTCGCCCAGTAAACGCGCGTTTTAGGAATCATCTTAAAACGTCGACAAGATCGTTAGAGGACCTGGATCCTGTTTCTCGAAATGTTTGATAACTTTCCGGGCCCGTTGTTTTACGAGAAAAATTACGGGAATGAGCGAGCATTCGTAAACTTGGCTGTAAAATAATAGAAATTAAAAATGTGTGCCTCGAGAAACACTCGTAAACGTTTTCGGGTAAGTTAACTTGTCCGTAAAGTTATCGGGTGTTTAGAAAAACGACCCCAGATTCTCATTTCAGTCGTGCTATTTTCGTTAGAGTAATCGATAAGTTCTGTTCTTTTCAGATGAAGACTTCTACGATTCTCTTGTTACTCTTCTCAACAAACAACATTTAGACGATGTTGAAACTGATAACTTGGACATGGAAGCCATTTCCAAGGGAGATTTTGGAAGCGTGTCTAAAGGTATCAGTTGAAGAAACTTTGACACTGGCGAAGAACACGGGAAAATTGCAGCACAAGACGAGCGCGATCTTTGTGAAAAGATGCAAAAGTGGTCGGTTTCATTCAAGCGATATTTCCTCGTACCATACCGTGGATATCCCACTCGTCACTTGTATTTTCTTCATCACTCGCCTAAAGGCTGGTGTTATGTATACTAGAAAATACAAGTGACTCGTTGGATATTCCACGGTATTCCACTCGAAACCACTGTATAACTGTTTAGTGGGGTGATAAAAAACGCGTATTGCTTGACTATCAGTAGGCTGATAGTGCATCAGTAGGCCTTTATGTTTCAATCACAAAAATTAATGTTAGGGCTCTAGAAAATGCCAGAAATGGAAAGAGCATGCCAAACTCAAAAGTTTTGGATGATCATCTTAAAAATTGAAGCATTGGTGAATTTTTGAAGAATTGACTTTTTTATGAAGAATGTATGGTGTTTTTCGGATGAGGGGCAAAACCTGCCACCCAGTGAAAAATACCCATACATACTTTGTAATTATAAAAAACCTAGTGCTTCTAAAATTCACCAGTTTTTCAGTTTTTAAGATAACTATCTGAAATTTTCCGTGATCATCAAGTTTGAGTTTTCCATTTCTGGCATTTATAGAGCCCTAACATTAATTTTTGTGATTGAAACATAAAGGGTGACGCCTACTGATAGTAAGCAATACAAGTATCTATACTGTGATACAAATCGCTTGAGAAAAAGAGCCGTTTCTCGTTCGCTTTCTTGATTGCATTTAACAATGGGAGCAAGCAAAACGATCCCTCTTTTCTCATGGTAAGATATGCCGAACATGTTGCGAGTTGTCCGGCAACAGAGCACATGGAAAGCAAGCTTAAAGGCGCTGTTACACGCTGAAACTTTTATGTGAAACTTCTCTCAATCACCGAGGCGAGACAAGTTTCATAAGTGGTGTTCGCGACACACGTTTCTGTTGCAGGAGTAGAAAGTAGTTCTACTTTTCATGAAACCGTCTTGTGAAACCGACCTGGGGAAAGTTTCAGCTAAATGACCATGTTACACGGTGCAATGCATTGTGAAACTCGCAACGGCGGGCGAGGCAAGTTTCAGGGAAAAGTTTCAGAGTGTGTAACAGCGCCTTAGCAACACAAGGAGTAGCTTTTATAACATGCTTTTTCCTTTTTCTTTTTTCTGATTTCTTTTCTTTTTTTTTTTCCTGATTGTTTTCTTTTTTATTAATATTTCTTTTTACAGAGGACGAAGAATTGCTGTCATCGTTGATTCATTCTCAGAGTGAAAAGCAGCTTATCCAGCACATACGACGTAGCTTGTTATCAACAGGATTGTATAATACTGTAACAGTCGACAGCATCAGTAAGGTACATACCTCTTGCTAATTAGAAAATCCTAGAGACCCTATTTTACGTCAGTAGATCGAAATAGTCCCAAATTAACTGTTAAACTGAGGCCGACGGTGCGCTCATTTTACTCCCCTCTCTCCATCAGTGCTCCGTTTCACAGGTATTTCAAGCTAATTTAAAGCTACACGGAAAGGAAAGAAGTCAAAACAATGTGAGGTCAATGGGAATCGAACATGGGACCTCTCGCATCGAAGGCTGTGCACTAACCAACTGTACCATCCTTGCATCCTTCCATCCTTGCTCACCCAAATAAGTGCGTCAGTATTAATGATACTCTCATTGCCTTTAAAATCTCTCTGAGTTCTCTTGATTTTATCGTGATTAATTTATAAGAAACAATCGGATTCCACAATGGCAAAGAAAAGAGCGCCTTAAAGGTTATCTGGGCATAGAGGAAGGACTTGAGATGACGTACATGTTCCATTGAGAGAGGAGGGGGTAGGCAGGCTACAGTCCACTTTTATCTTTGTTCGTACGCACGATCGATTTACCTCGAAGACACAGAGTTAATATCGTCTCGATATTAATACAGAGTTAATAGGGAGCTTAAGCAGGAGACGTTTTTGTCAACACGGACGTCACCGCAGTGTACGTTCTTCTTCATCCATTCGCCATCATAGATGTTGTGCCCGTTTTCGTTGAGCAAAAGGTCAGTTAAGGCTTTTTCATCTTCTACCAAGAACAGCAACCTCATCTATAACGGCGAACGGATGAACGAAAACGTACGTGTAACGTCCGTGTTGACAAAAATGTATCTTGCTTAAGCTCCCTAATATCGTCTCAAGGACGCTTTCTAAAGATATTCAATGCGCGTGCGCATCTTTGTTAATTACGTATGCACGTTTTAAGGAAAATAACTTAGCTGTTTATATTTCATCAAGCATGCTGTATACATAAACGACGGTGTACAATCTGTCTACACGAAATTGTTATGAATTAACGTTTAACCATGAACTGAACCCAAAGTAATAACTTTACATTATCCCTTGATCTGATAGGTTGAATGTAGTCACGTGACTTTACTAGAAACTAGTCTTGACGGCCGTCACGCAATGCCCGGTCAGCCACCTGTAGTCAAGCAATTGTTTTACTGTGGAGACTACTCTAATGCTAACAGTCTTACTGATATTATTACTCGTGGTTTTACTAAACAAGGTAAATGTACTGTGCTCTGGTCTGTTTCAAGAGAAAATGAGGTAAGAGAAGGAATTCCCGTGACCCATCATATGCCCCGTTTGATGCTATTTTTAGAACCTCGTCACCGTGACCGAGAATTAACCAAGACCATTTTTTGTACTCCATTTTCCCTTTTTCTCCAGTTTAAACTCTTTTTCATCTACAAATGTTATACACCCTTTTTCCACCATTGTGATCTTGAGGTTCCCTGCTAACAGAGGCTCACACAGACGTTAAATCACTCGAAAAGTGAGCCTCTGCCGAGCGAGGCCGTTTTCTTTGTTGTGCCGCCGTCCACAATCGTGGACGAAGAAAACCAGTTTTATCCGGTTTAAACCGGAAATTAGATGATGCACATGAGCAAATTGGAAACTCCGCTTATTTTTTCGAGCCCACGAGACACGAAACGTCATAATGACGTCAGGGGTTGCTTAGTTACCTAACGCATGCGCAACAAAGAAAACGGCCTCGCTCGGCAGAGGCTCACTTTTCGAGTGATTTAACGTCTGTGTGAGCCTCTGTTAGCAGGGAAATCTTGAGGCAATGCGAAAGCTCGCGCGCTCTCGACCAATCAGATTCACTCTAAAAATAGCATCAAACGAGGCATATGATTGCCCAAAGACCCAGAAACCTACTACACGCGATTCCTTCTCTTACCTTCGACAGCTTGCCAACCACCGAACATTTCTATAGAAATAAAGCAAGGGCTTCAACCGCCAACAACTTTGGCTGTATTGATCAAAACTACTTCAAAATTTCAACCTTGACTAATTTTGGTGTGCTCTTTTCAAATATAACATTGTTTTTGTCGAATTAAATTCAAAATGTCACGGTGATGTCACGCAAGGGGTGAAAAATCTCCATTACAAAACTTAGAAAAGCCCTGTTCTTAATTGTTCTCTGTTCTGTGTTCTGTGTTCTCTGCTCTCTGCTCTCTGTTCTCTGTTCTCTGTTCTTTGTTCTGTTCTTGTTCTTGTTCCTCCCTTCTCCCTTCTCCATCCATCCCCCCTCTCTCTCTCTCCCTCCCCAGGGTCGGACAATTTGTGCACCTGTTGCTTTTCTTGGTAGCCATTCCTGATTCCTTAGGCTTCCTCTCAGGAATCAAACCTTGTTATCCATCGCCCATAACCACTGTCAACAAAAATCTCACTGTTATACCTCTATTTCTAGATTTTACCAAAGGAATCTACGGTAAAGGTCTCTACTTCACCAAGCAACCATCCCAGGCAGTGAGATTTTCACCCGTGAGTATTGCTCACAATTTATTTTGCAGCTTAATCCGTCCATAGTTCAACTCCTAGCTACAACATGTAGGCCAATGCTCCTTGATGTATGTTTTTTTCAAATTTATTTTTCATCAATATTTTTCCCTGTAATATTTCAGCCAGGAAAGTTGTTGCTGGTGAATGTCAGTTTAGGCGCAACAGAGTCTGTGTTTCAGCAAGACAAAACCCGGTAAGGTGTGGCACAGCCACTGAAATTAAATTGATTGATTGATTTTCCAAATTCCATTCATTTAAAGTTATTTGTTTGTTTCTTTGTTTGTTTGATTTTGATGATTCGTTTAGCGCTCGTGTGTTTTCCAGATTCTAATCGATTCTAATTTCTTGTTAGGACTCTCCCGCCAGCTGGCTTTGATTCTATTTTGGTAGGTTTAGAGTTTATCTCTGTTTCCTCCTTCCTGCTTGCCTGCCTGAAGCCTGCCTGAAGCCTGCCTGAGGCCTGTCTGCCTAAAGCTTTCCTTCCTTCCTTCCTTCCTTCCTTCCTTCCTTCCTTCCTTCCTTCCTTCCTTCCTTCCCTCCCTCCCTCCCTCCCTCCCTCCTTCCTTCCTTCCTTTCCTTCCCTCCTTCCTTTACTTCTTCCCTTTCTTCCTTCCTATTCCCATTTATTTAATTATTCTGTCTCTCCGCCTAACTCTTCATCGTTTTTAGATTCATATGAAAGGCATTGGAATACCTTTGTATCCAAACGAATGCCTTTTTATTTGAAAACCCGTACTTTTTAATTAGCTCTGGCCTTCAATTTCGTCCTCGCCATAGACATTTTTGTCCGTCCAAGGTGCAAAAAGGAAGGAAAATAATACACTTTTGAACATACATATAGAAATACGTTCTTGTATGACAACCCTGTATTTTCAGTTTTCTGCAAGACCGACTCAAAAAACGATGTATTTTTGTTCCAGACCCCAGGTCGACCATCTTCACCAGTTTCACCCAGATTTTCAAATCAAGCAGAGTATGTAGTCTTTGACCCAATGCAGGTAACACGTGACCTTTCTCTGTAGACTTCCCACAATACCTTACTTCTTCCGGCAAAAACGTTGACATTTTCTGTCAGATCCATTTATAGATGTTGAGAGTGAGAAGCCTTCTGTGTTGCGTGACGTCCTTGGGTTGTCACGCAAGGCTACCGTGACCACCCAAAGAACGTCTTTGTCGAAGAGAGAGAGGAGTGGATTAGAAGAGGTTTCTCTCAGTTTCGTTCCTTATCTATCAAAAGATGTTTGATTTAATTGTGATGGAAAAGATGTATATTGTTTACATGTGCTATTTGGTATATTCCAGGCAGTACCAGTCTACTTGATCGAGTACTCGACCAGCAAGATATGAGAACACCTCACAGGGGGCTGGGTAAGGGAGTTTTAATGGAGAGGGAAACTTAAGGAAGAAAAGTACTAAATTTGTGTTTACCAAGTAGAAATTTAGTTTAATCTAAAGATATTGAAGTTAGAGTTGATCCAACGAACGTCCAATACATAATAGGTCTTGTAGAGTCATAAACATCGTTAGCTCTGGATAAATATTACCAAATAAAGACTTGTTTTGGAGTCCTTCATGCTTACCCCCTACAGATGGAATGTAAGATATTTATAATAACATGAAAATTGGATGAATATTAAATAAATTTTATTCATTATTTATGGAGTATTTGAAGTATAATATATCAATACATATTGTAATGTATGAAGTATATGAACAGAAGCAATTTCATGAAGTATACAATCCATTGACCAGTTTACACTGAATACCAACATGTTTTCGTCCTTAAACAATTTCCTGTTTATATTTCTTGCACGACTTACTATCTTAATATATACACAGCATGAACTATTTCGATAAAACTGTGAATATGTGATATAGCAATGAAACTTTAAGACTAATTTCAGCAGTGGGATGAGTTTTGCAAAAATATATGCCGATAAAATCAACAAAAACTTTAACAACTTTTGGTTGTATTCGGTTCAGTTATATATTTACCTTGTTGATATCAAACTAATGTTGATTTAAGTTCCACTTCGTAGATTTCACAGAAACTTAGAAACTAACTTTGTAACCATCCAGTTCTTTTAAAGGTTTTATACGATTTTGCATGTTCTCACTGTAAATTAACTTTTACGACAACGTTGATTTTTATTGCCACAATCATGCATAACATCACGGTTACCATAGCAACATACAACCAGAGGGCCTACCCTGCTGGCATAGTTGCGAGAATTAGCATTTCTCTGAAACAGAAGAAACGTCTCACTAAACAGCAGAATGGCGGAACTCAATGACTTTATTAAGAGCTTGGAAAAGGATCTTACTTGTTCTATTTGCGAGGACATATTTAACGAGCCAAAACAACTTCGTTGTCTTCATAGTTTTTGTGGTAAATGCATCGAAAAATGGAACGAAACGTGCAGGAACCAAAGACAGCGACTGACATGTCCTACGTGTAGGTCAAGAGAAGATGATGTCTCGAAGCTTCCATCTTCGTTCTACCTCGATTCCATGAAACAACTCCTTTTCGCAATGAGAAACCGAGCTAGTAAACCAGAAGATAAACTACAACTGCCTAACTGCGTCAGTTGTCAGGAACAAGTGAAGCTGGTTGCATTTTGCCAGCAGTGTCAAGGAATGATTTGTACAGACTGTGTGAACGCCCACAACAAGATCAAACAACTGCGAGATGAACATCAAATGATCATGTTCGTCGATTTCAAACAGGAACATGTCAACAGCTACATCAGCAATCGATTCCACTGTGACCAGAAATACCATGAAAAACAAAAACTGGAATACTTCTGTCAAGCATGTCAGAAATGTATCTGCCAAAAGTGTTCCATAACAACTCATAGCAATCATGAAAAAGTCAGTCTAGAACAAAAAGCAGATGAAAAGAAACTATTAATCGAGAAAAGCTTACATCGAGTGAGTCAACTAGAACAAATATTCGTGCAAGTGCTAGAGCTATCGAAGCAGAACATTGAACGCGTCGAGACCGAAATTGAAACAGCAAAGAAGGAAGTATCGCATCATGTACAAGAACTTGTCAAACTCTTAAAAGATCATGAAAACAAAATGAAGAAAACTTTAGACGATCTGTTCATACAACAGAAAAGAGCATATGATGAAGAGCAAGAAGAAATCACTGCTGTCATCCAACAGTTCTATGCAGTCAAAGAACAGGGACAAGCATTGCAAGAACAAAATGTAGACCATCTTATTTTGCAAAGCCAACTTCCTCAAAAATGCAACGATCTGCTCTTGCAAACTCGATCTGTCTTGTCATCAAAGCGTTCATCAAACAGATGTAACGTACGTTTGAGTTACGTAAAAAACTCACAAGTCACCCAGTCTCTTCAAGACCTTGGCAAGATCGTAGAGATCGTACCAGATCCATCTTGCTGTTCTATAGAAGTACAGAATAAGGAGATCAGATGTGGTTTTGTCAATCAGTGTGAAATTGGGACAAAAGATTCACAAGGCAACATTTGCTACACCAACAGAGGCTCCATTGATGTAGAGATCAAAGATGATGAGGGTTGCGATGTTGAGAAGGAAATCGTCGCAAATAAAAAAGGGAAATTTATGGTGACGTATAAAGCAGAGAAACCTTTATCCTACCAAATCGTGGTGAGCATCGCAGGGAAAACAATGAATGACTCGCCTTTGAAAGTAACGACTTTTGATGCTAATAGAGAGTTCAAACCTGTAGCTATCTTTGAAGAACTAGGAAATTTAGATTTTCCCGTTTCACTCGCAGTAAGCGATAGCCAACAGGTAGCAGCCATTGTTGACCGTGATGGTCACAGCGTAATAGTAATATCCACTAAGGATGGAAAGTGTTTACGACGAATTGGTGGTGAAGGAACAGAAGATGGTGAACTATACAGTCCATGGGGAGTAGCCATGTATGAAGACAGAATAGTTGTAAGTGATATTCCAGATGATGAATGTGGTAGGATACAAGAGTTTGACATCAATGGAGCATACCTCAGGACAATCTACAAACAAAAAGGGGTTGTTGTACTTAGCATGTGTACTACAGGTGACAACATCTCTGTTATAAGCTTCTGTGAACTGGCCGATGGTAAAGCGCAGGTAGCCATAAAGTTGTTCAACAAACATTCTGGACAACTTATAAAAGACATTCCTATTACTAAAACTACGCTTGAGTCATCATCATCATCATCATCATCACAAGCCGAAGAAGAAAACAAAAAACACGAAACAGAACAAGCAGAGTCATTTGAAGAAATGTGTTTCATTGCTTATGATAACAATAAATACTTTCTTTCACATACATGCAAGAACAACGTCAGTGTGTATAGCGACAATGACGTTTTCCTGTACAAATTTGGAGAGGAAGGAGAAAGTGACGGTCGGTTTGATTATGTAGCTGGACTTACTACTTTTGGTGGTGACAGACTTTTAGTTTGTGATGCTAATAACCACCGTATACAAGTTTTCACACCAGAAGGTGAATTCATAACAGCCTTCGGTAGCTATGGTTCAGGTCTAGGACAGATGGATGGTCCTTGTGATGTAGCTGTTACACCAGACGGTAAAGTCTTTGTATTAGAACTAGGTGGGGAAAGGATACAAGTTTGGCAGTGAAATCTTTATGGTGTTATGAATACAATAAATTCATGTGATAGCCCGGCGATAATGAATTCACATAAATTGTTGAAATTTGACCTTTTCAAGGGGGAGGGAGGTTAATCATCATCATCATCAGAGATCATTTTTGGATCAGAGATCATTTCTGGTATGTAATCAAGGTATGCATAGCTAGTAAAGAATCGTCATTCTACTCAGTGGCGTTATTTCACTTGTTTTACGCCAGTCTTCCATACGTAAATGACGTCACATTCAGCATTTATCGTCAGTACAGAAACCAACGACTTACAGTAAAAGAAATAATACAGCTTTGAAATATATTTGTAGTTTTTGTAAATAGTAATAGTAATTTGAAAAAGACTAAAATATAGATTATGTTGCTACATTTTTGCGTTTCAATAGTTCTTTGTGTAACATAGCTTGACGGAAAGTAACACTAGTACTGCAAAAACGCGCATAAGTAAATTTACTAAAAAACTTTAGCTAGCGTCTTTAGTAAATCGCTAGCGGTGTATCCACAGTAACTCACTTATGCGAGCAAATGTACTCAGTCATTTGGCTTTAAGGTACGGAGTTACTCAGTTACTCAAATAACGGCTGTAAATTTCCTCGTATAAGTGAGTTATATAGTGTGGACGCACCGATTTACTCTAGTTTCTGAGTAAATTTCTCGCGCGTTTTTGCAGTGAATTTACTGACCTAAACATAATTAACATACCTATATGGTGAACTAGATATTTAGTTTTTTGCTTATCATACAAGCGATGCTTGTTATATTTTTGAACTTCTTGAATCTGTCACATGTATAAATCTATGTAATCTTGAGATATATTTACAGTTACTTTATAATTTTAAAAGGTACTTCAGTTATATCGGTTATTTTATAGTATCCCAATAAGCTTTGCTATTAGCTAAATAACGAGAGATTCAAATATGTATCTCATGGTAAATAAATAAATAACAAATAATCATTACACAGCAGCATATCCGGGCGAATAGTGGTTCTTTTATCTGCTAGCACACACTCACTACCTCTACATAAAATATTTACATACAACGCTGAGCTCACATGTTGAATTGATTTTTTGCTACGGGAGAAAAACCTGGAAAACACAGAGAAAATACTATCGTGGCATGGTAGGAAACAACGCATCAAACAAACTCAGTTCACATATGATCTAGCCGCGCACGAGCTGGGACTTGAACCCAGACCACACCGGTGAACGCGCCACTTACCAATGTCGTATGTCTGGATTGGTATTACTGTGTTATGTAATACTCGCAGGATCGTCTTCAGGCCGATTTACACTGCACAAACGTTGTCGCATACAGCTTGCTTACAACACACATACAACTCGAATTACGTCATCTAAGTCAGGCCTACAACTTGTCTACAACCTAACATCCATGTTTGTATGATGGGACAAAATCGACCTCTATTGGTGGTTTTTATACTACTGAACTAAAATTGGATGGGCAATAATTGGTCTCTCGTCTTAGCGACGCACATCCACATTGGCTAAAACATAGTAGACTTAGTACCCTCCCCTCCTTCAAGCATGTGCGCAAACCGTCATGACATGCGCACAATGCACTGTTGGATATAGATACAGATCCTGTACCCGGGGGGCTACTCAACCCCATTTTGGATAGGGGTGTGCCGCCGGAGTTCTAGAAACCTGACCCTGTTTAAGACACTCGAAAGTGCATGAAAAAATCATACCCTGTTCAAGACAAAAGAGAAGGGACCCTAGCCTTGTCATTCGATTCCGATCCGTTGCATATGATTAGACAATAAACGGCCGGCTGAGGAAGCGCTTTTTTTGTTTATTTTGAATATAGTACCCTATCTAAGACACAAAAAGATGATATGGCTTGGGATCTCGTCAAAATTATAGATCCTGTTTAAGACAATTTTGGGCAAAATGTATACCCTGTTCAAGACAGCAGGGCCAAAAACCATAGTACCCTATCCAGCGGCGCACATACCCGTAAAGCAAATATATGGGAGTACCCCCTCCCCCCCCCCGGGATCCTGTTTATCTACCGTACCAGATCCATCTCGCTGTTCTATAGAAGTACAGAATAAGAAGATCAGATGTGCTTTTGTCAATCAGTGTGAAATTGTGACAAAAGATTCACAAGGCAACATTTGCTACACCCACAGTAAAACACACGGTGCGCAACGTAATCCTCCCCGGTGACCAATAGTGACCTTTACAACGCCATAAATCCCAGATATTCAAACAATGGCTGTCAAGCTGATTACTTTATGTACATTTGATCCCCTTGAAAACTGACACAACAGAATTGTCGGACAGATTGATATACAATAGCCTTTGAAACTACCTATTGTTAGAGCAAACACAGTCGTGTTGATATCGTACCATGTACAGACGGTAGTTCTCTTTTCTTGCAAGTTTCACGTAGCGTTTGTTGAAGCATTAAGACAGAAAGGTAAGAATAAATAGTACAAAACGAACTCATTTTCACTTAAAATCTCCCTTCCTCCTTCCCTCCCTTCCTTCCTCCCTCCCTTCCTTCCTTCCTTCCTTCCTCCCTCCCTCCATTCCTTCCTTTCTTCCTTCCTTCCTCAGATTCCAGCAGTCAGGAATTCGTGCGCCCGCGATACTCATCCCCGTGACGGCTGAGTGGAAATCAGCCCACTTTTGGCCCCTCCTGTGTTCAGACGGTGTTCATTTCAACGATTTTGTCATGGAATGGACGATTCTACCGAACATTCCCAATTTATTCATTCGAGGAAAAGCCAAAAATTCTATATTTGGTAACAGATTACTTAATTTTCAAGTATTAGCCTTGAGAATTGATTTCAGTCACTGACCTTGAAGTAATTCCCTATTTGGTATTTACTGATACTGTGTATGATCGCCAGGTGCAGGCCCCAGGTGGCTATGAGATGTAAACCCAACCCTATGGACGGTTGACGTTCGAGCCTACGCCCCTATTAGATTCCTGTATTAATATTGATTTTTCCTTTGTGAAAGCGATTTTGAGAATCGCTGAGATACATTTATTGATTAAATATTGTTATCTTGTTCTATCATTATTTCCCGTGTATTTTTTGTCTTGTTTCGTTTCAGATATCTTTTGTTCAGAATTTTGGTCGTCTGCTTCGGTCCACACGGACAATCCTATCATCAATCGGCTAGTTGAAAATCTGAAACTGACCATCTTGTCGTCCCGAGCCAGTGGAACAACCGAAGCTTACTTGCGTTCCTAATTCAAGAGATGGAAAGCTTTTTCCCGCGAGGTTTTAGGTCTCAAAGATCCTTTTCCTGTGTCCCCCATGAACTGTGCTTTATTCTTACAGCATATTTTGGAGTCGTCATTTTCTAGCTCTTCCATTAACTGCGCCTTTTATGCGTTGAAATGGGTGCACAATTTGGCCAATGCTCCTTCCCCTACTGATAATTCAGTGGTCATCGCTATTAGAGACGGTGCCGTTCGCCTAGCTAGTCGCCCACCTGTCCACCGCAAATAAAGAGCCTCTTGAGCCAGCACACCTCCAGCGCCTAGGAGACCTCACTGATTTTGGAGATTTGCTTCAGCTGCGCAACTTACTAATTTTTGTTTTATCCTTTTCTGTTTTTTTAAGGAGTTCGGAAGTGCGTCTGTTGCGGCGTCGTGATATCTCGTTCCACGAGGGCTACCTGTCTATCATTATAGAAAAGAGCAAAACTGACCAATTGAGGGAGGGTTACATTAGCCATTAACTCCGGCGTTTCCGATCGAAACGTTCAACGCCACGGCAGGTGGAGAGCTTCTTCTTCCAAGGATATTTACGTTAAAGACTCACTATCCACAAGATTAGATGTGTCAAAATCCTTGAATCTTTAACTCTAGCCCTACCTTTAGCCTTCTCTACTGTGGGCCTGGCGCGGCTGACCAACCTGCCCAAGCGTCAATGTGTGTTGGTTGTGTTATTTATAATGTGTAGTGGAATCAAAATATGTAATTTTTGAGAATCGAGGCACGAGATTAGCAGAAATTAATATTTTGCTGGCACGTGGCATTATGCGCGTGTGTATTTAGCGTGGGGTCCTTAGGGTATTAGCGTGATATATATTGAGGTGTTGGCCGTGTTGCAAGTCATCTACGGTCAGCCTCGCCGTCTTTTTGGTACGTCGTTGTTTTTTCTATACATATTATAGTCTAGTTTATGCCATGTAAACCTTATAACCCCAAAGGTTCACATCTTAGCATTGGTTGGGGGTACACGGTCCCAATTTTTCCACAAAGTGGTTTTTTGGGTTTACGTGTCCGGCTATGATGTATTAGCTAGTTTTTTGGTATATACTGTCATTATTATTCACGTTGATTCACGTGAATAAAATTTGTGGGCCTGGCTGACCAACCTGCCCAAGCGTCAATGTGTGTTGGTTGTGTTATTGCCCCCGCAGGGTTTTGGCCCAGAGGCCAAAACCCGAGGAGGCATATTACCAGTCCCCGCACGTATAAAGGAGAGTGGTTTGATATTTTGTTTGTATTGGTAGAAAAAATCTCGATTTTTCAGCTAGGCGCGCAACTGGATATTGGGATAGCAAAACCATGTCTCATAATTTTTATGTCTCATTGAAGTAAAATATATAACAAGACATTGATGAATACCATACATGAAGGATTACACTAAGAAACTCGAAGATGGCAAAGGCTTTCGGGAATAATTGTCCTTTTCGCTTCGCACGAGGTTTCAGTATCCAGGGAAAAGAGTCAAGGTAAGCATTTTCAGTTATAAATAGAATCAATCTTAGTTTTTTGTAAAGTTTTAGTTACCAGAAACCACTAGCAGACTATAACGAACATTTTGTGAACGTTATTTTCTTATTATTTAGTGATTTCTTATTACATAGCTTGATTTGTTAGACACAAATCATCAACCTAAGGGGATCGACAGACTCGATCCACCAAAGCTTCAGCAAACCACAGAGTGTCTAAAACAGATCAAAAACCTGGTTTCATTTATGTTGATCTTAGTCCCACATTTAATAGTCTCTTTGTGCTTACTGCAACCTCTGACATTACATGTCATAACATAAGCAAGCTGAACAGCTCGATACCAGTAAAAAGTTATAAGACCAAAGTTGATTCACATGTCTAACTTTTATAACATTTCTTTTATTTGTAGACAATAAAAAGTTCACCACAGATATTCAAGCGGGGGCAGATTTAGTGAGAACTATTACTAGTTTATAATGTGTAGCGGGAATCAAAATCTAAGCATTGTTTGGCTAGACCAATCAGCAATCTGCCCCTCGATTTTCAAGGGGCATAAATTAAAATTCCATTGTGGTTCGCTTTCTTCATGATTTTGAATGATTTCTTTCAGGTCTTTCAGTCTGAAGTACGTTTTCACATGGAGATATGAACAAAGGTGATAAGTCAAACCGGGAATTCAAAATGCTTGTTTGAAAAGCTAGATTGAAGAAATAGAGTTTTCCGATTTAGCGTCTTTTCCGAAATTCGAAATTTGTTTGTATCTCTTGCATATCTGTAAGTGTTTTCATACAAAATTTCGCTTTTTGAAAATTCGTATCTCCTTGATTTTTCAACTGATATCCTTCAAACTTCACAGTTTTACTGATTTTGATATGCTCTTTCCAGCTATGGTAATTGTTTTTAAGTTTGGGAACTTTTGGAATTACATGAAAAAGCCGTTAGTAGAAATGACTGTAGCAATTAACAAAATACGTCATTTACACGTCTAAGATTGCAGAATACGTCTTGGTAACAGCCATATTCGGATTCAGCATGAAAAATTAGTTTAGAATAGTTATGTTACCAGCCTCTACCCCAAAATGCCTTCTGCACTTTTTGCGATCGACTTTTTCAATTTTGCGCCTTGTCTACTCGAACAACTTGCCCTGTTATAACAAAGCAGAGCTGCAAGCCGTGTGAGATCTACAACAAGCATTGTACACATGCGTATTTGAGTTCGAAATGTTATTTGCTAAGATGAACGTGATTTTGGCAGTTTTGTTGAGGGTCTGATTGTGAGTAATTATATTAGATCAGATCATCACTTCTGCGCCAGCATTTTTAGGTATTTTGCAGGTAGTTCACTTCGTTCTACCTAATAATACTGTGGGCGACACTAGAGAAAAACGTTTGTGCATGCGTGCATATTACGATGTTTTTTTAAAGAAATATGCGAGTTTTAGCTTGAAATGAATTCCCGGTGTATAACTTATTAAAATTTCTCTTGTATACTTTTATGAGACAAATATATTGCATTTATGCAGGCATTATATGAATACTAACCATAAGTTTCAAAAACTGTCCTTAAGTCTTGACATTTTGTTTTAAAAAACCCATTGCTGAAGGGAAGCGTAAAAGCGGAATTTGTATAAGTTTACAAAGCACAAAGACGTGACTACGGGATTCTTTATAGTGGGGGGAGCAAAACAAGGATAACTCAGTGAAAACTCACCCAAATGACTTCAAACTCGGCCAAGTAATATATGACACAACATGTTATCGAGTTAAGTCAGTTTTATTCACATAAGTACAATATTTTAAGGATGTAAAATATGACCGTTAATGTTCCGTTAAAACAATCGTTCGTAATTATAATACAATGCCACAGAATAAGAGCTTGGGCTGCCTGTGCGGAGCATCAGTCACGGCCTTTCAAATAGCTTAAAACTAATCAAACCGCCTAAGAATCGAAATATTGTGTGGATCTTATTATTCTTAGTAAGATTTGCAAAAGATCTGGCTTAAAATCAGAAAATTAAATGTAGTTTTTACTGATTTTGACATTTGATCATGATCATTTGATAGCTGTCCGCCATGCTGGTGTACAATTTCTGGGGTGACCCTATATCGCGGAATGGCGGAATGGCGGAATGACGGAATGGCGGAAAACACCTCCAAATCCTAAAAGGCGGAACGACGGAAAATACCCCCAAATACTAAAACGCGGAATTTACAAAAAAATTAAAAACATTAAAAAATGCTAAAAAAAGGAGGAAATTTGAACTGTCTTGCAAAAAATAGTAAAAAATTAAAAAATAAATTAAAAAATAAATTAAAAAATAAAAATTAAAGATAGTGAATAATTTGATTTTCTATAACCATTAAAAGCTATTTTGTCAGTTTGTAAAAAAAATTACAAAAACATATTTCAGTACCAAGCATTGTGTGTTCTTCTCAAGGCCAGTTTCGGCAGGCGGCAGTTCGTACTCAAATATGATTTTGTTTGCTTTTTATTTCAACATTTACTCTCGTGCTGATAGAGTAGAAACACTATATGCTTGGATGACTCGTTCATGTTGGACTTCACGACAGCGACTACAAAAAATGCTAATAGATAATTTCCTATTCCTTGTCACACTGAACTACTCTCAGCTCCCTCGTGCCCCTTGGAATAATTTTCACGTTCCAGTGTCGAACAGCTCGAAATTATTCCAAGGGGCACGAGGGAGCTGAGAGTAGTTCAGTGTGACAAGGAATAGGAAATTATCTATTAGCATTTTCCCTAAAATCCGACGCGTACAATCTTCGCAGAGTGTAGACCCATTGAGCACGAGGTAAGTTGAGGGTCATATAAAAAAAGCTTGTATTACCGAGCAATTGTTACCGAGCTGAGATCATGTACCTAAAAATTGTTGCTTGTACACAAATCTACATTACATTACGTTCAAAGCTTGACCACAAACATGGCTGCCGCGAAATCTCTCCATAGTGTGGGAACAAATCTCGGAAAATAAATAAACGGAACTTAGCACAGTAGCGTATTAAGTAAAGTAAAGCTACAATGTTCGACAGACCGGAAGTTTACAGGACAGTGAAGTTTACAGGACAGTGAGTGAGTGACATAATCATGAATTAATGAATTCATCTGACTTGATAAATGAACGGAAGGATGGATGAATGGAATAATGAATGAGGAAAGGGAGAAAGAAAGAAGAAAAGAATTGTCAATGGTGAGATTTGTAAAATGATCATTTATTGCTAAAGTATATGTTTTATTATTTATCGTAATGAACAGTTAGGTTCTCATGTTTTCTAAACAATCAAGATCTTTTAGTGAAAAAAAAAAAAAAAAAAAACTGGGGAAGTCTAAATATACATCAATGCCGCGAATGAACTAAACGCCAAGTGTAAATAATTGATACTATAATCAAAGCGGCAATTGTCTCCGATTGACTGAGACTTCCAGTTGTTTCTGAAAGAGAGATACAATTGCCCTATCGCATAATGACGTCACACCAAAACATTCTATTGTTTTGACGCTAAGGATTATGGTCGCCAAAGGGGGCCAGAGTGATTGCATATCAAATAAAATGCAGATGAGCAATCATTGATACATGATATATATCAAAACTTGATACATTGAAGTTCTACTTTCGAAAAGGAATATTAATAGATCCCAATTTCCACTGTTTCTGTGCATCTATCCCCATATAAACATACTGTGACGTCATTCCATAGGGCAATTGCTGTAGAGTGCACGCACTTAATCCGTGAAACATAAATAGTACAAAATAGTGCTAAATTCTTTGGAATAAACTATCAGACAACGCGCATGCACTTTTTCAATTTTCAAAACTAATATCAATATTTTTTCTCGTTCTGAGAAACAACTTTTTCTTCATCAATTTTATCTTCATATGTTTGTAGCATTTCCTTCTCTCGGAGATACTATGTAAAAGAAAGAATCCAAGGAGAAATAAAGTTTATGTGAGTATGTATGTATGTGTGTGTACAGCTGTTTGTGAAAAATATATGGTCCACAAGGAGACAAGAAAGAAAGAAAGAAAGAAATCGGTTATGAAAAAAAGGACGGAAAATACAGAAAGAAAATAAGAAAGAAAATAAAAATAAAGAAAGAAAATAAGAGAAATGATTGCATGAACGATTTCATTAATTCATCCATTCACTATTTTTTTATTAATTTTTTTATTAATTAATGTTCATTTTTTAATGTTTTTAATTTTTTTGTAAATTCCGCGTTTTAGTATTTGGGGGTATTTTCCGTCGTTCCGCCTTTTAGGATTTGGAGGTGTTTTCCGCCATTCCGTCATTCCGCCATTCCGCCATTCCGCCATTCCGCGATATAGAGTCACCCCAACTTCTGTGCACAAGCATGGCGGCTCCATACATTCTTACTAAAATATTGGCATATTCAATCGCTCATATCATTTTAACGAAAACCCATATTAGCTTGAACCTTTGCAGTTCTACAGAGTTTTAGGTGCTCTATTCAATGCTAGAATTCAAATTATATTTTGAGCTCTAGAAAAGGACCAGAAATTTTCGATTACGTGAGCGCCCACCAAGAATAGATTTACACAGACTACTACTTTGACCTCTTGCCCTTGATTTGACAGATAATGCGTTGCGTCACAGACAAGCCTTGTGACTTCCAGCTCACGCGCCCAGCCTTCACGGGGATGAGTATCGCAGGCGCACGAATCCCTGACTGCTGGAATCTGAGCCTACGTTTTTGTATGACACCCCTGTATTTTCAGTTTTCTGCAAGACCGACTCAAAGGTTTCACCCAGATTTTCAAATCAAGCGGAGTATGTGGTCTTTGACCCAATGCAGGTAACACGTGACCTTTCTCTGTAGGCTTCCCATAATGCTTTACTTTTTCCGGCACTGAAAAACGTTGACATTTTCTGTCAATTCCATTTATAGAAGCCTTCTGTGTTGCGTGACGTTCTTTGGGTTGTCACGCAAGGCTACCGTGACCACCCAAAGAACGTCTTCGTCGAAGGCTAAAGAGAGAGGAGTGGATTAGAAGAGGTTTCTCTCAGCTTCGTTGTTTATCTATCTAAAGATGTTTGATTTTATCGTGATGGAAAGATGTATATTGTGAATAGGTCTTATAGAGTCATAAACATCGTAAAGGGTTAGCTCGGGATAAATATTACCAAATAAAGACTTGTTTTGGGGTCCTTCATGCTTACCCCCTACAGATGGAATGTAAGATATTTATAATAACATGAAAATTGGATGAATATTAAATAAATTTTATTCATTATTTATGGCAATACACATTGTAATGAATGAAGTATATGAACAGAAGCAATTTCACGAGGTATACAATCCATTGACCAGTTTACACTGAATACCAACATGTTTTCGTCCTTAAACAATTTCCTGTTTATATTTCTTGCACGACTTACTATCTTAATATATACACAGCATGAACTATTTCGATAAAACTGTGAATATGTGATATAGCAATGAAACTTTAAGACTAATTTCAGCAGTGGAATGAGTTTTGCAACTATGCCGATAAAATCAACAAAAACTTTTTACAACAACTTTATTTGATTGTATTCGATTCAGTTATATATTTAGCTTGTTGATATCAAACTAATGTTGATTTAAGTTCCACTTCGTAGATTTCTTGTCATGCGTTTTCCAACTGAGTAATGGAACACAAATTGACAATGGATATAAGCATGGCACTTTGATTTTCAATTGAAAGAATCACAGAAAATTAGAAACTAACTTTGTATCCATCCAGTTCTTTTAAAGGTTTCATACGATTTTGTTCTCATTGTAAATTAACTTTTACGACAGCGTTGATTTCTACTCCTGCAATCATAACATCACGGTTACCATAGCAACATACAACCAGAGGGCCTACCCTGCTGGCATAGTTGCGAGAATTAGCATTTCTCTGAAACAGACGAAACGTCTCACTAAACAGCAGAATGGCGGAACTCAATGACTTTATTAAGAGTTTGGAAAAGGAACTTACTTGTTCCATTTGCGAGGACATATTTAACGAGCCAAAACAACTTCGTTGTCTTCATAGCTTTTGTGGTAAATGCATCGAAAAATGGAACGAAACGTGCAGGAACCAAAGACAGCGACTGACATGTCCTACGTGTAGGTCACGAGAAGATGATGTCTCGAAGCTTCCTTCTTCGTTCTATCTTGATTCCATGAAACAACTCCTTTTCGCAATGAGAAACCGAGCTAGTAAACCAGAGGATAAACTACAACTGCCTAACTGCGTCAGTTGTCAGGAACAAGTGAAGCTGGTTGCATTTTGCCAGCAGTGTCAAGGAATGATTTGTACAGACTGTGTGAACGCCCACAACAAGATCAAACAACTGCGAGATGAACATCAAATGATCATGTTCGTCGATTTCAAACAGGAACATGTCAACAGCTACATCAGCAATCGATTCCACTGTGACCAGAAATACCATGAAAAACAAAAACTGGAATACTTCTGTCAAGCATGTCAGAAGTGTATCTGCCAAAGGTGTTCCATAACAACTCATAGCAATCATGAAAAAGTCAGTCTAGAACAAAAAGCAGATGAAAAGAAACTATTAATCGAGAAAAGCTTACATCGAATGAGTCAACTAGAACAAATATTCGTGCAAGTGCTAGAGCTATCGAAGCAGAACATTGAACGCGTCGAGACCGAAATTGAAACAGCAAAGAAGGAAGTATCGCATCATGTACAAGAACTTGTCAAACTCTTAAAAGATCATGAAAACAAAATGAAGAAAACTTTAGACGATCTGTTCATACAACAGAAAAGAGCATATGATGAAGAGCAAGAAGAAATCACTGCTGTCATCCAACAGTTCTATGCAGTCAAAGAACAGGGACAAGCATTGCAAGAACAAAATGTAGACCATCTTATTTTGCAAAGCCAACTTCCTCAAAAATGCAACGATCTGCTCTTGCAAACTCGATCTGTCTTGTCATCAAAGCGTTCATCAAACAGATGTAACGTACGTTTGAGTTACGTAAAAAACTCACAAGTCACCCAGTCCCTTCAAGACCTTGGCAAGATCGTAGAGATCGTACCAGATCCATCTTGCTGTTCTATAGAAGTACAGAATAAGGAGATCAGATGTGGTTTTGTCAATCAGTGTGAAATTGGGACAAAAGATTCACAAGGCAACATTTGCTACACCAACAGAGGCTCCATTGATGTAGAGATTAAAGATGATGAGGGTTGCGATGCTGAAAAGAGAATCGTCGCAAATAAAAAAGGGAAATTTATGGTGACGTACAAAGCAGAGAAACCTTTATCCTACCAAATCGTGGTGAGCATCGCAGGAAAAACAATGAATGACTCACCTTTGAAAGTAACGACTTTTGATGCTAATAGAGAGTTCAAACCTGTAGCTATCTTTGAAGAACTAGGAGATTTAGACTTGCCCATTTCACTCGCCGTAAGCGATAGCCAACAGGTGGCAGCCATTGTTGACGCTGATGGTCACAGCGTAATAGTAATATCCACTAAGGATGGAAAGTGCTTACGACGAATTGGCGGCAAAGGAACAGGAAATGGTGAACTATACAAACCATCGGGAGTATTCATGTATGAAGGTAGAATAGTTGTAAGTGATAGACCAGATGATGAATATGGTAGGATACAAGAGTTTGACATCAATGGAGCATACCTCAGAACAATCTACAAACAAGAAGGGGTTGTTTTTTTAGCTGGAATGCCGTATACTACAGCTGACAACATCTCTGTTCTAAACTTCTGGGAACTGACCGATGGTAAAAAGCAGTTAGCCATAAAGGTGTTAAGTACTTCTGGACATCTTATAAAGGACATTCCTATATGTACTGTTGAGGCAAATGAAGAACTGCCTTACTACATAGCTTATGGTAACAATAAATACTTTCTTTCATATACATGCAAGAACAACGTCAGTGTGTATAGCGACAATGGCGTTTTCTTGTACAAATTTGGAGAGGAAGGAGAAAGTGACGGTCAGTTTGATGGTGCAGCTGGACTTGCTACTTTTGGTGGTGACAGGCTTGTAGTTTGTGACGGTGATAACCACCGTATACAAGTTTTCACACCAGAAGGTGAATTCATCACAACCTTCGGTAGCTATGGTTCAGGTCTAGGACAGATGAATGGTCCTTCTGATGTAGCGGTTACACCAGATGGTAAAGTCTTTGTATTAGAAGCAGATGGAGAAAGGGTACAAGTGTGGCAGTGAAACCTGTATGGTGTTATGAATACAGTGAATTCATGTGATAAAATAATGAATTCACATAAATTGTTTAAAATTTGACCTTTTCAAGGGGGAGGGAGGTTTAATATCATCGATCAGAGATCATTTTTGGATCAGAGATCATTTTTGGTAGCATATGTAATCAAGGTATGCATAGTTAGTAAAGAATCGTCATTCTACTCAATGGCGTTATTTCACTTGTTTTACGCCAGTCTTGTATACGTAAATGACGTCATTTTGAGCATTTATCGTCAGTACCAAAACCAACGAATTACAGTAAAAGAAAAAAATACAGCTTTGAAATATATTCGTAGTTTTTGTAAATAGTAATAGTCATTTAAAATAGACTAAAATATAAATTATATTGCTACATTTTTGCGTTTCAATAGCTAGTGCTTTGCGTAACATGGTTTGAAAGCAACACGCGAAAAGTAAATTTACTAAAAACCTTTAGTGTCAGGCTTAAGTAAATCGCTAGCGGTGTATCCACAGTAACGCACTTATGCGAGCAAATTTACTCAGTTATTTGATTTAAGGTACGCAGTTACTCAGTCATTTGAATAAAGGGATGCAGTTACTCAAATAACTGACTAAATTTACTTGGATATGTGAGTTGTATACTGTGGATGCACCGAGTTACTCGAGTGTCTGAGTAAATTTTCTCGCGCGTTTTTGCAGTGAATTAACTGTCCTAAACACAATTGACATACCTATATGGTGAACTAGATATTTAGTTTTTTGCTTATCATACAAGCGATGCTTGTTATATTTTTGAACTTCTTGAAACTGTCACATGTACAAATCTATGGAATCTTTAGATATATTTACAGTTACTAGTCACCTAATTTTATCATATTAAACTACAGTAGTTTTATATCAGTTATTTTATAGAATCCCCAAATTAGCTTAGTTTTAGCTAAATAACGAGAGAATGAAATATGTATCTCATGGTAAATAAATAAATGACAAATAATCATTACACAACAACATATCCAAAAAGTGGTTCTCTATCTGCTAGCACACACTCACTACCTCTACATTAAATATTTACATACAACGCTCAGTCCACATGTTGAATTGATTTTTTGCTACGGGAAAAAAACCTGGAAAACACAGAGAAAATACCCTCGTGGCATGGTAGGAAACAACACATCAAACAAACTCAATTCACATATGATCTAGCCGCGCACGAGTGGGACTCGAACCCAGACCACAGCGGTGAACGTGCCACTCACCAATGTCGTATGTTTGGATTGGTACATATTACTGTGTTAGGGACCGTTCATTTTTTATCAGGGAGGTGGGGGGGGGGGGGGGGGGGGCGGTGGAATTCCAGCAGGAGTCCATACAAGAAAAACTAGCCCCCCCCTCTATAAGCCTGATTTTTTTTAATGACCCCCCTCTCCCCCCCAAAAAAATCCACCGCTCCCCTCCCTCCCTGATAAAAAATGAATGATCCCTAAAAGGATATCAAAAGTTTGTTGCAGTTGTATAAATGTTAGCAATCCATGTACTTTAATGTCAGATTATTTCGTTTTTCATGATCATTTACAGGCCCGTAGGCTGCATTCTGAATGGGAATTTGTTTCGGAATCAGGGTGGATCAATTTTCTGTAAAGAATATAAAAGCTCTTGCTCTTCTGAGAGCAAGCAGAACATTTTCAGAAACCATTTACAATAACGACATTATGCGAGCGCGAAGCGCGAGCTGCTCGTCAAAGTAAGGCATGAAAGTAGCTCGAAAGTACTACATTTCTGATTCAGTAAATGAGTAGTTAGCATATATATAACTAGTTTCGGATTTTGTAATATCAGTACATTTTAATTTGCGAGCGGGAAGCGCGAGCCGCTCAGCGATAGGCAGTAAAGTAGTAACTCAGAAATGTTCTATTCTGTTTCCTTTACTTAAAAATAACTGATAAAAGCTCATTGGTATGATGTTTTTGAATGGCCCCCGGCCCCCTTTTGACATTGATTCTTCTACATGTGGCCCCCCCTCTATAGGCCTGATTTTTTTGAATGCCCCCCCATCCCCGATATCCACCGCCCCCCTCTCCCTGATAAAAAATGAATGGTCCCTTATGTAATACTCGCAGGATAGTCTTCAGGCCGATTTACACTTCACAAACTTTATCGCATGCAACTTGTTTACAACACACATACAACTCGAATTACGTCATCTAAGTCAGGCCTACAACTTGCCTACAACCTAACATCCATGTATGTATGATGGGACAAAATCGACCTCTATTGGTGCATGGTTTTTACATTACTGATAAAATTAAAATGAGCTTTTATCAGGTATTTTTAAATTCGTAAAACAGGAAAAGAATTACAATAGCTAGAAAGAGCATGTTAAAATTAGCAAGACAGTGAAGTTTGAAGGAATTTAATCCAAAACTTGCGAGAATATGAATTTTTGAAAAGTGATGTGAATTTGTAAGAAAACCTTTGCTGGTAGGCATCTCTTGCCTATCAGCGAATGTTTTCATACAAAATTTCGATTTTTGAAAATTCATATCTGCGCTCGTGAGTTTTAAACTTCCTTCATTCAAACTTCACAGTTTTACTCATTTTGACGTGCTCTTTCCAGCTATGGTAATTATATTTCTGTACTGTGACTTTTGGAATTACATGATAAACGCTCATTGGAAGGACAATAATTGGTCTCTCGTCTTAGTGACGCACATCTACATTGGCTAAAACATAGTAGACTTAGTACCCTCCCCTCCACTCCTTCAAGCGTGTGCGCAAACCGTCATGACATGCGCACAATGCATTGTTGGATATAGATACAGATCCTGTATATCTACCGTATATCTCACAGTAAAACACACGGTGCGCAACGTAATCCTCCCCGGTGACAAGTAGTGACCTTTCCAACGCCATAAATCCCAGATATTCAAACAATGGCTGTCAAGCTGATTACTTTATGTACATTTGATCCCCTTGAAAACTGACACAACAGAATTGTCTGACAGATTGATACACAATAGCCTTTGAAACTACCTATTGTTAGAGCAAGCACAGTCGTTTTGATATCGTACCATGTACAGAAGGTAGTTCTCTTTTCTTGCAAGTTTCACGTAGCGTTTGTTGCAGGGTTTTTAATCGGATCATCGTTGTAGCATCAAGAGAGGAAGGTAAGAATAAGAGTACAAAATGAACTGATTTTCGTTTAAGGTCTTGTACACTGATGGAATTCCTTTCGGGATTGCATCGCCTTCGACCCTTGCAGCAGGTTTCAACGACAGTTTGAACAAACGTTTATTAGAAAGTCCTTTTTAAACGTAGCTCCATCGTACTAATAAATGTTCAGCTTCGGTTTATTCTCAATCGCGATTGTCCCGATAAAGAGCAAAAGTGTCTGCTTTTTGTCCAAAACCATCCTCAGAGACCCACAGTACTGTGGTGCGTTTATCCTTCTTCAACATTTAAACCTTAGTAAGTCAATAAATTTTCTGATTATTTGGTATTGATTTTGAGGCAACCTTGCACCGATTCACTGTTTGAAATACACCGATTTGCAGGTCCTTCTGCATGTACCGGTCACAGTATACGTAATTCAATAGAAACAACAAAAGACTCTAAGTTATACAATAGAACGAAGCTAACCAAGAACAAAAGCCTGAACAAAGGTTTGCGTCAGTTTGCGGTACGTACAAAAAGACCCGATTTGCATCCAAACAGGATCTAACCTTCTTTCTCCAAGTACGCGTTTCGTTCTGTTCTTTTGAAACGTAAAAGACATAGTGTAAAATGGGTTTATTTAGAAACAAAATGTTCTACCGGCTTAAGCCGCTACTCGTTTCACCAAAAACAGTTATTTGGCGCACGGCCAGCATTGTGTTGAGATTTAGTTTGTCAAGTACGTGAAAATATACCGTGTAATTAGTGGTCTGTGGGAGATCGTTTAGTTCAATAGCAGGAAACCACATTTTATCACGCTTACAGTGTCTATTCTGGAAGCTCGCACTTGGAAGTCAATTTTTACTCGTGCCCAGGCCTTTAGGCCGGGAACGAGTTATAAACTGCAAATGTTTTTTTTTTTTTTTCCTGTGTTCGTCCTGAGGGACTTCTGATTGGTTAAGAACGTACAAACAATGCCCTTCATTCATCACCTTTGAGCGAACGCAAGCCAGGAACTTTAGGAATGCAAGATGGCCGACTACAAAGAAAATAGCTTTCAGAGACAGGCTTTTCCTGCAGTAGAACAATGTAATTTGGAGCTTTTAACTCGAGATATACCTATATACTTATAAGAGCTTCAGAATGGGCTGTTATTTTGAGCTTCATCTCCAATACTTTGACCAAATATCGAACTCTAAATGGAGTACTTGAAAGCCGAGGCCCTCGCGATAACGACTATTTCCTATGAGCTGGAAAACTACGAATTTCTCATCCTGCATGTTGCTAAACGAACATACATAGAAGCAAGTCAATTATATTCCTCATTCAAGCATTCAAGAGATCAGCTGAGAGGTTTTTGTACTGAATTTTAATTTTATATCGGAATGACATGAAACTAGATTCCATTGACCTTGTATTTCGCGTTTGGTCACGTAACGTCTTTTATTCATATATAAAACATCCGAAACATGAACGAAAAGATACACGATTTGTTATTGTGTCAAATATACTGTTGTAGAAGTCTTTACAGCAAACAATTGAGATATATAGTGAAATAAGAAGTTGAATAAACTGGTATATTTTTGCATGTTGGAGATATTTAATACCCATGCATGATAATAGAAAAGGGCAAACACTAGTTGTTGACAGACAAACTGACTAATCAAGATATTTTTTAGTTTAAGTTAGCCGATTCAAAAAAGGTCATTATGTTACGGTTAGCTATTTCCCGGAATGATGAAGAATGCGTGAAACGGCTCGGGAAGAGTACGAACGGAGCCGGTCATTGGAGCCTCTCTTAAAAAGGGCACGAGTGAACGCACGTGTGCGTCTAGTTGAAATTTTCTCCCGGTATATTCTAGCATTTGCTGCTCTTTGATTTATATCTTCTCATGTCGAAGTATAATGTCAAGTAGCTCGTAAAATTACGTCACGATGAGTTTGACCGGTTGATGACGTGACACACGAAAATATTACCGTGACGTGATGTGACGTGACGAAAATGTTTTCCTCTTCCCTTTTTTCCTCTTTCCACCCTTTTTATCAATTTCAGTTATTCAGTGTATCTTTTATATGGAATGAAATAAAAACACGAATGAATGGAAAATGAATTAGTGAATAAATGAATGAACAAACAATAGACGTGAAAACGTCACGTGATTTACCTGCATGCAGAGCCAATATACGCATGCGCAAAAAGATTTTTTGTAATGACCCCAAAAAATCACTTGCCAAAACATTATTTACTTATTTCTATGTATCCATAAAGTTTAAGCAATTTTAAAATCAATTTCAAATTTGTTTATGGGAATAAAATTAATGTCGTTTTGCCACTGTCACCATCTGGAAATGCGTCATTTCCGCATTTCTTTCAGTCGTCACGCCGTCACGCAATCCGTAATGAATAAAAATTGTTCGCGTTTGTATGTGAATGTCATTGGGTTGCGGCAAAATAACAGTCCGAGGAAGAGACTTCTCGTCTAATAGAAAATTAGGTAAGTCTACTGTTTTCAACTTTTGGAAAAGTTTCTGTTATGATATTGAGTTAAATATTCTGAATAAGACAGTGAAAATACATTTTTTGAGAAAAATATATCAGTTAGTAAGCCACAATATACAAAATGACTTTTACTTAATTTTCATCAGTCACCCTTTGAATACCTTGTTTTTCTTTGAGTAAAACAAAAGACATATGTTGATCTTACCGTCATTCCCTAAAATGGCTAATGAACGCTGGACTCCAAAAAAGTCTTAAGTCTCCTTTTGCTTACTCTTAGATCTCTGAATTTTCTAAGCGATAAATTAGCAGTCAATTTAACCTTTTCGACTTATATTAGGCCAAGAAAGTCATACAAAATATCCGAATTTTTAAATTTACAAAACAATTTCAATATGAAATATATGCAAATTATTGTTTAATGAGTGAGGATTCCTGGAAACATTACTATGCAAAATTATGCAATATTATGACGACTGAATCGCGAAATTCCTAGAAATTTCTTCACAAGAATTTCAAAGGAGGGAAATGCGTGATCCTTACAGTTTAAAAGATTAGCTGGTCTGTTGTTCGTTAGAAGATATTGAAGTAGCTACACTACATTGATCTTGTGGTGTAACAGACAGGTTTGTCTCAATATGCGAATTTGTCTTAATATTACAGTAGAAATGGGGAAATGATTTTTTAAATACATTAATGATGACTGTCTCCGTTTTTAGGTTTCCCTTGATTTTTACCATGAAAAAAGTACTAGATTTGATTTTTGTGTTTTATTTGTGTGAGATCGGCGATGGAATCGGATTACCAGATTTATACTAGTCAGTAGACTCATAACACGGAAATGTATTTTTGCGTGTGAACTTTCACGAATCGTAGAGTAAATTTACGGGGCAGCTCTCTTGATTTTAGTGTCCCCATCTGCCAGGGACAACTTGCCTTTATATAATAAACAGAGTTAATTATTATCTCTGATCAGTGAAAACGAGTGTAAACTAGTCTCTTTCCTGGAGGAAATGGCTCACGTGTCGAAGATATGATGCTTCAGCAGTATTTTTATAGTGTTACTATAATGAAAAAATGCCGAAATAGTAGCACTTTAATGAAAACAAACTTGTCACCAATGATGGTTGAAAAAATGTTCATCTTTTTCTTTACTTTCAGGTTTTAATGGCGCCCGTTTTTGCTTTCTTCTTTTCTGCTGTGCTACTGGACTCAGTGACGTCATACAAGTCTTGTAGTTTGGTGTTGCGTGACCGTTGCATTCAGAAATGTAACACAACGTTATGTCATTGTACAGGTCGTTACGAACAGCACGTCTTTGAAGAATGCACCCAAACGTGTGGACTCCACCCTTGTAAGACTATACTTTGCTCATCCGGGACATGCATTCAAAGTTGCCATGGTTGCACAATGGAGTGCACAATGAACGTCGAGTTTTGTGTACAGCGGTGTTTGTCTGGAAGGTGCGAGTTCAAGTGCGCTGCCAAACGTTGTGAGCAAGCTTGTGGATATGATGACTGTAAAATTGCCAAAAAATCCAATTCCAAGTCGATGGCAATTTTCCCCAAGCGTTACTTGTTGTTGTTGGCTGGTTGTTTTGCTGCGACGACAGTCTTGTCTCTTGTAGCGTTGATTTTATCTTGTCGAGCCACGAAACAGCGAAGGAAGAACACTTATCAAAGACTTCGACCAATAACATCATCAACAGAAACACGAAGGATTCATGCAACAAGACATGGACAGTTTCAGCGCGTTGACGACGACACAGCGAGAACTCTTAGCCCACAAGCAATTAGCATCGGCGTATTGCCATTGCCAGAAAAACCGGTTTGAAAACTGGTTTAATTCGGATAGCCGGAAAACTGATTCGAGAAAAACCGATATCCGACTTATATATCAGGAAACCAGTTTGACTTGGAACGTTAACTGGTCAAACCGGTTAGACTCGAGACCCAGTCCAGAAAAACCGAGATTGAAACTTTTGAATGCACGAAATATTCGTATGTTCGCTTTAATTGTAAATGGTAAATTTATTGGTGTCCAAAGGACACAAAGAATTCAATATTATCGGGTTAAAAACGTTAAGTCAAACTTGCAAGAATTGATACTGACAGTGCCTTATTTATTGGCCCAATTTTCCTTGAATGTTACTCGAGCGTCGTTCCAACGCTGTTGTATTTCATTGGACGAAGGCTCCAGGCGCGGTCACAAAGCTATTTACTTGGATTTCATTGGACAAGAGCTTCAATTTGTTGCAAAACTATTTACTTGGATTTCATTGGACGAGAGCTTCAATTTGTTGCAAAACTATTTACTTGGATTTCATTGGACGAGAGCTTGAATTTGTTGCAAAGCTATTTACTTGGATTTCTTTGGACGAACTACAAAGATGAAAGAAATTTCTTTGCTTGTAAAAGATAAAGGAGTCATGTTGTGATTGATTAATAAAAGAGAGAATATTCATAATCATTATTTACAAATGAAAATCATCGACAATCCCTTTTTCAAAAAGTACGTATTGTATATGTTCGTGCCTTTGATCATAAGAAATCTTGTTTCCATGCGCAAAGCATCATGGTAAAAAATTCTGTAATCTTTCAGGACAGTGGATTAATGATTCAAATTTCTTGTGTTACAACTTGGCAGTTTCAGTTTAGGTGCTTTTAGTTGGGATTGTCTTAGTTCTATTACGAGGCCCATTTTTCCTTTCAGCTTGAGTTTCCCTTGAAGAACGCCTGAGAGGCAAAACCAACTATACGCCGACTTTTTATATTCCACTTTTGATGGAGAAAGTGGGACGACTTTCATGTAACTTAGGCTGGTCGTGTTGATAGATTACTAGTTCCAATTCTTGATTTATCTTCAACAATGTTCTCACCAAGGAACTTGCCTAGAAATGTGTCAGTTATAACCGAGCCGATGTTTACTTCGCAGTACGAGGAAGATTACTTCAAAATTCGTCACGTTATTTTTTTAACAAAAAATCAAAGATTCTATTTGAAAATGCGACGGCAGCTTCTTCAAGGTGTGTCAAGATAATTTTGTTTTAGTTATCAAAGTGCAATGAATTTTATCCCAGAGTTCGTCATGATAACTTATATAAAAGTACATTGTCATGGAAATACTTATATTTAGTTCCATTGGGAATTTTTGAGTGAGCAAACTCTCTTAGAATTCTGTCTACAAGTACAGAAACCAAACTCTTCGACAGAGTTCAGTCCAGAAGTCAAGTTAGCATTGTCAGTAGAGCTTCAGTCAGCTCAATAATTGGATATTTGGTTACGTTGACACCAAACTTTTCCAGAAGAGTTATTGCCAGCTCAGCTAGTGCGCAGACCTGGACAAACGAAAGCTAAAAAGCCAACTTACATAATCTTAGAAATCTTAGACAAACCAAACTTAGAGCCAAAACTTAGAAAGTAATAACTTAAGCTTTATACTTATATTTAATAGAACAAGCATAAGAATATCTTTCCTTTTTTTTTTTTTGAAGTTAAGGCTAAAGAAAATAGATTTGTTCTGTAGACACTATTTATGTATTTTCCTTTATACATTAATTAATTAATTAATTCATTCATTCATTCATTCATTAATTCGTTAATTCATTCATTCCTTCATTCATTTATTTATTTATTTATTTAAGCGTTAATTGTAAAGTGTTTCTCTGGTTAAAAGATAAAGTTTCATAAACTAAAATATCCCAACGTTTCGAACAGGTGAGCTATACAAGCAGAATAACGCTTAAATAATGTAAATATATTTGTGGGGAAGTAACCAGGTTCCATGATAATTGTAAAGTGTTTCTATGGTTAAAAGATAAAGTTTCAAAAACTAAAACATCCCAACGTTTTGAACAGGTAAACTGTTCCTCTTCAGGGAAAGAATAGATAATTTATGCAAAATGCAAGTGTATAAACAAGCGTTTCATTATTCTGCAAAAAAAAAAAACCGCGTGCACCTTCACAAGATGGTACAGCTAACAAACCTGATCCCGAAGGCAATTGTGTCTTACCTTACGTAAAGGGCGTGTCTGAACCCATCAAAAGAGTTCTTGCCTCTTGCAATATCAGAACAGCTCTACGACCACACAAGACCATTGGTAATCTATTTCCGAGACCTAAAGATCCCATTGCCATGGAGCAGACTCGTGGGGTTGTATATTCTATCCCCTGTGAGGAATGTGGGGAAACATACATTGGGGAAACTAAACGAAAAATGGTTACTAGACTGAAAGAACATCAAAAAGGAGTCCCAAAAGTCAGTCTTAGCTTAACACCATGTCAAGACCGGTCATGAGATTGCTTGGGATGATACTGAAATTGTACGTGTTTGCAATAGATGGCGTTCGACAGACCCTAGAAGCTTGGGAGATAAACTGCCACAGGAACTCCATCAACCGCGAAGACGGTGCTTTTCTCCCACGGGAGTATCTTAGCATTATGCTTCAGGACAAATAACAAAAGGACTAACGATGCAAATTAACTTGTTTATATACTTGCATTTCGCATAAATTATCTATTCTTCCCCTAAAGAGGAATAGTGATTCTATGCTTGGGCTCCCTGAGACTTTATATCTATAAATAATGACATCATGGTTGCCATGGTGAGAACTACTTGATATTCAATATTTCCTGTTCGTGAGTTCTCGGAATTAGCAGTCTGATAGGACGTCTGGCTAAACAGCAGAATGGCGGAACTTAATGACTTTATTAAGAGCTTGGAAAAGGAACTTACTTGTTCTATTTGCGAGGACATATTTAGTGAGCCAAAACAGCTTCGTTGTATTCATAATTTTTGCGGTAAATGCATCGAAAAATGGAACGAAACGTGCAAGAATACAAGACAGCGACTGACATGTCCTACGTGTAGGTCACGAGAAGATGGTGATGTCTCGAAGCTTCCATCTTCGTTCTATCTCGATTCCATGAAACAACTCCTTTTTGCAATGAGAAACAAAGCTAGTAAACCAGAAGATAAACTTGAACTGCCTAACTGCGTCAGTTGTCAGGAACAAGTAAAGTTGGTTGCATTTTGCCAGCAGTGTCAAGGAATGATTTGTACAGACTGTGTGAACGCCCACAAAAAGATCAAACAACTTCGAGATGAACATCAAATGATCATGTTCATCGATTTCAAACAGGAACATGTAAACAGCTACATCAGCAATCAATTCCACTGTGACCAGAAATACCATGAAAACCAAAAACTGGAATACTTCTGTGAAACATGCCAAAAGTGTATCTGCCAAACGTGCTCCATCACAACTCATAGCAATCATGAAAAAATCAGCCTAAGACAAAAAGCAGATGAAAAGAAACTATTAATCGAGAAAAGCTTGCATCAAATGAGCCAAGTAGAACAGAAATTCGTGCAAGAACTGGAGCTATCCAAGCAGAACATTGAACGCGTCGAGAACGAAATTGAAACCGCAAAGAACGAAGTATCACATCATGTACAAGAACTTGTCAGGATCTTAAAAGACCATGAAAACAAAATGAAGAAATCATTGGACGATATGTTCATACAAGAGAAAAGAGCAAATGATGAAGAGCAAGAAGAAATCACTGCTGTCATCCAACAGTTTCACGCAGTCAAAGAGCACGGAAAATCTTTGCAAGTACAAAATGTAGACCATCTTATTTTGCAAAGCCAACTTCCTCAAAAATGCGACGACCTGTTGCAAACTCGATCTGTCTTGTCATCAAAGCCAAACAGACGAAACGTAAGTTTCAGTTATTCAAGAAACGCACAAGTCACCCAGTCTCTTCAAGACATAGGCAAGATCATAGAGATCGTGCCAGATCCATCTCGCTGTTCTGTAGGAGTACAGAATAAGGAGATCAGATGTGGTTTTGTTAATCAATGTGAAATTGTTACAAGAGATTCACAAGGCAACATTTGCTACACCAACAGAGGCTGCATTGATGTAGAGATTAAAGATGATGAGGGTTGCGATGTTGAAAAGAAAGTCATCGAAAATGAAAAAGGGAAATTTGTGGTGACGTATAAAGCAAAGAAGCCTTTATCTTACCAAATCGTGGTGAGCATCGCAGGACAAGCAATAAATAACTCACCGGTGAAAGTAAGGACTTTCAATTTTAATAAACAGTTCAACCCTGTAACTATCTTTGAAGAACAAAGAAATTTAATTACTCCCATTTCACTCGCAGTAAGCGATAGCCGACAGGTAGCAGCCATTGCTGATAGGGGTAGTCACAGCGTAATAGTAATATCCACTAAGGATGGAAAGTGTTTACGACGAATTGGTGGCAAAGGAACAGGAGATGGTGAACTATGCGATCCGCGCGGAGCAGCCATTTATGAAGACAGAATAGTTGTAAGTGATAATCCAGATCATCATGGTAGGATACAAGAGTTTGACATCAATGGAGCATACCTTAGGACAATCTACAAACAAGAAGGGGTTGATGTAGGTACAATGTGTACTACAGATGACAATAGTTCTGTCAATGTAAGCGCCTGGGAACTGACCGATGGTAAATTGCAGTCAGCTATAAAGGTGCTTGATAAACATTTTGGACATCTTACAAAAGACATTCCTGTATGCACTGCTGAGATAAATGAAGAAGTAGACTACTATAAAGAATTGCATTACTACATTGCTTATGATAACACTAAATACTTTCTTTCATATTCATCGAAAGACAGCATCAGTGTATATAACGACAATGGCGTTTTCCTGTACAAATTTGGAAAGGAAGGACTAAGTGACGGTCAGTTTTGTAATGTATCTGGACTAACTACTTTTGGTGGCGACAGGCTTGTAGTTTGTGATGGCTTTAACCACCGTATACAAGTTTTCACACCAGAAGGTCAGTTCATAACAGCCTTCGGTAGTCATGGTTCAGGTCTAGGACAGATGAATAATCCTTGTGATGTAGCTGTTACTACAGACGGTAAAGTCTTTGTATTAGAAGGAGATGGAAAAAGGGTACAAGTGTGGCAGTGAATCCCTTCTGGCCTTATGCCGATCCACCTAATTGCAAGTGAGGGAATGTTCCCGTATATTTTCATATATTTTTTTCTTTTTCTTTTTTTTTTTTCTTTCTTTTTTCTTTTTTCTTTCTTTTTTTATATTAAGGGGATTGGGGACGAATGAATATGAATCAGACCCATTTTGGTAGCATATTTCACTAAGACCTGCGCAGTAAGAAATGATACGTAGTCGCGTATCAGTAGGGGCGCCAATTTAACCTGTTTTACGTGCGCTCTAATTAAAACATCAATGACGTCATTTTGAACACTGTTCGTAAGTTCGAAAATCAACGAATTCATGCAGAAGAAAATACAGCTTTGAGTTGTAGTTGTCGTGAATAATGTTAAAATATAAACTACTTTAACATTTTTGCGTTGTAGTTACTTTGTGCAACATCATAAAAGCAGCTTTATTTTTTTCTTTTGGTTATTGCATGTACAATGAACTAGTTATTTAGTGTTTGCTTCATCGTAATAATACATGTGATACTGGACATCTAGAGACAGACAGGATTATAGCTACTTATATATTGTACCTTATTTGTGTCTAATAAGCAAAATGTGTATGTGTATGTGAGTGCTGTCAGTTTAAAAGGAGTCTAGATGGCTACGACCCCTTTGGTGCCGACATGCTTATACAATACCAGCAAGTTTCCACCAGAATTCCGCCTTTCTTAGACCCCTTTTAAGCTGTGATAACTCATGTATATATCTATTTGCACAAACATTAACCCTTTCGAAATCATCAAACCTAGAAGCTCACACGTACGAAATAGCTTCTGGGAACACTAACAATCATTGGATTTTCACATGTTTTATCTATGAATTCCCTGCATAATCGTGTTTAGAACGCCAAGAAGTTGTTCTGTTGATGTTTGAAAAACGCCAAAAAAACGCGCTTCCTTAAGGCCTGAACACACGACGGAATATGCTCCCGCTCACGCTCCCTCGCGTGTACCAACGATTTCACGTAAAAAACATTTTGTTGTGCAACAAAAGTTTTGCTCCCTGAACATGCTCCCCGATATTAAACTGGCTAAATGTGAGGGAGCAAGCTCCTGGAGCAAATTATTACAAGCAACAAGTTCCCACAGCATGCTCCCTCGTGTGTACTGGTTGTGTAAAATGACCCGGGAGCGCGTTGCGAGAGCGTATTGCGGAAACATATTGCGTTGTTGTTTCGTGTATAGCGGCGTACCTTTACAATTACTTAATAAATATGCAGATTTTCCAATGTTCATTTGGGCTTCGGCTTCTGTGTTTTGAAGACTCAATGTTTGTGCAAATAGGTATATATAAATCGATGTAATCGTAAGATATTTCAATTAGTTCTTGATTTATAACTCTAAAAAGTAGTTATAAATCAGTTATTGATAGACAAGGCGCAAAATTGAAAAAGTCGATCGCAAAAAGTGCAGAAGGCATTTTGGGGTAGAGGCTGGTAACATAACTATTCTAAACTAATTTTTCATGCTGAATCCGAATATGACTGTTACCAAGACGTATTCTGCAATCCTATACGTGTAAATGACGTATTTTGTGAATTGCTACAGTCATTTCATACTAACTTTTCATGTAATTCCAAAAGTTCCCAAACTTAAAAACAATTGCCGTAGCTGGAAAGAGCATATCAAAATCAGTAAAACTGTGAAGTTTGAAGGATATCAGTTGAAAAATCAAGGAGATACGAATTTTCAAAAATCGAAATCTGTTTGTATCTCTTGCATAACTGTAAGTGCTTTCATACAAAATTTCGTTTTTTAAAAATTTCGTCAGTACGTGTGTATGACGACAAGGGCGTTTTTCTGTACAAATTTGGAGAGGAAGGAGAAAGTGACGGTCGGTTTTATTATGTAGCTGGACTTGCTACTTTTGGTGGTGACAGGCTTTTACTTTGTGATACTCATAACCACCGTATACAAGTTTTCACACCAGAAGGTGAATTCATGACCACCTTCGGTTGCTATGGTTCAGGTCTAGGACAGATATATGGTCCGTTTGATGTAGCGGTTACACCAGATGGTAAAGTCTTTGTTTTAGAACTAGGGGGGCAAAGGGTACATGTTTGGCAGTGAAACCTGTATGGTGTTATGAATACAGTAACCTCATGTGATAGAATGATGAATTCACATAGATTGTTGAAATTTGACCTTTTCAAGGAGGAGGGAGGTTAATCATCATCAAAGATCATTTTTGGTAGTATGTGTAACATAGTATGCACAGATAATAAGAAGTCGTCATTCTACTCACTGGCGTTATTTCACTTGTTTTACGCCAGTCTTCCATACGTAAATGACGTCATTTTGAGCATTTATCGTCAGTACCAAAACCAACGAGTTACAGTAAAAGAAAAAAATACAGCTTTGAAATACTTTTTTTAGGTTTTGTGAATAGTAATGGTAATTTGCAATAGACTAAAATATAAATTATATTGCTACATTTTTGCGTTTCAATAGCTAGTGCTTTACGTAACATGGTTTGAAAGCAACACTGCAAAAACGCGCAAGTAAATTTATTAAAAACCTTTAGTGTCTTTAGTAAATCGCTAGCGGTGTATCCATGGTAACTCACTTATGCGAGAAAATTTACTCAGGTATTTGATTTGAGGTACGCAGTTACTCAGTATTTGAGTAAAGAGTAAAAATGGTAATCAGTTCAGTACTCAAATAACATATATAAATTTACTCGTATAAGTGAGTTGTATACTGTGGATGCACCGAGTTACTCGAGTTTCTGAGTAAATTTTCTCGCGCGTTTTTGTAGTGAAATAACTGTCCTAAACACAATTAACATACCTTTATATGGTGAACTAGATATTTAGTTTTTTGTTTATCATACAAGCGATGCTTGTTATATTTTTGAACTTCTTGAAACTGTCATATGTATAAATCTATGTAATCTTGAGATATATTTATAGTTACTAGTCCTAATTTTATCATAAAGTAGTTTTATATCAATTATTTAATTGAACCCCCAAATTAGCTTAGTTTTAGCTAGATAACGAGAGAATGAAATAGCTATCTCATGGTTAATAAATAAATAAATGACAAATAATCATTACACAGCAGCATATCTAAATAGTGGTTCTTTTATCTGCTAGCACACACCCACTACCTTTACGTTCAATATTTACATCCAACGCTCAGTTCACATGTTGAATTGATTTTTTGCTACAAAAGAAAACCTTGAACACAGAGAAAACACCCTCGTGGCATGGTAGGAAACAACACCTCAAAAAAATAGATCTCTATGAGGCCATGTGGTTACTGGCCTCAAATCCAAATATAGATATAGACACATTTCAAGGCCTGTCCCTGGGTGGGGGTAGGGGTTTACTTCGACCAGTGCATACACACACACCGACTTTGTCCTAGTGCCCTTGGTAAGTTTATTGAAATTCAATTTATTTTTATGTTCTATTTGATGGATAATGGATAATGGATAAAACATCTGAAACATGAACGAAAAAATACACGATTTGTTATTGTGTCAAAAACGCCATAATTGTAGAAGTCTTTACAGCAAACAATTTAGATATATAGTGAAATAAAAAGGTGAATAAACTGGTATATTTTTGCATGTGAGATATATAATACCATGCATGATAATAGAAGGACAAAGGCAAACACTAATAGCTGTTGATAGACAAATTAAAGATCTTTACTACTGCGGCTTGTTGGTCCTTGTTGAACTACAGGCAACCAGTGTACGGTTCGACGTGCGTCTTGTTAAAAAGTTAATTAACGGCAACATGTCAATCGCTCTTACTCTAGCGGCAGCTAATCTAAATGTCCTTTTTAAGCCGATTTTGGGTTTCTTTTGCATGGGCACGAGTGCGTCTAGTTAATGATCGACTTCAACACCCTTGGACGGGCTCACGAAGTTCGCATATCTTTCGGCTTGACAATTCGGCTATACTTCGGGGATTTCCGAATTATGCACGCACGCACCCTTGAAGCCCATGACATAGTGTGTTATTGGCATAAAGCATAAAGCCAGTTACCACAAAAACTCAGTCCGCATATGATCTCGCAATCTGGCGGTCCCAGGTTCGATTCTCAAAAGACCCGATAACTTTATGGACCCGTTAACTTATTCTACAGGGTAGTAACGAGGTTTCTAGTTTTTGCAGTGATCCCAATCCCAGGGCTAAAAATCTGATCCTTGATCCCCAAAATAAGGGCAATTTTGATCCCTGATCCCATCTTAAAAAAGTGATCCCTGAAAAACGTTGGTGATCCCGATTCCAAAGACAGTGATCCCGATCCCAAGGCTAAAAATCTGATCCCTGAGCCCAGAAAATAATGCTGATGTGATCCCTGAGCCCAAAAATAATGCTGATCCCTGATCCCATATACCTCGTTACTACCCTGTATTCTAGCTGAGACTGAGTTTGTTCCGATTTCGATTAGTTTAAATTCAGTTTCTCGGCCATGCTTGTAATATAGCCAACTGGTTTGCCTCCTTGCCAGTTGGGAATCCATTTATATGTTTGATTATACTTCATTTCATTTCAGTTCATTTCAAACGCATTTGATTATATATAGATATTTGCGGTATTTAAATTTTAAACATTATTCAGTATTACATTATTATTATCTAGCCGCACACGATCTGGGACTCGAACCCAGACCACAGCGGTGAACGTGCCACTTACTGTACTCTGTTATGTAATACTTGCCTACAACCTAACATCCATGTATGTATGATGGGACAAAGTTGTATAGCGTAAATCGACCTGTATTGGTGGTTTTTACATGACTGAATTAAAATTGGAAGGGCAATAATTGGTCTCTCGTCTTAGCGACGCACATCCACATTGGCTAAAACACAGTAGACTTATTACCCTCCCCTCCCTTCATTCAAGCATATGCGCAAACCGTCATGACATGCGCACAATGCATTGTTGGATATAGATACAGATCCTGTATATCTACCGTATATCCCACAGTAAAACACACGGTGCGCAACGTAATCCTCTCCATTGACCAATAGTGACCTTTACAATACCATAAATCCCAGATATTCAAACAATGGCTGTCAAGCTGATTACTTTATGTACATTTGATCCCCTTGAAAACTGACACAACAGAATTGTCTGACAGATTAATATACAATAGCCTTTGAAACTACCTATTGTTAGAGCAAGCACAGTCGTGTTGATATCGTACCATGTACAGACGGTAGTTCTCTTTTCTTGCAAGTTTCACGTAGCGTTTGTTGCAGGGTTTTTAATCGGATCATCGTTGTAGTATGAAGAGAGTAAGGTAAGACTAAATAGTACAAAATGAACTGATTTTCGCTTAAGGTCTTGTACATTGATGGAATTCCTGTTCCTTTCCGGGACTGCGTCGCCTTTCTTGCAGCAGGTTTCAACGACAGTTTGAACAAACGTTTATTAGAAAGTCCTTTTTAAACGTAGCTCCATCGTACTAATAAATGTTCAACTTCGGTTTATTCTCAATCGCGATTGTCCTGATATAGCAAAAGCGTCTGCTTTTTGTCCAAAACCATCCGCAGAGACCCACTGTACTGTAGTGCGTTTATCCTTCTTCAACATTTAAACCCCAACAAGGCAATAAATTTTCTGATTATTTGGTATCGATTTTGAGGCTCCTTGCACCGATTCACTGTTTGAAATACACCGATTTGCAGGTCCTTCTGCATGTACCGGTCACAGTATACGTAATTCAATAGAAACAACAAAAGACTCTAAGTTATACAATAGAACGAAGCTAACCAAGAACAAAAGCCTGAACAAAGGTCTGCGGTACGTGCAGAAAGACCCGATTTGCAGCCAAACAGGATCTAACCTTTTTTCCCCAAGTACGCGTTTCGTTCTGTTCTTTTGAAACGTAAAAGACATAGTGTAAAATGGTTTTATTTAGAAACAAAATGTTCTACCGGCTTAAGCCGCTACTCGTTTCACCAAAAACAGTTATTTGGCTCACATCCAGCATTGTGTTGAGATTTAGTTTGTCAAGTACGTGAAAATATACCGTGTAATTAGTGGTCTGTGGGAGATCGTTTAGTTCAATAGCAGGAAACCACATTTTATCACGCTTACACTATCTATTCTGGAAGCTCGGACTTGGAAGTCAATTTTTGAAATTTTGTCCAAGTATATTCTAGCATTTGCTGCTCTGATTTATATCTTCTCATGTCGAAGTATAATGTCAAGTAGCTCGTAAAGTTACGTCACGATGAGTTTGACCGGTTGATGGATGACGTGACACACGAAAATATTACCTTGACGTGATGTGACGTGACGAAAATGTTTTCCTCTTCCCTTTTTTCCTCTTTCCACCCTTTTTATCAATTTCAGTTATTCAGTGTATCTTTTATATGGAATGAAATAAAAAACACGAATGAATGGAAAATGAATTAGTGAATAAATGAATGAACAAACAATAGACGTGAAAACGTCACGTGATTTACCTGCATGCACAGCCAATATACGCAAGACCCAAAAAATCACTTGCCAAAACATTATTTCCTTATTTCTATGTATCCATAAAGTTTAAGCAATTTTAAAATCAATTTCAAATTTGTTCATGGGAATAAAATTAATGTCGTTTTGCCACTGTCACCATCTGGAAATGCGTCATTTCCGCATTTCTTTCAGTCGTCACGCCGTCACGCAATCCGTAATGAATTCAAATTGTTCGCGTTTGTATGTGAATGTCATTGGGTTGCGGCAAAATAACAGTCCGAGCAAGAGACTTCTCGTCTAATAGAAAGTTAGGTAAGTCCACTGTTTTCAACTTTTGGAGAAAGTTTCTGTTATGATATTGAGTTAAATATTCTGAATAAGACAGTGAAAATACATTTTTGAGAAAAATATATCAGTTAGTAAGCCACAATATACAAAATGACTTTTACTTAATTTTCATCAGTCACCCTTTGAATACCTTGTTTTTCTTTGAGTAAAACAAAAGAAGTATGATTATCTTACCGTCATTCCCTAAAATGGCTAATGAACGCTGGACTCCAAAAAAGTCTTAAGTCTCCTTAATTCTGCTCTCTCTTAGATCTCTGAATTTTCTAAGCGATAAATTAGCAGTCAATTTAACCTTTTCGACTTATATTAGGCCAAGAAAGTCATACAAAATATCCGAATTTTTAAATTTACAAAAAAAAATTCAATATGAAATATATGCAAATTATTGTTTAATGAGTGAGGATTCCTGGAAACATTACTATGCAAAATTATGCAATATATGACGACTGAATCGCGAAATTCCTAGAAATTTCTTCACAAGAATTGCAAAGGAGGGAAACGCGTGATCCTTACAGTTTAAAAGATTAGCTGGTCTGTTGTTCGTTAGAAGATATTGAAGTAGCTACACTACATTGATCTTGTGGAAGAACACTGAGACAGGTTTGTCTCAATATGCGAATTTGTCTTAATATTACAGTAGAAATGGGGAAATGATTTTTTAAATATATTAATGATGACTGTCTCCGTTTTTAGGCTTCCCTTGATTTTTACAATGAAAAAAGTACTAGATTTGATTTTTGTGTTTTATTTGTGTGAGATCCGATGGAATCGGATTACCAGATTTACACTAGTCAGTAGACTCATGACACGGAAATGTATTTTTGCGTGTGAACTTTCACGAATCGTAGAGTAAATTTACGGGGCAGCCGGGATAACTCTCTTGATTTTAGTGTTCTCATCTGTCAGGGCAACTTGCCTTTATATAAACAGAGTTAATTATTATCTCTGATGAAAACGAGTGTATAAAGCTAACTCTCTTTCCTGGAGGAAATGGCTCACGTGTCGCAGATATGATGCTTCAGCATTATTTTTATAGTGCTACTATAATGAAACAATGCCGAAATAGTAGCACTTTAATGAAAACAAACGTTTTATCAAAGATAGTTGAAAAATGTTCATCTTTTCCTTTACTTTCAGGTTTTAATGGCGCCCGTTTTTGCTTTCTTCTTTTCTGCTGTGCTACTGGACTCAGTGACGTCATACAAGTCTTGTAGTTTGGTGTTGCGTGACCGTTGCATTCAGAAATGTAACACAACGTTATGTCATTGTACAGGTCGTTACGAACAGCACGTCTTTGAAGAATGCACCCAAACGTGTGGACTCCACCCTTGTAAGACTATACTTTGCTCATCTGGGACATGCATTCAAAGTTGCCATGGTTGCACAATGGAGTGCACAATGAACGTCGAGTTTTGTGTACAGCGGTGTTTGTCTGGAAGGTGCGAGTTCAAGTGCGCTGCCAAACGTTGTGAGCAAGCTTGTGGATATGATGACTGTAAAATTGCCAAAAAATCCAATTCCAAGTCGATGGCAATTTTCCCCAAGCGTTACTTATTGTTGTTGGCTGGTTGTTTTGCTGCGACGACAGTCTTGTCTCTTGTAGCGTTGATTTTATCTTGTCGAGCCACGAGACAGCGAAGAAAGAACACTTATCAAAGACTTCGACCAATAACATCATCAACAGAAACACGAAGGATTCATGCAACAAGACATGGACAGTTTCAGCGTGACGACGACACAGCGAGAACTCTTCGCGTTTTGCCATTGCCAGTTAAACCGGTTTGAAAACTGGTTTAATTCGGATAGCCGGAAAACTGATTCGAGAAAAACCGATTTCCGACTTATATATCAGGAAACCAGTTTGACTTGGAACGTCATCTGATCAAACCGGCTAGACTCGAGACCCAGTCCAGAAAAACCGAGATTGAAACTTTTGAATGCACGAAATATTCGGATGTTTGCTATAATTTTAAATGGTAAATTTATTAGTGTCCAAAGGACACAAAGAATTCAATATCATATCATAGTGTTAAAAATGTTAATTCAAACATGCAAGAACTGATACTGATAGTGCCTTATTTATTGGCCCAATTTTCCTTGAATGTTACTCGAGCGTCGTTCCAACGCTGTTGTATTTCATTGGACGAAGGCTCCAGGCGCGGTCACAAAGCTATTTACTTGGATTTCATTGGACAAGAGCTTCAATTTGTTGCAAAACTATTTACTTGGATTTCATTGGACGAGAGCTTCAATTTGTTGCAAAACTATTTACTTGAATTTGATTGGACGAGAGCTTCAATTTGTTGCAAAACTATTTACTTGGATTTCATTGGACGAACTACAAAGATGAAAGTAAATTTCTTTGCTTGTAAAAGATAAAGGAGTTATGTTGTGATTGATTCAATTGAGAATAAAAGATAGAACATTCATAAACATTTACAAATGAAAATCACCGACAATCCCTTTTTTAAAAAGTACGTATTGTATACGTTCGTGCCTTTGAGCATAAGAAATCTTGTTTCCATGCGCAAAGCATCATGCCGGTCAGCAACAAACTCTGAAATCTTTCAGGCCAGTGGATTAATGATTCAAATTTCTTGTGTTACAACTTGGCAGTTTCAGTTTAGGTGCTTTTAGTTGGGATTGTCTTAGTTCTATTACGAGGCCCATTTTTCCTTTCAGCTTGAGTTTACCCTTGAAGAACGCCTGAGAGGCAAAACCAACTATACGCCGACTTTTTATATTCCACTTTTGATGGAGAAAGTGGGACGACTTTCATGTAACTTAGGCTGGTCGTGTTGATAGATTATTAGTTCCAATTCTTGATTTATCTTCAACAATGTTCTCACCAAGGAACTTGCCTAGAAATGTGTCAGTTATAACAGCCGATGTTTACTTCGCAGCACGAGGAAGATTGCTTCAAAGTGCGTCACGTTATTTTTTTAACAAAAAATCAAAGATTCTCTTTGAAAATGCGACGGCAGCTTCTTCAAGGTGCGTCAAGATAATTTTGTTTTAGTTATCAAAGTGCAATGAATTTTATCCCAGAGTTCGTCATGATAACTTATATAAAAGTACATTGTCATGGAAATACTTATATTTAGTTCCATTGGGAATTTTTGAGTGAGCAAACTCTCTTAGAATTCCGTCTACAAGTACAGAAACCAAACTCTTCGACAGAGTTCAGTCCAGAAGTCAAGTTAGCATTGTCAGTAGAGCTTCATGATCAGTCAGCTCAATAATTGGATATTTGGTTACGTTGACACCAAACGTTTCCAGGAGAGTTAATGCCAGCTCAGCCAGTGCGCAGCCCTAGACAAACGAAAGCTAAAAAGCCAACTTACATAATCTTAGAAATCTTAGACAAACCAAACTTAGAGCCAAAACTTAGAAAGTAATATAGACAAGGCGCATTTTCGAAAAATCAGATACGTGGAGGCATTTTGGGGTAGAGGTTGGTAACATAACTATTCTAAACCGATTTTTCATGCTGAATGCGAATATGACTGTTACCAAGACTTATTCTGCAATCTTATACGTGTAAATGACGTATTTTGTGAATTGCTACAGTCATTTCATACTAACGGCTTTTTCATGTAATTCCAAAAGTTCCCAAACTTAAAAACGATTACTATAGCTGGAAAGAGCACATCAAAATCAGTAAAACTGTGAAGTTTGAAAGATATCAGTTGAAAAATCAAGATACGAATTTTCAAAAAACGAAATTTTGTATGAAAACACTTACAGTTATGCAAGAGATACAAACAAATTTCGATTTCAAAATTAGTTTAGAATAGTTATGTTACCAGCCTCTACCCCAAAATGCCTTTTGCACTTTTTGCGATCGACTTTTTCAGTTTTGCGCCTTGTCTAATAACTTAAGCTTTATACTTATATTTAATAGAACAAGCATAAGAATATTTTTCCCTTTTTTTTTGAAGTTAAGGCTAAAGAAAATATATTTGTTCTGTAGACACTATTTATGTATTTTCCTTTATTCATTTATTTATTTATTTATTCAATCATTCATTCATTCATTCATTCATTCATTCATTTATTTATTTAACCGTTAATTGTAAAGTGTTTCTCTGGTTAAAAGATAAAGTTTCAAAAACTAAAATATCCCAACGTTTCGAACAGGTCAACTATACAAACAGAATAACGCTTAAATAATGTAAATATATTTGTGGGGAAGTAACCAGGTTCCATGATAATTGTAAAGTGTTTCTCTGGTTAAAAGATAAAGTTTCAAAAACTAAAATATCCCAACGTTTCGAACAGGTAAACTGTTCCTCTTCAGGGAAAGAATAGATAATTTATGCAAAATGCAAGTGTATAAACAAGCGTTTCATTATTCTGCAACTGAAAAACCGCGTGCACCTTCACAAGATGGTACAGCTAACAAACCTGATCCCGAAGGCAATTGTGTCTTACCTTACGTAAAGGGCGTGTCTGAGCCTATCAAAAGAGTTCTTGCCTCTTGCAATATCAGAACAGCTCCACGACCATGCAAGACCATTGGTAATCTATTTCCGAGACCTAAAGATCCCATTGCCATGGAGCAGACTCGTGGGGTTGTATATTCTATCCCCTGTGAGGAATGTGGGGAAACATTGGGGAAACTAAACGAGAAATGGTTACTAGACTGAAAGAACATCAAAAAGCAGTTTTCCATCTACAGTCCCAAAAGTCAGCCTTAGCTGAACACCATGTCAAGACCGGTCATGAGATTGCTTGGGATGATACTGAAGTTTTACGTATTTGCAATAAATGGCGTTCGAGAAAGACCCTAGAAGCTTGGGAGATAAACTGCCACTGGAACTCCATCAACCGCGAAGACGGTGCTTTTCTCCCACGGGAGTATCTTAGCATTATGCTTCAGGACAAATAACAAAAGGACTAACGATGCAAATTAACTTGTTTATATACTTGCATTTCGCATAAATTATCTATTCTTCCCCTAAAGAGGAATAGTGATTCTATGCTTGGGCTCCCTGAGACTTTATATCTATAAATAATGACATCATGGTTGCCATGGTGATAACTACTTGATATTCAATATTTCCTGTTAATGAGTCGGAATTAGAAGTCTGATAGGACGTCTGGCTAAACAGCAGAATGGCGGAACTTAATGACTTTATTAAAAGCTTGGAAAAGGAACTTACTTGTTCTATTTGCGAAGACATATTTAACGAGCCAAAACAGCTTCGTTGTCTTCATAGTTTTTGCGGTAAATGCATCGAAAAATGGAACGAAACGTGCAAGAATACAAGACAGCGGCTGACATGTCCAACGTGTAGGTCACGAGAAGATGATGTCTCGAAGCTTCCATCTTCGTTCTATCTCGATTCCATGAAACAACTCCTTTTTGCAATGAGAAACAGAGCTAGTAAACCAGAGGATAAACTTGAACTACCTAACTGCGTCAGTTGTCAGGAACAAGTGAAGCTGGTTGCATTTTGCCAGCAGTGTCAAGGAATGATTTGTACAGACTGTGTGAACGCCCACAACAAGATCAAACAAGTCCGTGATGAACATCAAGTGATCATGTTCGTTGATTTCAAGCAGGAACATGTCAACAGCTACATCAGCAATCGATTCCACTGTGACCAGAAATACCATGGAAAACAAAAACTGGAATACTTCTGTGAAACATGCCAGAAGTGTATCTGCCAAACTTGCTCCAACACAACTCATAGCAATCATGAAAAAATCAGCCTAAGACAAAAAGCAGATGAAAAGAAACTATTAATCGAGAAAAGCTTACATGGAGTGAGTCATGTAGAACAAAAATTCGTGCAAGAACTAGAGCTATCCAAGCAGAACATTGAACGCGTCGAGACCGAAATTGAAACAGCAAAGAAGGAAGTATCACATCATGTACAAGAACTTGTCAGGATCTTAAAAGACCATGAAAACAAAATGAAGAAAACTTTGGACGATCTGTTCATACAAGAGAAAAGAGCAAATGATGAAGAGCAAGAAGAAATCACTGCTGTCATCCAACAGTTCCATGCAGTCAAAGAACAGGAACAAGCTTTGCAAGTTCAAAATGTAGACCATCTTATTTTGCTAAGCCAACTTCCTCAAAAATGCGACGACCTGTTGCAAACTCGATCTGTCTTGTCATCAAAGCCAAACAGACGAAACGTAAGTTTCAGTTATTCAAGTAACGCACAAGTCACCCAGTCTCTACAAGACCTTGGCAAGATCGTAGAGATCGTACCAGATCCATCTTGCTGTTCTATAGAAGTACAGAATAAGGAGATCAGATGTGGTTTTGTCAATAAGTGTGAAATTGCGACAAGAGATTCACAAGGTAACATTTGCTACACCAACAGAGGCTCCATTGATGTACAGATCAAAGATGATGAGGGCTGCGATGTTGAAAAAGAAATTGTCCCAAACGAAAAGGGGAAATTTTTTGTGACGTACAAAGCAGAGAAACCTTTATCCTACCAAATCTTGGTGAGCGTCGCAGGAAAACCAATTAATAACTTACCGGTGAAAGTAAGGACTTTTGATGCTAAGAGAGAGTTCAAACCTGTAACTATCTTCGAAGAACTAGGAGATTTAGATTCTCCCCTTTTACTCGCAGTAAGCGATAGCCAACAGGTAGCAGCTATTGTTGACCGTGTTGGTCACAGCGTAATAGTAATATCCACTAAGGATGGAAAGTGTTTACGACGAATTGGTGGTCAAGGAACAGGAGATGGTAAACTATACCGTCCCCGGGGAGTAGTAATGTATGAAGACAGAATAGTTGTAAGTGATAGTCCAGATGATGAATGTGGTAGGATACAAGAGTTTGACATCAATGGAACATACCTCAGGACAATCTACAAACAAGAAGGGGTTGTTTTATTATTTGGAATGTGTACTACAGGTGACAACATCTCTGTTCTAAGCTACTGTGAACTGACTGATGGTAAAAAGCAGGTAGTCATAAACGTGTTTGATAAATATTCTGGACATCTTATAAAGGACATTCTTATATGTACAGTTGAGGCAAATAAAGCCGAAGAAGAACTGCCTTACTGCTTTGCTTATGATAACAATAAATACTTTCTTTCACATACACTGAAGAAGAACATCAGTGTGCATAGCGACAATGGCGTTTTCTTGTACAAATTTGGGGAGGAAGGAGAAAGTGACGGTCAGTTTGGTGGTGTTTTTGGACTTACTACTTTTGGTGGTGACAGACTTTTAGTTTGTGATGCTGATAAACACCGTATACAAGTTTTCAAACCAGAAGGTGAATTCATCACAACCTTCGGTAGCTATGGTTCAGGTCTAGGACAGATGAATGGTCCTTCTGATGTAGCTGTTACACCAGACGGTAAAGTCTTTGTATTAGAAGCAGATGAAAATAGGGTACAAGTTTGGCAGTGAAGCCTGTATGGTGTTATGAATACACTGGATTCATATGATAAAATAATGAATTCACATAAATTGTTTAAAATTTGACCTTTTCAAGGGGGAGGGAGGTTTATTATCATCAGAGATCATTTTTGGATCAGAGATCATTTTTGGATCAGAGATCATTTTTGGTAGTATATGTAATCAAGGTATGCATAACTAGTAAAGAATCGTCATTCTACTCACTGGCGTTATTTCACTTGTTTTACGCCAGTCTTCCATGCATAAATGACGTCATTTTGAGCATTTATCGTCAATACCAAAACCAACGAATTACAGTAAAAGAAATAATACAGCTTTGGAATATATTTGTAGTTTTTGTAAATAGTAATAGTCATTTAAAATAGACTAAAATATAAATTCTATTGCTACATTTTTGCGTGTCAATAGCTAGTGCTTTACGTAACATCGTTTGAAAGCAACACTGCAAAAACGCGCGACTAAATTTACTAAAAACCTTTAGTGTCTTTAGTAAATCGCTAGCGGTGTATCCATGGTAACTCACTTATGCGAGAAAATTTACTCAGTTATTTGATTCAAGGTACGCAGTTACTCAGTTATTTGAGTAAAGGGTAAAAATGGTAATCAGTTACTCAAATTAACATATATAAATTTACTCGTATAAGTGAGTTGTATACTGTGGATGCACCGAGTTACTCGAGTGTCTGAGTAAATTTTCTCGCGGGCCGTTTTTGCAGTGAATTAACTGTCCTAAACACAATTAACATACCTTTATATGGTGAACTAGATATTTAGTTTTTTGTTTATCATACACGCGATGCTTGTTATATTTTTGAACTTCTTGAAACTGTCATATGTATAAATCTATGTAATCTTGAGATATATTTACAGTTACTATTCCTAATCAGTTTATCATATTAAACTTAATTAAAGTAGTTTTATATCAATTATTTAATTGAATCACCTAGCTAGATAACGAGAGAATGAAATAGCTATCTCATGGTTAATAAATAAATAAATAACAAATAATCATTACACAGCAGCATATCCAAATAGTGGTTCTTTTATCTGCTAGCACACACTCACTGCCTCTACTGACATTAAATATTTACATACAACGTTCAGCTCACATATTGAATTGATTTTTTGCTACGGGAGAAAAACCTGGAAAACACAGAGAAAACACCCTCGTGGCATGGTAGAGAACAACACATCAAACAAACTCAGTTCACATATGATCTAGCCGCGCACGAGCTGGGACTAGAACCCAGACCACAGCGGTGAACGCGCCACTCACGCACCAATGTCGTATGTCTGGATTGGTATTACTGTGTTATGTAATACTCGCAGGATAGTCTTCAGGCCGATTTACACTTCACAAACTTTGTCGCATGCAGCTTGCTTACAACACACATACAACTCGAATTACGTCATCTAAGTCAGGCCTACAACTTGCCTACAACCTAACATCCATGTATGTATGATGGGACAAAATCGACCTCTATTGATGCATGGTTTTTACATTACTGAATTAAAATTGGAAGGGCTATAATTGGTCTCTCGTCTTAGTGACGCACATCCACATTGGCTAAAACATAGTAGACTTAGTACCCTCCCCTCCCCCATTCAAGCATGAGCGCAAACCGTCATGACATGCGCACAATGCATTGTTGGATATAGATGCAGATTCTGTATATCTACCGTATATCCCACAGTAAAACACACGGTGCGCAACCGTAATCCTCCCCGGTGACCAATAGTGACCTTTCCAACGCCATAAATCCCAGATATTCAAACAATGGCTGTCAAGCTGATTACTTTATGTACATTTGATCCCCTTGAAAACTGACACAACAGAATTGTCGGACAGATTGACATACAATAGCCTTTCAAACTACCTATTGTTAGAGCAAGCACAGTCGTGTTGATATCGTACCATGTACAGACGGTAGTTCTCTTTTCTTGCAAGTTTCACGTAGCGTTTGTTGCAGGGTTTTTAATCGGATCATCGTTGTAGCATCTAGAGAGTACGGTAAGACTAAATAGTACAAAATGAACTGATTTTCGTTTAAGGTCTTGTACATTGATGGAATTCCTTTCCGGGACTGCGTCGCCTTTCTTGCAGCAGGTTTCAACGACAGTTTGAACAAACGTTTATCAGAAAGTCCTTTTTAAACGTAGCTCCATCGTACTAATAAATGTTCAACTTCGGTTTATTCTCAATCGCGATTGTCCTGATATAGCAAAAGAATCTACTTTTTGTCCAAAACCATCCGCAGAGACCCACTGTACTGTAGTGCGTTTATCCTTCTTCAACTTTAAACCTCAGCAAGGCAATAAATTTTCTGATTATTTGGTATCGATTTTGAGGCAACCTTGCACCGATTCACTGTTTGAAATACACCGATTTGCAGGTCCTTCTGCATGTACCGGTCACAGTATACGTAATTCAATAGAAACAACAAAAGACTCTAAGTTATAAGTTATAAATAGAACGAAGTTAACCAAGAACTTAACAAAAGCCTGAACAAAGGTTTGCGGTACGTGCAGAAAGACCCGATTTGCAGCCAAACAGGATCTAACCTTCTTTACCCAAGTACGCGTTTCGTTCTGTTCTTTTGAAACGTAAAAGACATAGTGTAAAATGGTTTTATTTAGAAACAAAATGTTCTACCGGCTTAAGCCGCTACTCGTTTCACCAAAAACAGTTATTTGGCTCATGGCCAGCATTGTGTTGAGATTTAGTTTGTCAAGTACGTGAAAATATACCGTGTAATTAGTGGTCTGTGGGAGATCGTTTAGTTCAATAGCAGGAAACCACATTTTATCACGCTTACAGTATCTATTCTGGAAGCTCGCACTTGGAAGTCAATTTTTGAAATTTTGTCCCGGTGTATTCTAGCATTTGCTGCTCTTTGATTTATATCTTCTCGTGTCGAAGTATAATGTCAAGTAGCTCGTAAAATTACGTCACGATGAGTTTGACCGGTTGATGGATGACGTGACACACGAAAATATTACCTTGACGTGATGCGACGTGACGAAAATGTTTTCCTCTTCCCTTTTTTCCTCTTTCCACCCTTTTTATCAATTTCAGTTATTCAGTGTGTCTTTTATATGGAATGAAATAAAAACACGAATGAATGGAAAATGAATTAGTGAATAAATGAATGAACAAACAATAGACGTGAAAACGTCACGTGATTTACCTGCATGCACAGCCAATATACGCATGCGCAAACAGATTTTTGCTAAAGACCCAAAAAATCACTTGCCAACATTATTTACTTATTTCTATGTATCCATAAAGTTTAAGCAATTTTAAAATCAATTTCAAATTTGTTTATGGGAATAAAATTAATGTCGTTTTGCCACTGTCACCATCTGGAAATGCGTCATTTCCGCATTTCTTTCAGTCGTCACGCCGTCACGCAATCCGTAATGAATTAAAATTGTTCGCGTTTGTATGTGAATGTCATTGGGTTGTGGCAAAATAACAGTCCGAGCAAGAGACTTCTCGTCTAATAGAAAGTTAGGTAAGTCCACTGTTTTCAACTTTTGGAGAAAGTTTCTGTTATGATATTGAGTTAAATATTCTGAATAAGACAGTGAAAATACATTTTCAGTTGAGAAAAATATATCAGCTGGTAAGCCACAATATATATGAAATATATGCAAATAATTTGTTTAATGAGTGAGGGTTCCTGGAAACATTACTATGCAAAATTATGCAATATATGACGACTGAATCGCGAAATTCCTAGAAATTTCTTCACAAGAATTCAAAGGAGGGAACGATCCTTACAGTTTAAAAGATTAGCTGGTCTGTTGTTCGTTAGAAGATATTGAAGTAGCTACACTACATTGATCTCGTGGTGTAACAGACAGGTTTGTCTCAATATGCGAATTTATCTTAATATGTACAGTTGGGGAAATGGGGAAATGATTTTTTTTTTATATATTAATAATGACTGTCTCCGTTTTTGGGTTTCCCTTGATTTTTACAATGAAAAAAGTACTTGATTTGATTTTTGAGTTTTGTTATTTGTGTGAGATCCGATGGAATCGGATTACCAGATTTATACTAGTCAGTAGACTCATGACACGGAAATGTATTTTTGCGTGTGAACTTTCACGAATCGTAGTGTAAATTTACGGGGCAGCTCTCTTGATTTTAGCGTCCCCATCTGTCAGGGACAACTTGCCTTTATATAAACAGAGTTAATTATTATCTCTGCGATGAAAACGAGTGTAAACTAAATCTCTTTCCTGGAGGACTAAATGGCTCACGTGTCGAAGATATGATGCTTCAGCATTATATTTATAGTGCTACTATAATGAAAAAATGCCGAAATAGTAGCTCTGTAATGAAAACAAACTTTTCACCAATGATGGTTGAAAAAATGTTCATCTTTTTCTTTACTTTCAGGTTTGAATGGCGCCCGTTTTTGCTTTCTTCTTTTCTGCTGTGCTACTGGACTCAGTGACGTCAAAGAAGTCTTGTAGTTTGGTGTTGCGTGACCGTTGCATTCAGAAATGTAACACAACGTTATGTAATTGTACAGGTCGTTACGAACAGCACGTCTTTGAAGAATGCACCCAAACGTGTGGACTCCACCCTTGTAAGACTATACTTTGCTCATCCGGAACATGCATTCAAAGTTGCCATGGTTGCACAATGGAGTGCACAATGGACGTCGAGTTTTGTGTACAGCGGTGTTTGTCTGGAAGGTGCGAGTTCAAGTGCGCTGCCAAACGTTGTGAGCAAGCTTGTGGATATGATGACTGTAAAATTGCCAAAAAATCAAATTCCAAGTCAATGGCAATTTTCCCCAAGCGTTACTTGTTGTTGTTGGCTGGTTGTTTTGCTGCGACGACAGTCTTGTCTCTTGTGGCGTTGCTTTTATCTTGTCGAGCCACGAGACAGCGAAGGAAGAACACTTATCAAAGACTTCGACTAATAACATCATCAACAGAAACACGAAGGATTCATGCAACAAGACATGGACAGTTTCAGCGAGACGACGACACAGCGAGAACTCTTAGCCCACAAGCAATTAGCATCGGCGTTTTGCCATTGCCAGAAAAACCGGTTTGAAAACTGGTTTAATTCGGATAGCCGGAAAACTGATTCGAGAAAAACCGATTTCCGACTTATATATCAGAAAACCAGTTTGATTTGGAACGTTATCTGATCAAACCGGTTAGACTCGAGACCCAGAGTCCAGAAAAACCGAGATTGAAACTTTTGAACGCACGAAATATTCGGATGTTCGCTATAATTGTAAATGGTAAATTTATTGGTGTCCAAAGGATACAAAGAATTCAATATCATCGGGTTAAAAACGTTAAGTCAAACTTGCAAGAATTGATACTGACAGTGCTTCATTTATTGGCCCAATTTTCCTTGAACGTTCAGTTACTCGAGCGTCGTTCCAACGCTGTTGTATTTCATTGGACGAAGGTTCCAGGCACAGCTATTTACTTGGATTTCATTGGACGAGAGCTTCAATTTGTTGCAAATCTATTTACTTGGATTTCATTGGACGAACCACAAAGATGAAAGTAAATTTCTTTGCTTGTAAAAGATAAAGGAGTCATGTTGTGATTGATTCAATTGAGAATAAAAGATAGAATATTCATAATCATTTACAAATGAAAATCACCGACAATTCCTTTTTCAAAAAGTACGTATTGTATATGTTCGTGCCTTTGAGCATAAGAAATCTTGTTTCCATGCGCAAAGCATCATGGTAAAAAGCTCTGTAATCTTACAGGACGGTGGATTAATGATTCAAATTTCTTGTGTTACAACTTGGATTTCAGTTTGGCTGCTTTTGGTTGGAATTGTCTTAGCTTCATTGCGAGGCCCATATTTCCTTTCAGCTTGAGTTTACCCTTGAAGAACGCCTGAGAAGCAAAACCAATAAACAATATTTTAATTCCACCTTTTAAAGTGGAAGAGGTAGGGGAGAGGGGGGGGCGCTCTCATTAAAGATACTCCCAGCCTAAATTGATATTATTATCATAATATATTAATAAATAATAATATAAATTACCGTTTGTGGGTTGAGTTTTCCTGTCATGAGTTGAATGAAGTCATCATCGCTTATAGTAAGAGTCACATCAGATTTGTCTGAAAATCAATTCAAAGCAAATTATTGTAAATGTGGATTTAAGTTTACCGATAAATATATCAGTGTACAGATTAATGAACAGAAAAAATGAATGAGTGGGTGGATGCGTGGGGAGTGAGTGGATGGTTGGGTAAGAGTGAGTGAGTGAAGGAAGGAAGGAGCGCACGAACGAATGAATGAATGAATGAATGAACTGGAACAAGTGTACTAAGCTTAGCTCTCGAGGACGATTCCAAAGTCATCTCACACCAGTTTCGATTTCTTTCCATTCTGGTTGCTTTAATTAGCTTTAATAGCTGACAGTGCTTTGCTTTAACTATGCTTTTGTATGTCTAAATTGTGTACTACACGATTCAATTTTTAAACAAACAATGCAAAGAATGATGTTTAAGGCCTATGTTCCTTCTCCCAGAACGATTCTCCACAGATGACGTTGTGCACAAATAGATTCCAATTTTCCGTGCGTCTGTACTCTAATAAATGCACAGATGACGTCAAAATGTGGTGAAAACAAAAAAAGAACGCCACGAGATGAACGTAACTGTTGTTCTTACCACATTTTGACGTCTTCTGCGCATCTATTAGAGTACAGACCCACGGAAAAAACGTGATCTATTTGTTTTATATAATATTCATCGAAGCATTTCAACCAATCAGAGCGCACGTAAGATTCAATGACGTCATCTGTGCGTGTGTATTGTAATCACACACGGTTCTCGACCAATCAGAGCGCGCGTAATATACCAAATATTATACAACTGTTAAATCATACCTGATGCACCAAATTTGACCGATCCAGTGCCATTCTTAGCATCTACTACCCAAACGCCTTCCTTGCCTTGCGGACCCTTTTGAATCTTGAAGCAAAATATTCCTTTGATCTTCTTGACATAGTTAGCTCCATCCTGCATATTACCAATAAAAATGACAATTATATGATAAAATATAAGGAAAGAAGATCAAATTATCAATGTAAGGAAATTCCTGAGCAAGGAGATACTTGGAGCCAGCGAGGCATAGACTACATTTCGTATGACTATGAAAACGGTGGTCACGGCACAGTTACGGCAGGAATTTCGAATGTCTTTATAGACATCACGGCACTGACACGGCCACGGCACGGCATGGTCACGGCACAGCTGCGGCAGGAGTTTCGACTGAATGTTTTTCATAGACAACACAGCACTGATACGGCCACGGCACGATGCGGTCCGTTTCACGCTCATACGAAATCTGCTCTGTATTGTTTCGACAACAGAACTCTCATGACTTCCGTACGTACATGTCCATTTTTTTGTACTTTTTGGACTGATAGCCTTGAGTTGAAACCTTTGTCCAGAGTCATTGGACTTGTATTAGCGGTAGAGCGGTTTTCGTATGAGTACTAGTGCCAAAATGTCTATAAAAACATTCGAAATTCCCGCCGTAACTGTACCATGCAGTGACTGTGCCATTTCCCAGTCATACCAAATCTGTTTTATCAGTTATTGAGGTTCCCCATCAATCACAGTGTCAGTGATGTCTGATCAAATTTTAAGTTCTCTTCTCAGATCTTTGATTTAAAAGGAGAACATAGAATTTGATCAAAGGTAACTCTGATTGTGAACAGATCCCCTTAATTGCAATTTCAAGTGGTTAATGAAATAAACGTACATTTTTCATTTGATTTTCAATCTCATCAAACACTGCTTTAGCTTTAAATCCAGCAGGAGACGATGCTGAGGTGAAAGCTGTAACTGGACGATATCTAGACGGAAAAAAGAATGATTTTTCTTTCTGTTATTTGTAAACAAGAAAGTATGCAAAGACTATACAAATGAAGGAAGGATGGAAGGAAGGAAGGAAGGAAGGAAGGAAGGAAGGAAGGAAGGAAGGAAGGAAGGAAGGAGAGAGGGAGGGAAGGAGGGAGGGAGGGAGGGAAGGAAGGAAGGAAGGAAGGAGGGAAGGAAGGAAGGAAGGAAGGAAGGAAGGAAGGAAGGAAGGAAGGAAGGAAGGAAGGAAGGAAGGAAGGAAGGAAGGAAGGAAGGAAGGAAGGAAGGAAGGAAGGAAGGAAGGAAGGAAGGAAGGAAGGAAAGGAAAGGAAAGGAAGAAAGGAAGAAAGGAAGGAAGGAAGGAAGAAGAAAGAAAGAAAGGAAGCGAGGGGATAATTGTGTCATTATTACCTTTTCTGTGGGAACCCAAGTCGATACAAAGCTACTATCACAGCTCCACCCAAGCCCAAATTATGCTGTAGTGCGACTTTAGCACCAGGTACTTGTCTTCTGCCACACTCTCCGCGTAACTGAAGACTCAGCTCTGTACACTGAGCAAGACCTACAAAGTAAGAACACTTACTTTATTTTCTATAACCTACATTTTTGGGATCGATTACTCATTAATGGATGAATATAAGCAGAGAACATAGAGAATGGGTGTGTGTGAATTCGTGGATCTATAGATAGATGGAGGGAGAGAGGGAGGGAGGCAGGACGAAAGAAGGGAGGAAGGAATGAAGATGGAGAAGTAAGACATAAATGAAAGAGACACTAAGAAATGAGTAACTAATCTTGTTCAATACAGTGATTTCTACTTGGGTGCACTGTGCTGCCGATTTTGTCCATTTTAAAACATTCAACAATTATTGTGTTTGGACTGTCAAACTCGCCTCAACAGAAAAAAAACATTCACCAAACTATCAAGTGATTGATCCAATAAGCATATTTAGGAGTTCAATCACACTTATTACTGAATATCTTGAAGTTGATGGGAACAGCGAATGGTACACTCAAGTAGAAATTGGTGTAAGTCCATACCAGTAGCACCGAGAGGATGTCCCTTTGATATCAATCCTCCACTAGGGTTGACAACATATTTACCACCATATGAATTATCACCTCTGTCTACAAATTCACCTCCTTTGCCTGAAATTGTTATCAGAATAATGTAGTTTTTATAACCAGTTCAGAGTTTAAGGCCTAGTTCAAACGTCGCATCTCACATGTGCTGAATTCAATGCACATGAGATGATAATGAGAAGAAACAAAAGATTTGACTAATTTGCATTGAGTTTGGCACATGTGAGATGCGACGTTTGAACTAGGCCTGAAAATCGTTTTCAGTGCACCTGCGATTTTATCCCAAACTTCTCACCTTTTGTTTAAGGTGAGACATTCGGGATAAAATCGCATGCGCATTAAAAACGATTCTTAAACTCTGAACTAACTCACTTGTAATGGTTGGTTTAATTATTGAAACATTCATTTTAACATGAACTCATCTATCACTCTAATCATTGATTTATCTATTTGTCTATTCATTCATTCATTCATTTTCTTAACCAACTACAGTGTATATTTCCCTTTTTTATTCATTCATTAATTCATTCAGTTCTTTCTTCCTGCCTTTCTTCCTCCCTCATTTCCTCACTCCTTCTTTTCTTCCATTCACCAATCCATCCTTTTTTCGTTTCTTCTCCATTCTTTCTTCTCTTCTTCTTTCTTCTCCATTAATTTGTACACCTTCAGATCCAAAAATCTATCCAGCCATTCATTTATTAATACAATCCTTCAATTGCAGACCTTATGGCTGCATTAATGAGTCTTTTTTCCATTCATCCACTTATCCAACCATTTATCCACCTACTGTCTTATTTCTCTCTTCATACACTCACTTTCCTTCATTCATCTTTTTCACATGTATCAAAGCCCTTTTATAGTAATTACTGTAACTTACCTTCTTCACAGAGACCCAATGCTTCATAAGTAAGAAGCTCATTGGTTGAAAAACAGTCATGAAGCTCAATAACATCCACATCTTTAGGTGAAAGTCCTGTTAGAAAAACAAACAAACAAATAAACAAACAAACAAAGAAATTATGAACTTAGCTTAAAACCTAGCAATAAAAGTCATATTTGCAAACAAAGCTAATGAAAGCTCTCTCAGTGATTTTCTTAATTAAGGTGATCAGATTTCATCAAAAAGAAAAATCCAAGAATTTCTTGAAAATCTGCACAAAGGTACGTACATTACAGTAAGTTGAGCCTTCCAAAAAGTGCAAAAAAGAGGGCTCACCATTCTTGCTTTTGCATTACAGGGGCTTGAAAATATATTCAATTTATAATATAATTGTACTTTATTTATACATCTCATTTTAACATTTTGGCACACTTTCTTAAAGAACCCCAGTAAGGATTTTCGAATAGAAAGAGACTGGGCATTATGGAAGAAGAAGAAGAAGTAATAATTCTAAGAGTACATTTATTGTAAGAGCACAGAGAACTCCTGCATGATGAATAAAGGAATTGTGGAAATATCAGTGCTATAGTTGCTACAATATTGCATAATTATACAGATTTTACCTGTTTTGGAGAAGAGCCTCTGTGAAGATGTCTTTGTCATATCATAACCAACCTGTGCATCAAAAGAAAGATATTATTATGAAAACAGACAATTTTTCTGGACCAATAATTAGCTTCTGGTCACTGTGACCTTTTTGAAGTGTTCCCTGAAGAGGAACGAAACCCCGACCCTGACGGCTGAAATCTGAGCCCTAGTGTTCATTCAGTAAGAGTTAATTACCGAGAATCGAGGCATTTATCTGCCTTATTATATGATTGAGGAGGTTTTCACACAAAAGCGATTCAAAAAGACATTAACTATCTGATCATTGTTACTGAATTCCCAGAAGGAAATCTTAAACAATTGTTTTTCAATTCTATTCACAGTGAAGTTAACGAACACTATTATAACAGACAAAACGATTTTTTGTTGATAAGCTTCCATCAGTTAGCTCAGTAGTATAGAGGTTAAAGGTGGGTATAGGTGTGCAGAAGGTCTCGGGTTCGAATCCTAAAGTTATTTCTCAAGAGATTTTTTTCACCAAAATTGGCTACTTAGCGTATGATTTCGGGGCTCAGTAGAAAATTTCTAAGTCTAACATCCAAATTAAGATGAACTAGGGAAGTATGGGGCGAGGGCAATATCTGTATATTGCCCTCATACGAGGGCAATATCTGTATAATGCCCTCGTACGAGGGCAATATCTGTATAATATGCCCTTGAATTCATAATGACTAGGGAAATACGTGATATAAAGCCCTACAAATAACAAAGAAAACTGACTCAATCATATAATAAGTCCAGAATAAGACCTTGAATTCTAATTGTTTTAATTCATTTTACTCTGACAAAGGGCTAAGGCTTGAAACATCAGTAAGTTATTTTCTTTTTTACGGTAGTTTCAATTCATCCTTTGTTATTATTCATAATCTGATTCAAGTGACCACAGAAAACAACTCAAAAAATGTTTGTCTTTAGAAGGCTTGGTTCTCACTAGTGACAAAAGCATAATTAAAAATTTATTTAATATACGCATAACACGAATGTCTTCACAGGGAAAAATGCTGACATTTAAGAAGAACAGATTGAAAGTCTTGATATTGTTATGCTTCTTATATGCATATGTCACTAGTAAAAAGAACAGTCCTAAGAGCAGCATCAAATTATGCAAATTTAAAAGAAGTCTTTTAATTTATCTTATGCCTTACCATTTTAATACAACTGTTCTCACTAAATGTACTCTAAAGTCAGTAGCCATCTCCATGCCTACATTTCTACAGCCTTGGCTTCAAGGTGGTGTTTTTTGACAAAGTCTTCGCTGGCCAGGACAGCAGCAGCACTACCATCTGATGTTGGACTAAATACAATAAGACAAAACACTCAGCGTAAGAAAAAAACAGCAAAATGGAACACGTTGTTGTTCTTACAGTAGTCACATAACACAAAAAGGTTTATCTATGTCCTAACTTTCTGTCATGTAAATCATGTTTGCTAAAATTTCTGTTCAGCACTATTTAATAACAGCATGCTGGTCACCCAATAACGACTCCTCTTTTTGGAAGATCTTGCTACAGTGAATGCTCACTTCACTGAGACAGACACCCACTAAAATGGACGCCCATGGCTGGTACCTTTCCGCCCAAATCTTAAACTTGGTTGTTAATTCTTTGTGGTTATAAAGAACCATTTCTGATTGGCCAAAATACATAATTTTCTGAAATATTTCTAGGAGTTCACAGTTTTTCAATTCACATGGTAACAGTTCATAATATCAACTATCACATTGGTTATATACTGACTAAACAGATTTTAATATAATTGTACATTGAAGTACAAAAGTACTTACCAGCACTGTAGCTTTGTTAGTGGCTCATAAATCATAGGAGATTTCTTGATCTCATCTAGCGTGTATTCTTTCTGGAATTGTGAGTTTCTAGAAGGTAAACAATTAGGGCACAGTTAGTGAATAAATTCCTATAAGGCCTCTTTGAAAAAAGAGTAAATTAAAATGAGTGAGAAACTGACACTATACTTTTAAATACAGGTAGGTACAAGCAACTCATACCTTAATTACCTGATACTCACTGAACAATTACAGGGTAGATAATACGGTCCTTATTCAGTGGATAAATTGATTGGAAAATGCAATTGATTTCATTTTTAATCATCTGGACAAGGATTTTTTTAGAGTGGAGTGGTTAATTCACTCTTTGTGCAACCAAAGCTGATATACACAAAATGCTAGAGAACCCTTGCACGTGATGTCAGAGCAGCTCAAACTGGGGGACAAAACAAAAGACTTTTGCTCTCTTGAGAATTAAAATTCATTGTTTTGCCTCTAGAATGAGCTGAATAAACCAACATTCCTGCAAGGGCTCTATAGACTGTACTGTCCATTAAATTGTACATGCATTATAATTATATAATCCATATATTTAAATCTAGGCTGTAATTTCTGCCCAAGGTATAGCATACACTGTACATGATGTAATACATTTTAAGACAATTCCATGCTGATAAGTTTAAGTACACTTACGGATTATTAACAGAATGTAAATGATTCTTGTAGGCAATTTTTGCAAAATGATCAAAAGTGGTACCTGAAAAGTAATAAAAATACATTCATTAAAGAAATCAATATCATTACGACTACTTTATTAGTTACCGAGGACTAATGGAATTGGTCACTGTTTCTAGATTAACCACCAGCCAACATTTTTACTCAGCTACTTGCCCAAGTTGCATAGAGGATGGATATCATTATGTACTGAATATTAATTTTTAACCACTGGATAAATGTATATTTGGATAAAGCTATCATTTTATCATTGAAAATATGGATATTAGGATTTATTCATGCCAATAGATAGTGATACATATCCACACTTCATGCAAGTTGGATCTGGTGTCTCAAACATGTGACGACTGCATTTCTTGGATAAATAAATTGCATTGCCTTGTAATAAGGAAGGAGACTAGTGGGTGAACTAGTCTAGTTTGGGTTGCATCGGTGTATAAAATACAACATGTCATGTAATAAGGGCTTGCTCATACATCAAACAGCAAGTTACTTGAACTTTTGGGCTACATACATGCCTACAGTAAATGAAAACTCTGGACAATACAGTTTGGGGTGTAGCAAAAAAAAATACACATTTAAGATAACTAACATTCATACTGTTCATTATACACCCCCCTTGACATTCAATTTTTTGTTTCTCACCATATTTCTCCATGTGTTCACGACCAGCATTTCCAAACATTTGTGGAGTCACAGGAGCTGGCATGAATTCATGTTTGTTTAACATGACTTCCATGTGTTTGTCCATTGGTGATGTCCGGTCAGTATACTGAAAATGGCACAAGTATAATTATATTGCTTGCTATCAATAGGCATTATTTACATGTCAATCACAACAACTAATGTTAGGGCCCTATAAACGTCAGAAATTGAAAGAGCATGTCCAACTTAGTGATCACTGAAAGTTTCAGATAATAAATTATCTTAAAAATTGAGGCAATGGTGAATTTTGGAAGCACCGACTTTTTACAAAGAATGTATGGTGTTTTTCAAATGAGAGGCAAAACCTGCCCCTAAGTGAAAACTACCATACATTCTTTGTAAAAAACCTAGAGCTAATCTACGATGCATCAGTTTTTTTCATTTTTAAGACAGTTATCTGAAACTTTCAGTGATCACTATAAGTTTGACAATTAATGCTCTTTCCATTTCTGGTATTTAAAGAGCCCTATTGACATATAAAGGGTGATGCCTACTGATAACAAGCAACTGCCCCTACAAGCTGGACATTATAAGACTGCTCCAGTGCTTTTCTGTCTGAGTACCAATACTTTATAAAATATGCCAGTTCAGAGTTAAAGAATCATTTTCAGTGCACACATGTGATTTTATCCCAAACTTCTCATCTTCTTTTGTTTCAACCTTCTTTTGTTTTTAATCACACAAAAGAAGGTAAGACATTGGGGATAAAATTGCGCATTAGAAACGATTTTTAAACTCTGAACTTGCTTAAAGACATGCAGTAATAATTATAACTGGTACTAAAGGTGTTGACTTTAGAGGTCACACATTACACATTATTCAGTATTTCAGCAGCTGTTTTACAGCAACTAACAAAGAGGTCTTACCTTGTTACTAAGAGGGCCTCTTTCCATTTTCTCAAACCCAAGTGCAAGCACACAGTCACTGACACCTATAAACATTATTGTGTTCAGTGTTAAACAAACTGTTGTTGTTTACAATGCATTTTTCACTAATTGACTTTGACATTAGTCACTAATTGACTTGAAGAGACTGTAGAAAAAAGTCTTACTAGATCGGTTCAATTGAAAATTGAATTAAGAGCACTTAAAACACTACGTACCCCCTTCTATTAACTGTTTGGCAAGGAAAAGAGCACTTGATCCTGTGGCACAAGCATTGTTTACCTGTAAGAAAACATTTTGTAAATAAATTAAATATACATTACATAGTAATCACAAAAAGAAAACACATCTATAACTAATAGAGTACAGACACACAGAATAATGGAATTTATTTATTGAATATATACAGTTTGTACAATAAATTTAATTGTAAAAGGCAAGACATCTGACTGACAACTACCCAGGGTGCACATCAGCATCATTTGAACATTTCTCATGTTTTTAAGTGCAACGTTTAAGGGATGTGAGCTTTCAGGGATATAGCAAACTGTAAGGATTTTCACAGTCCTGACCCAAAGTGTGGAATATATTTTAATGGGAATTAAACAGGACATCCAAAACACAAGAATATATTTATTTAACTACAACTGTTAAATTGTTAACTAAAGGTAGCCAGTGAACTTGAAATAAAAAATCTACTTGACAAAAAAGAATAATAAATAAAGATAAAATGTAAAATACTGCAATATTATACTTGCATTGTAGATTGGAATTCCTGTCAAACCAAGCTGGTACAATGCCCTTTGACCACAGGTGGTTGCACCTAAAAGATACAAAAAAGTTATGATATTCCTGTGAAATTGGGGTCATTTATACAAGCACAAATAAGACATCTTATCACAGAACTGATGCAACCTAGCTAGAGAAAAGAAATTGTACATGACACTCGTAGTCTTATTCTGTTTGTCAGTTACATGTAAGATCAAAACTAGTGATTTATATACCGATCAGTTCATGTTTTATTGCATAACTTTTTTAAGCATATTTTATGATTTCCAAACTTCAGTCAGTGCAAAATGCTGTTACTCGTGTAATAACTTGTTCTTGAAAATATTGTCGTATTTCTCCTATCCTGATTCAATTACAATGACTTCCTGTAACTGATAAAGATTCTTCTGTTGACATTGAAATTACTCAATAACCTGGCTCCTTCTTATATCTCTGATTTGATTTCTCACTACAAGCCTTCTAGAAACCTTCAATCCTCATCTAATCATCAACTGAAACTGTGTGGTCCAGAACTATGGATTACTCTCTTCCTTCCTCCGTAAGATCACCTACTTCACTTCACCTAGTTACAGCACTAATATATACAGTCATGTAATAACTTAGTGAAACCCCTGAAATTCAAGTCTCTTACCATAGCAGTATCCAACAACAGCTTGTTGAATATCAGTATAGTCTAGACCAGAATCCTTGAGAGCCTTGGTGCCTTTAAATAACAATCATAATTCAATAACCAATTAAAGCTTGGCTTTCACTTGCGTAGCGGTCGGAATCAGAGATGGAATCAGAGTCATAATCACTTATGACAAAGTGGAGTCATAAAATTAGACTTTCTCAAAGTCATCAGCCCCGCTTTTTTATTTTTGGCTTTAGCGGGACTGGCAAAAAAAAACCCCTGAAGAATAATGACTAAAATAAAGACTAAATAAGAGGGAAAAACTTGTGGTAAGTCTTTCTTAAAATTAGATGTGTCCCAATTGGAATTGTAAGCATCTGACAGTTCCATTTTCTTCCAATTCCAATTCCGACCATTTCATAAGCAAAAACCAGAATATCAGAAGCAGAATCAAAAGCAGACAGCCAGTCACAATACTGTAGCCTTCTGACTCCACTATTTTGAATCAGAAATTAAAACACATGCATCAAATCAAGCCTTCTGCTTCCAATTCAGCTTATGACAAGTTGTTGATCACTTGCATGAACTGCTTATGGACCTAATATCCAACTCCGATTCTGACACAAGTTTGGGGGGCTCCCTTGTAAAAGGATTGAGTATGCTCATTGTATCTCTAAGGTAAAAATTCTCTTAGGTAAAAATCAGCAAATATTTATTTGGTATCTTTTAGGGTGTTAAAATTGAAGTTTAGAGTTTTAGCATTTCCTGGTCTCTCTTCAGTTATGTTCATCATAATATTGTTCATTAGCTTATTATCGCTGGTATCTCTTAGGGGCTAAAAATCGCCCAGCCACGCCCTTCTTAAAAGACTTCTGGTATCTTTTAGGGGTATTTTTTTATTTCTGACCAGCATACCCAATCCTTTTACAATGGAATCCTTCTCAGCAATGCACAATTTCAGACTCCAGTCTCAACTAGGAATTGGTCAACAGGCTATCAGAATTCAAAAACATTCAGAGAGAGGCAGAATTTGACCATTGATGTCTGAATGCTTTATTGGCTTCATGGTAGCCTATCACTCAATTCCAACTTAAGACTATGCAAGTCAGACATGATAACACAGGATGACTTTAATGTAAACAAAATGATCACATAGCAGATGATAATCTGTCATTATCGTAACTCAATACACCCATATTCCAGGTAATCTGTCCAGTCCTTAATATAACACCTGTCCAGCATATCATAATGCAATAGTGTTACACATACCTATAACAATTTAATATTTACATGTTTCATACAGTCATGCTGGTGTTATATTACAGACTGGACAGATTGTCTGGAATATGGGTGTATTGAGTTACCATTGTTGTAATGGCATTAACAGATTATTATCTGCTACGTGATTGCTTTGTTTGCATTAAAGTCACCAAGCTGGGCTCCCTGTGGTGATATTTTTATATTTCATTCTCACAACATAAGACATAAAAACATTTGGTAGTACTGCAATTTGGTATCTCAGGGACCGCGGAGCACATTGAAAAGTGGGGGGGCTGAAACCTCTCTAATCATTAAATTTTCTTTGTATTTCTCAGAAAGTGGGTGGGCCGCAGCCCCCACAGCCCCCCCATCCCCCCCAGCTCCGCGGTCCCTGTATCTGATAATGACAACTGTTTAAATCATGTTCACTATTGGAACCTACTCAGACTGCATTACATCCTTGTTCAGGTCTTGTTGAGTAGTGTGTCAATATTTTTTTTTATAAAAATCAATTTTCAATATATCATCTACCATACAAAAGTACAGTATAAAACTTTTCAGACATCTCACACCCATTGCACAAGCTATTACATTACTGTCCAATAGACCACTTTCAAAATATTGGTTGAGTGATCATGTACGAAGCTAAACTATTAATAGTGACTGGCTGGGCATAGAGCCTACACTTGACCTCATTGTTCAATATCACTCACCAAATGTATCAAAAAAGCATATCAACTAAAATGAAACAACTCTGTCTAAGGGATGGACCATTAGAAAACTAATGGGGTAGGGGTGGAGGGTGAGGCAAAAGCCAAAAAAAATTCCAGTTAAAATTGTAGATAAAATTCCAGTAAAAATTGTAGAAAAGCATTCCTGCATTGCCATATTATCAAATAAAAATATTTCTTCCAAGTTTATAAAAAAGTATTTCCACTTTTGGTGACCCCAAAAAAATTATGCATCTTCAAAATTCCCCATCCCCCCACCCAACCCCCATCACTTTTCTAATGTTCCATCCCTTAGAAAAAGTTGAGACAGTGCTTGACAAGTAGCCAAAGAAACATTGCAATGTCAATAGGCTAAACCCATGCAATGCTGTCCTTGGTCCAAGGTTAGTTGGTTGGAGGTGGTTGCTACCTTACAAAGGCGTCCGATTTGCAGGATTTCAATGTACATAAAATCAGTATACAAGACAAAAATGTGGGTATTTACAGAGTACAAAAGCCAGTCATTATTCACTTATATGCAAGTTAAGCTTATATTTCATTAATGTAAACAAGCACAAAAATTAATGACTCCGTTTTGCAATTTACCGACCTGCTTCTTTTGCCATGTCTGGATAATCAAAATCTTCTCGTCTACCAGGCTTCTCAAACTGCCAAAAAAGACCAAAGAAATACATGAAACACAGCGAAATTCAAGCGCAAATTCTATTCTCGATGAGTTTTGATCCTGCAATGAGTGCTTGATTTTGAGTGCAAACTATAGCGAATTGACGTCAAATTGATATAAATAAGCAAATATACAAACCTTGGTCATTCCTACACCAACCACAAAGACTCTTCGTCCAGGCATTTTGCAAGTTAATGGAGATATCCGCCTTGTCACTCCAAGAATGGTTTTCCGACCAACGGGAAAGAAAGAACGGGGCATATTCAATCACGTGATAGTCTTCGAATAACACAGGGATACCGACGGAACTAAACATTTTCCACAGGGATCCCATGCAAAGACCACCGTTTTCTATACTTTCCGACTGTAGATCTGAGATTATAAAATAGTTGTTTATAATCACATTGTTTATAATCATATTGAGCTATCATCTGATGATCGTCTTCATTGTTGCCGTCGCGTCATCATCATCATCATCATCATCATCATCATCATCACCACCATCACCACCGACACCACTATCAGCTCTAAGAAAGCTTACCAAAAGCCCAGTTTACCACACTTATATAGTCAAAGTTGACTCATTTCCTCAAAATGCAATCAATCTCAGTGCTAATGAGACCCAAAGACGGTCCGGAAACTGCTCGCTATTACAATACAATTAAAAGCTCATCAAGTGTGTTGTCAGATCATCATTGTGGTACATTTGTGGTCCTATCTTAAGTGCTTTCAATATATACGATGACACCATATATCCGGTGCATGAAGTACTTGATATGTTGTAATTTTATGACTAGTCCATATGGTACACCTTCTTTTAAATGATCAAAGATATATATGAATGATGATGATGATGATGAAATATGATACCTCATTGAGATCAAATTGTTACTCTGTACACGAGCTTTTGATTCCTTCGCAGAATTTCTCAAGTAGTGTTAATTGATGCCACTCTGTCACGTGACGAATGATGCTTTAATTCACGTGACAAGAGATGGCGGTAGATGATGATGATGATGATGATGATGAGCATATGTGTTATACCAATCCAAGAGTCTCTTGAAATTATTTTAACTAATCTTAAAAATATAGATGAAAGCTTAGCCTTTGATTTGTGGTACTTTGTCTTCCGTGGTCTTGTGTATTATGAAGCACAAATAGTGATATAACTCGTTTAGCAACACACTGCCTATGCTGGCCATCCACTTTAGATACACATGGACCGCGAAATTTTATCGTTTACTTTTTAGATGCATCCTCGCGGTACTTAATCAGTTTAGCTATCGAGTGCTCAAGTGTGGTACGCAACACGGCAAATATGACTGACACGCAAAAATATGAGTCATAAAATTTGCCGAAGAATCAAGGGGAAGTAGGCGTAACCCTTCAGGTTCCGGTTCGGTTTTTAACCTTACTCTTTAAACAAAAATTTTTAAAAAAGCGCACTAATGTATAAGTTTTTATTGATTCTATGTCTAACGATCGACATCAGTTGCATCTGACTGTGATTATTAATTCAGCACTGATCCCTAACTCAGCCATTTCGAACCATGCATACCCACATCAGTTTCTCTAGACTTAATAAATCAAATTTCCCTGGTTGTATCTCGAGACCAAGTGGCGATCACGAATGGTAGTGTTGTTCATTTGAGGGTCTAATAGAGTGAGTGCCGGGATAGCAGGTTTCTGAGTGTTGCTTTATATCAAAAACATCATTAGATAACTAGAAGTATTTGATGAGAGTAGTTGTTTGCCGTCTCGCTCGAGTTCCAGAGCATGTGACTATCTCTAGGGGTCGCTCAAAGACAAATACCCGATACTGGTATTCCTGCAGAGCCGGTGAAACACTCTTTACATCGCTATATTCGCAAGGTGAACCCAAACAATAGAGTCATGTTTACTGAACACAATATTTTTGTGGCTTTCTTGTCTCATAAACATTTTCGGCAACCATACTGAAGTCGTGCCGGCTGACTAAAGCACATCATTTCCGACGACTGAGAGCCTAAAAGAACACTTCTGACCTTACAATTCGTTCAAGGCGAAGCCCGATATTCGGAACACGCTAACTGTATCTTAAACTGTGATGTAAACAATCAGCGAGGAAAACAAGCCTTACTTTGTTTTAATCTGAAATGACCCGTAATCATGGTTTTTAAGTATGACAATACCACCTGCAAACTAGAATCTAATGGAGCAATTTATCACATTTTGACACGGCTTGTTTCTGCACCCCATCTAAGGCACCTTGGAATTCTTAGATCAGTCAAACAATCGAAAAAATAACAGCTTTAGATATTATTTCGACGACAGCGAAGTTATTCAGGTGACGGGTTTGGCACGCGTCTTGTTTGCCTTATTAACATACCATCACTCCGGTGATCAGAACTCAAACTTTTGGTCTTATCAGTAAGAAGCGTGCACATATTAGTTTTAAAAAGAATTGAAACTTTGTTTCTCTCAATATAGTGCAATTGCATGCTTTAGATGTATCGTAAGGCATGCTAGCTCTTGAGTTTGATACATTAATTCCACGTGCAAAAAGCGCGCGAAATCAATGAAGTGAGGCAAGTTAACAAAGCGAATTTTAAAGCATGCTATGGCGAAGTTAGAAAACAAAAACGCTAATCACATTTACGTCTGCATGCACCTTTAATTTTCATCAAGGAATTCCAAAATATCGTTTCTTGCGATTGAAGCTGGGAAGTTTAAAAGATCTGATGTTTGTTAAGCTTCATGCCGAATGGTGGACTCGAGGTCACGGTCATATATAAGTTCTACAGGTGGACGGGACCGCAGATCGCGATAAATAACTTGGAAATCATCCAGATATTGATTTTAAGTCCCTTCCTAGAATGATCAACTTTAGAGCAAGTTTCAGTTGCTATGTAAAGCTATGCAAGAAGTACAATGCAAACGGGTGACCAAAGTCTAGGGTCAATGATTCATCCAATCAGAACCTAAAGGGATCAAGACCACACAAGAAACAAATACGAGTTTAATACCAGCAACTATAAGTGTGTTCTAGTATTGTATATCAAATACGTTTTTCCATGTGCTTGGCAAAGGAGTTTCCAAATTTGACCATTTTATTTTGATCGCTTCAGAGAAAACCATGTGCTTTTGAAAGTCTTCATGTCAGATACGGTCTGAAGGACAGATGAAGATCCGTCTGCAAAAGCCGTGACTGAAATGCCTTGAAAGATGACCTTGTTTTTCTAATAGAAATACACAAACCAAACTATAGTGACTAGCAAGTAAATCTGACTACTTGCACAAAAGTCAAGCTGTATTTATGATCAACTGATAACAGTATGTAAAAAAAATTGCCCCTCCCTAAATACTGAGATCGGGAAGAAAATGCGTCACGGAGTTGACCTCGATGCTCAAATTCACTGCATTTTAGCAACATGTCGAGAGAATGTTCAAGTGTCGTAACATAGTGAAACACGAAACTTGAATTTTAATGATAAATTCACTCATTGTTGCTTTTAAAGATTATATTTGAAGATTTAAATTTAAATATTATTTGTAAATGTGAATTGTTTGCAAAAATCCGTTCTTACATCGGTACGGATTTCAGTCAAAATTGGAACTTTGTGAGCTAAATCTATGGCCTCGTGGTTTCTGTCAGAGAGCTGATTCCTTTACTCAATCCGGCTTCGACACATGACTAGATGCGTCAGTCAGAAAATAAATTATGGCCAAATGGCCTAAATTTCCAACTGTAAATCTCCCCACTGAACCAAATTTCCTGAGTTTTCCGGAGCACTAAAACTTTCAGAAATGCAAAAAGGCTTCACTCGTAAACAACACGAGGCCAATCCACATGAAATCTTTGAGCGCGCCAAAACACACAATGCAATTTTGGCGCCAAAATTTTAAATTACTTACATGCTGTATTGATTTTACAGTTAAATGGCGCTAAGCACATGGTCTCGCTTTTCAACACTTCAAACGTCGAGTCACACAACAGATTGCAAACGCTATTCTTTGGATTTCTAAAATACAATGTTTTTTTCATTCATCTTGTGTGATTTTAATGCCGAAAACAAGCAAATTTGCTGTACTTGAATAGCTTTAGCAAACAATCTTACACGTGTATTCACTATCCCAGGAGCAATTTGAAATGCAAATTCGATATCAATAACAAAGGCAATCGGATACTCGGTCTGGGACTTTTTCTCCAGAATTCCTGACAATACTGCTCTAAAATTTTCCAATTTCTCACTAAGAAAGGGCTATTTAGTTTTAAATCTATGAATGAGAATATTTTTGGGGCCAAAGACTCGCGAAGTTGTGTTTTTACGAGAGCTGAAGGTTTTGGGCGGGAGTTTGAATTATTCGTGACGTCAAAATACATTACAAGCCGGCGGGAAATTCATAAAGAGCCTGTTTGTCACTGAACCGTTTCATTCACTGAGTTGACTTTAAAAATGGCGGATGTGTTGACAATCTCTCTTCAAAAGAGCGGGATTTACTTCCCACAACCAAGACAAAACTACTTTAATTTTGGCGAAAAAGTTTTCTGTCCTCTTCCCACATCAGGGACGGCTTTTGAAAACTCAAAGCCGAGTTTACCGACCAGAAGTTCGGTGATTGTGTGGTCGCCTTCGTCCTCTACTTCGAGTACGAGTCCAAGCTCGCCGCCAAAAGTTACGCCACCAAACAGCCCACCACCGCTGATCTCAACACCTAGGAACGAAACTACAGCAAGAAGTCCAAACACACCAACTTCTCCATCGTCTGTTACTCTAAGAGGCCGACCAAAAGCTGACATCGTCAACAAATTAATCGCAGAAGGCCAACAGTCTTGCTCGTCGATCCGTTGTGATGTTTGTGGCCGGGTTTTCCCGCGCGAAAAGTCTCTCCAAGCTCACAAGCGAACACACAGCGGAGAAAGACCGTATATCTGCGATTTTCCAAACTGTGGCAAGTCGTTTGTCCAGAGTGGCCAACTAAAGACTCATCAAAGACTTCACACGGGAGAAAAACCGTTTCTTTGTACGGCTGAGGGATGTTCCACTCGCTTCACTCACGCCAATCGACATTGCCCTATTCATCCTTACGCCGGCCTCAAAAGAGTCCACACAGACCTTCCTTTGAAAGAAATCCTACACAACGAGAACTCTGAACCTAATGAATATCGAGCAGCAGTGCTTTCGTGGCTGGATAAGTACGAAAAAGAACGCGACGAAAGAGCGCCCACACGGCTTGAAGAAAGAGAGCTCAAGCGAAGGCATGAGCGTGAGGCCGCGAAGGCTCAAGTAGTGGAACGAAAAAAAGCGCGAGTAGAAGCTAAACGCCGAATGTCCGATGCTCGAGATCGATGGTATGGAGCTATGGCCTTAGTAGAACTAGCTGACAAAGGAGAGAACTGAACTTTATGATATCATTTTGTATTTCTCTTTAAATTTAACAATCAAAATCACAAGTTCGATTTCCTGCCGTAGTAACTTATTTACAAGTTACCGATAGGATTATTACTCAGAAGTTAAAATACCTTGAAATAACGGGTCTTATCGTAAACAAAGATATATAGATAGAGTATTTCTAGAAATATTTCTAGATCATTGTGAAGTTTTTGTAAAAGTTTTTGACTTTTAACTTCGTATTTATGCAAATTAGCTGATCAGTCATTTGAGACCACGGATTTTCTCAGACTTTAATTTAGTTTCTAACAACATAAACCCGTTCTTTTTAGTGTAGTTTACGAAATCAATTTAGTTTTTTCGACAGGTGTAAATTTAAAGATCGAATAATTTTAAGGCAATCAGAAAAATTGTGAGTTTGGTATTTCTAGTATGAACATCTATTACGCAGCTTGTAAATATCTTGTAGTTTCTGAATTTACATTAGTGAACTACAACCCAACCATTTTAATCGTAGATTTATAAATCTTATCTCTGTATCCATTCATTTAGATTTCACGTCTAAAAATCGTTTAATAAGCAGAAAATTAAATATTTTAAATAATCTAATTTCGTATCTTGCGTAGTTGTTTATGGTCTACCAACTTGTTTTCTGAGCGATATTCCTGTTTGAACACTGTGTTTAGATCACTGTCTTTAAAGAACCTTTGATCTTTTTAAACTGGTTGAAACATTCACAACACATTATAACATTTGTGTTGAAACTAAATGGGAATTGCCATTGATACATTTACTTTAAAATACTTTGTAAAAATCAAAAAGTTTAGAAATCCCACGTAAGTATTTTAAAATTTAGTGACTCGAGCGAATTTCTAAATATAATGTTTTGCAAAAAGCTTTGCAAAGATCCCCTTTTGGTCTAGATTGGTAAATGTTTTCAGCTTCATATGATTTGCCCACATATTGGACTTGCCTTTCAACATACCTTTACTCGATGTTGTTTATCATAATTCATGTAAAGCAATTTTGGATATTTATTCAAACTGGCCGCTCAAAAATACAAAAAGAAAAAATAATATGAGAAACTCCTTAAGTTAGACTTACAGAAAGGAATTGAAGTCAACATGGAATAAATCTTCACAGGAAAATTATTCTAATTAATAATCAAGATTAGACCTCATGATTGAGGTGTGACAGGATATCGGTTAAAAATTTCTTATTAGTCATCAACAGTTTTTAAATACTACTCTAAATACTTGAGATAATACTAAATAAGTAATTTGATCAAGTGTAATACCAAAACACACAGGAATAAGTCATTTTGAACAGCTGGTTTAGAAACCGTTTGATATTAAGTTCCTTCACAGTTGAGTTAATTGCTCATTAGTATGCTTTTCAAAACACTAAGAACAATATTAGTGCTGACGTGTGAGATTCTGCATTTTTCTTTCCATACAAGGGCTTTAAGTCTTTGAACTGTTTAGTGAAACTTTTCTATTCCCTTATCTGGTATATACATTTGATTGTAAAACTAATATTGACCATTTCTGTGAACTTTCAATCAAGCTTTAAACTCCTTGGAGACAAGTCTGTGTGATGGTATTGTGAAGCAGACAATTGTACTCCCAATAATGAGATCTCATCTAGTTGAATGCAAGTTCAAGGTTTACAATCCATCACATTTAGAGGTATTAGTTCAGGTTATCTATGAGATGATTAACTTATTTAATAACTAACCACTAAAGAACATTTCAAATAAAAATGATGACATCTTAAAATTGCATGATGAAACCATGTTGAGTCATCATGCAGTCACCCAACCTGAACAAGTTACTTCACTGATCAACATGAAATCCCAAAGGAGTCCTAAATCCACCATAAGCTAACCCTCTACCAACACTCCTTATCATCCAGGAGCTCAGACCTCAACTAGGCCCTAGCCTAAAATAGAAAATTAAAGTGGCACACATGAGAAAGGGAAAATATTTCTATTTGGAGTAAACAAGGCATCCTTTTTCCTTAGAGTCTCAGATGACTGAACAAAAGTAGTTGACGCAGTTGGAATCCTCCATCCATATCGTCCAAGCTAAGCAATGCCTTCTCACTTCAAGATAATTGCATGAGTATTCTATAATCCAAGTTATTAAAATGTGTACTAAACATATCTTAACTATAGTCTAGAAATGTGACCTGACTTTATTTAATTCATTATGACTTTTCACAATGTTCATGAGGTGTGCTATTTATATAATTCTCCATTCAAGCAATACTTCTTAATGATAAAAACAAGAAACCATCTTTTAAATAGTTATAAGAAATTATGCCTAACTAATCTAAGAACTAAATTACAGCTAAAACATCAAGCTGTAAAAAGGCTGAATGACAAGTAAGAAAACAATGCATGCTTTGTCTGAACAGCTTGTTGTCAAGGTTGAGCTGTCAATGACACTGCTCCAGTGCTCATGACAAAAAGACTGTAAACAACTCTAGAGAAATCCCTTCAAAAGCCTCTCTATCCCTTTTAAAAGCCTCAAATCAACTGAAAACAAAGCTACTGTACCTGTACGTGATGAGTATAGCAAAGGGGTACCTAACAAGAGCTTTTAAAAAAGCACATCCTATTTTTTTGACACCTTGGCCTTAATCACTGGCATTTAACATGCGCTACTTTATTTGTGAACTTGTCTAAACAAAAAACTCTCAGTTCTTATGTAATAAGTTTGCAAGTCTACAAATTAAATATAAAGAAAATTATTATCTGTGCAAATCAGAGATATGTAAAGCTCAATCTTGTAGGTATAGGGCAAAAGAGTATTGTTTTTTTTCTGCTTCCAAACATAATGAAGATAAAATATTCCACAAACAATGTGTACTGAAATTTGCTTTACTTTTAGTACTATTATTTACTGCAGAAGCAGCCATTACAGGAGAAATTCTTAAAGTCAGTTAAGCAATGAGCAGAAAAGCTGAGTGAAGGGTGTTGTCTGTACAAGGATCAGTGATTGTTCATGCATTCTTGGTACAAGCAAATGAATTATTGATGGTCTGGGTAATTTTAAGTAAAACCATTAGATAATTGTGCAAAATGGCCATAAAAACTATACAATTTGTAAAAATATCACACGCCGGCATAATACTGCAAAACAACAGTTGCAAGTCACTTATTGATTGCTAATTATACTACATATCAAGCCAAGGAAGGGACGCTAAAAAGGACGCTAAAACTGGTCATGCTTATGATTTTGTCTGCAAGAGATACACTCTTTTAATGATCCAAACAAAGACGGTTTGTATAGTAAACTGTAAGCATCACTGATTGCAAGCAGTTTGAAGACACATACAAAATGGCCATAAAATGTACATTTTCCTAATCAAACGCACAATAAAGCAAATGCCATGGCCTATACTGTGTGATATGGACTGATAAAACTGTATGAAACCCAAATATCAAATTTAAATGCTCTTGTTTAAAATTACAGCACAACTTTTCCAATGCTTTAACCAATGCTAGAAATAGTTTAGTCATGGTAATGGTCATAAATTAAATTCCATGTGATTAAACATTGGAAGATGAAAACCATTATTTTTCCATGCGTAGTTAACAGTTGAAGTTTTAAATATAATTACAGTAAATGGTATTGTAATCAGATATATTCTTTAAGTAAAGCACTGAATTGCAATTTGATATTAATTAATAATAAATCTTGCTAAAACTAAAGGTTTCAATAGAGAGTGTGCACAGAAAACAGAGTGACGCTAAAAAACGACGCTGACGCTTTGTCATGCTTGTGATCTTTCTTTGTGTGCTTGGATTACTTTTTATTTTAATCAATCTTCTTTTGTTACTTAATTATGCCTGTGCAGTGATGTAAAGGAATTTGTCCAAACACTATCAGTGTTCCTCAGTGATATCAGAATTTGTTTCTAAGTATGATTAGGAAAAGTCTCAATATATTATACATTTATTTTGCATTGCACTAATTAAAATAAATAAAACTGGACATGCAAAGTCTATTAGCTGGTGTAAAAAGGTAGACAAATAATCTAAAAAAAACTTACATATAACACAACATGATTCTTTTGGTGACAAAAAATATAAACAACAACTTACAAAACATGAATGCTGATCAGATAGCAGTCTATTTTGTTGTGGGGTGTTAATTCTGAATTCTAATTTTTTTAATGTCTTTGAGAATGTTTCCAGCAAAGAAAAAAAACATTCCAAAAGTATGAGTAAATTAATGGTAGAAAACTTCATCTACACTCAATGCATACATGTATCAATAATTCTAGGCAACTAGTAGATATTCCATTTCCTTGCTAATTAAGTCTCCCATGCACAGATAATGTTCAAGTTAGAATGTTTATGTGGGAGACTCTGCAGGCAGGGAAATATTCCATAACATTTATTTCAGAAATAAAATAAATAATAGATTTTAGACTCATTTCATGGAGATTCATCACATAATTTCAAAGTTTAAACATTTATGCTAGATTTTCACGTTACTTTCGGACTGCCGTCAATCACGTCAAGCATGCACAGTAACATAATTTAACAATGTGCGAGTGACACATTTGCATATTCGAACCCTCACTATAACTTGGTGGATTTGCAATCCACGAGTTAAAAATTAATTTTCCTCAGTAAACTCCCTCTAAGACAGACACTAGCAGGATCATTAACAAGTGTCTTAGAGAGGAGTCCATCTTAGAGAGGTGTCTGTCTTAGAGGTGTCCATCTTAGAGGTGTCTGTCTTAGAGAGGTGTCTGTCTTAGTGGTGTCCATCTTAGAGGTGTCTGCCTTAGAGAGGTGTCTGTCTTAGAGGTGTCCATCTTAGAGGTGTCTGTCTTAGAGAGGTGTCTGTCTTAGAGGTGTCCATCTTAGAGAGGTGTCTGTCTTGAAGGGAGTTTAAATGTAGTAGATACTGTCATTTTGGCAGAGGCCAGCCAGTTGTCCATTAAAGAGAGGTGTCTATCTTATTGAGGTGATAATTTGGCAAGAAATAAGTTTAGACTGAAGTTCTTAAATATTTTGAACACAGAATTACAAGTTAAAACAAATAATTCAGTATGTGATAACAAGAACTATTTTATACATTTGCCAATAAACGTCTACCACGTACTCCTTGATATCAGACACCAAGTCTATTTTCGTATTTTAAACAGTATGTCTTGAACTGGGCCCAGGTTATAAACTAACAATTTAACCCTGGATGAAAATCAGTGAAAATTGGAAACTTGACAATTTTATCTGTCTTTTTTGGATGTGAAGAAAATGTTGCTTCATGGTGATTATTGGTGCTGTATACATTATAGGCTTCACTGAGTTTCAAGTCATTTTCAATTTTCATTGATTTTGATCCAAAGATTTAACCATGGATAAAACAAGAATATTATAATAACTAAGATAGCAAAACTTGTGGATTGATGTCTGCATGATATGCTGGAATTTTTAGTCTATTATCAGGTATTTTGGTCTATTATATTCTAATAATAATTATTGTCTTGCCTATCTTCCAATCAGTATTGGAGAATTCTCTTATGCCGAGACAAGAAGCATATAAATGTATCTGAGGTCAAATGATTAACAGCTATACTTGATATGTCTACCTGTCTTTGAATTAGCTCAAAACTATAAGATCAGTAATATAGAGCTGAAATCTGCAGAGAAATACACTTGAAGAGTGTCTAAGAATTTCTTTTATTTCTTTATGCACATAATGGAAGAGTTCATCATGACATGATAATATTGATTGGGTATGTAAACATGCAACTAAGATTGAAATAATTATTTTAAAGTATAATTTTTAAGAAAACAAATTGGCTTGGCTCAGTTGCTGCTTTTGAGGATCACTAAATGTACCAAAAAAATTGAATCCTCAAAAACACAAGTCAAATTAAAATTCTGTAGAAGAATTAAAATGGCATGCTGGAAAGCTTATTAATAAGCTTCAGATAAATGGGAAATGGCAGACAGCAGAGGACCATGAAACCTGATTTCTTGGGTCTCGAATTTCTTTGTCAAAACAAGAGTTTCATGCTTACCATGAAAATTAAAAAATGTAAAAGGACACTCTCTTGTCTGAGTTCCAAATGCACAATGCCAACCATGAAAAAGTAGGTCACTTGTCTTACTGCCGTCTGCCATTTCCCATGTGCTTAATCTTCTATTATTTCATTTTTTACTGGAAAAGTTCTGCCTTGAGTTTACTTTAGTATAATTTATTATAGTATGAAATTATTTTTTTCTAGTGAATTAAATTTTCAGCTTAGGCTGCAGGAACAAACATGAGGAGAGAAAAGTGACTTTATACATAGTTAGAGTGCTCTTTGTATGAGTGGGGAACTGGCCATACCGTGATCATGTCAGTGCTGTAATCTTTAAAACACATTCAAAATTTCTGCCACAACCATGCTGCGTCATGACTGTGTCATGACTGTGTGAGATCTACATGGCCATTTTCCCAGTCATATGAAATCGAGTGCTATATTGGCTGAGAAAGATACGATTGCTGGCTCTCATTTGGTAGAAGTAAAAGAAAAATATTCAACTTTCAATTAGATTTCAAAAAAATAAAATAAAAAGGAGAGATATACTGGTTCCGATATACTACATGGAATGCAATTATGTGATGTGAAGATGACATGAAGTGACAAAACAATATATCATCTTATTTTATTGTGTGACTATAATGACAATATTGTAACGTCATCATTTTAACCAATTTTACTTCATCTCCAGAAAGTTGGGGACATCAATTATTATTAATATGAAAATTATTTGAAGGGACACCTATAAAAATGGCCTAAGTGACTATTGCTGTGCAAGTGTTGATACTTGTATTTTGAGTCAAGTGATATCATTTTGGACCATTTGAGAAAATGTTAAAAGAAATAATGAAAAAATCACTTTAGCCATTTTCATGTGTGACCCTTCATTTGCCCATGTCTGTCCTTTCATTGTGAATCACATTAAAAACCTTCACCTTTAGTTAGCTGTTAAAAATGGTCAGCTTGCAGAGAAAAGCATACTGGCATGATAACTCAGTAATAGTGGACAATCAGCACAGTATGGTAAGTGGTCAATAAGTGGTTGATAAGTGGTTAATAAGTGGTCAGTAAGTGGTCGATAGGTGGTCAATAAGTGGTCAATAAGTAGTTAGTAAGTGGTCAGTAAGTGGTCCATAAATACTCGATAAGTGGTCAATAAGTAGTTAGTAAGTGGTCAGTAAGTGGTCCATAAGTACTCAATAAGTGGTCAATAAGTAGTTAGTAAGTGGTCGATAAGTGGTTGATAAATGGTCAGTAAATGGTCAATAAGTGGTTGGTAAGTGGGTGTTAAGTGGTCAATGGGTGGTCAGTAAGTGGTTAATAAGTTGTTGATAAGTGGTCAATAAGTGGTCAATAAATGGTTGGTAAGTGGGTGTTAAGTGGTTCATAAGTTGTTGGTAAGTGGTTTTTAAGTGGTCCATAAGTGGTTGGTAAGATAATGGTAATAAGTGGTGATGTTAAGATACTGCCAACTTAAGGGTAAGGTAACGGTAAGGTAACTAAGTAAAAATAGGTAAAGTGACCCTATTTAACATCAGTAACTTGTAACAGTGGCAGACTGATAAACTTGAGGCCAATGGAGCACCCCTCCCCCCACCCCCATCTCCATCAGTGCTCCTAAGTGGTCAACGAACAGTTACCAACCACTCCAATATTCAGTGCAGATTGTTTGCTATAACAATAACTCTGCCAACTGACAATCTTCTTACAAAGCTACAACCTTACTCTTAGCAATTACATGCAGGGCTAATGGCATCAGTATTTTCTAAATCCATCATTGCAGTTACCAGAAAGTAGCTTATATGTATATAGTGCTTATGGCAAGTTACATGATTTCAATATTCTTCAAGATTGAGTATCAGCCTGCTCATTCATACCCCCCTCAGCCTTTTTGAAAATAGGTGTATATTGTTAAGAGAATATGGACTAGCCACACCTCCATTTTGCATGAATTTACATTTATTTATTGTACAAAAATTAAAGAATTAGAATTATAGCTGCAAAGGTACCAGTATTGCAAAGATCACTGCTCATCAAGCATTCACCAAGCCAGGGATTGACAAAATCAAGACAGTGTCTGTACATAATTAATGATGTAGCAAAAACACAAAGCATTAGCTTGCATCTCCACAATTATCTGGTCATAAATCAGCAAGGAGAGCAAGAAACATCACAATAAATTTTCCCCAGTCATTTTAAAACTGATCCAAGATTAGTTATGTGTGTTCTTGTCATCAAGAGGGAAGTTACAAAGAGAGCCCTAGAGATTTTAAAACCACTGTTGAAAGGTATAAAATAACACTGGGATTTTAGACCAAGATTACCTTAAATAAAACAGGTGGGTGTAATTTTGTATGTGTTTTCTCAATTTATCCCACACCACAGAAAATGCAGCTGCAAAGCTGTTCTATATTCAGCAGTGTATTCAACTGTCTCTTCCCATGAGGCATTGTGGTAATAGGCTGTATTTTCTATGGTGTGAGATAAAATAGTTATACATGACATACTGGCAAAACTGTGAAGGCAAAACTCTCCCATCCTGAAGGATTTCTTCAGCAATAACTAATACTTTCTCTAACCAAAATTCTTGTTCATTCCTATGCCCAGTAAAATTGGTTTATTTTCTTACGACAAGGAATTTCCAAGTGATAAGTGGAATCGTTTTTTGTGATAATGCTTTGTAAAGAAATTGTGATTTTCTCTAATTCATTACTATGTATTTTTGGATATGAAATTTCATTTTAAGGGCAAATATATTTTTGTTGAATTCATACAAATGTTATTGATTTAGAATTTACCACTACTTGTCTGTATAGGTGTCACCCAAGGCTAACTTTCAGCTATATATCTCCCTAAAAAGCAACAAAAAAATTGTTTATTTGACCGCATATATAGCAAAAAAGGTAAAAAGGACCTTGTTTAACATCAGTTGTTCCTTTATCCGAGCTAATCTTCCAGAAAGCCAATGGTGTACTCATTTTAGCCCCCCTCTCTCCATCAGCGCTCCATTTTAAAGGTATTTAAAGCTACTTAAAGCTACACTGAAAGGAACGAAGTTGAAACAAGGATGCAAGGCCAGGACTGGGGATTGAACTAGAGACCTCTTGCACCGAAAGCTACGCACTAACCAACTATGCCATCCTTTGTCCTTGCATTTTATAGATTTCTTTGTAGGGGCATGGGTAACACAGGGGCTTTAAAGGGATGACGAACAATAAATTATTTGTACGGTTTCTGTATAGCTAGCAAGGGTGTCATTGTGGTTCACCTCTCACCACTATAGTCTGGGTTTGAGTCCCATTTCAGTATCCAGAGTGTTTTTATCTGTGAATGGGGATTTGTGCAAAAGTGTGTCTTTTTCTAAGTTGTAATTACATCAACTGCACATGTATCTACTTATCCTTGCATTCCATTCACTTGCCAACAATGCGTGTATTTGCATTTGCATATAACCAGGCTTTACTGTTTTTGTGAGCAGCCCTCAATTAAAACGAGCACCACCACTGCCACTGTCATCATCATTATCATCATCACCACCACCACCACCACCATCATCATCATCCATCATCACCAACAATAATAATCATCATCATCATCACCACCGTCATCATCATCACCATCACTGTCATCATCATCATCACCATCATCACCATGACATTTCCACCAATTTAGCTATTAGCTCAGCATTACCATTTACCTTTCTAAGTAAATATGATATCATTAAAAATACTGTGCATATTTTACCTGTTGATATTTGCTTTTTAACCAGTGACAATTTGTAAGCATCACTTTTTAATTCAAAATTCAATTTTGATATTGTAGCCCCTGTGGAGGAAAACTGTACAGCAATTCTAGATGGAGTGCTGGGTCCTTCTGTCAGATCCAATCTTGCTCTCAGAGTTCCTGTAGTAAATGATAAAACATAAACAATCAGACTATTGCAATACTGAAATGTTACTCAGTCAGTCAGCTCTTGTTATTGCACATACCCTTGTGGCATAACCCTTTTATGACACAGCCGCTCTGATTCTGTACTCACACGCCAATGGGGACTTGCACTAACAGGTCACATGACCCTATCTCCCCTATATCCAGCAGCACCATCAAAATGAATGCCAGGAATAGAAAGAGCACCTCAATATTAGTAAAAGTGCAAAGTTTCAGCTCAAAAGATGTAATACAGGAGATATGACAAGTAAATTTAAGATTGGATATTTTCTTAAGATTCATTTGGAAAAAGGCATTGGATGCTCTTTCTATTTCTGACATTCATTTTGACAGTGCTGCTTGATTTAGGGGAGATAGGGTCATGTGACCAGTTAGTGCCAGTCCCTCATTATTTTAATTATCACTGTGAGATCAGAAAATTTGTTGGTCTCATAGAGGTGCCAATGACCAAAATAGTTGGTCCATATACCAAGATTTAGGCCCAGTCCACTCAATGACATGAGCATAGCCATAAGTATAAGCATAAGAAACAAAACTTTTCCATTTTCTTATGCTTATGCTTATGACATTGTGTTGCATGTGTGAACTGGTAAAAAAATATTTATGCTTACAGTATGTCATCATGTGAACCTGGCCTTATGGATGCTATGCCATAAATAGATTGTCATGTAAATCCAGCTTTAGTGTCTATAATAGCATGAGGCCATATACACTCTTCTAATAAATGCCACAATGTATTGTTTTCTGCAATTGACGTCAAATTTATTCTTTTGAAACTTGTACAATGTGAATGCAATTGAAAAGAATAAATTTGGCATCAAGTGCGGAAAACAAGCATTGTGGGATTTATTAGAAGGGTGTATAAGAGTTATTATTTTCCAGTTTTCATAATTTTCCTAACATCCATGGACTCATTGTTGTCTATATTAGGGTGGGGGAGGTGTCCAAGAAGTGTCCAACTTTTTGGCCATCATTCAATAACATCAATCTACAGTGTATACTGTTGAGAGTCACAATAATCCTGACTTACCATCTGCATCTTTAGGATTAGAAACTTCAGGTAAAACCCACACAGCTCTTTGGTTTTCTGCTGACCTAAAGAAGTAAAAATGATAGTATTATAGTAACAAACATTTCATTATTCAACAAAGGGAGATCTGAAGGTTTGGAAAAAAATTGTTATTGTATAAGTGGGAAGATAGTCAGACTATGAAATGAAATGAGTGAATGAACATGTGAATGAAAGAACAAATGAATGAACAAACAAACAAATGGATGGACGGAACAGAATGAATAAATAAATGAATGAATGAATGAATAAATAGATGAATCAATCAATCAATCAATCAATTTATTAATCAATCAATTTGTGAATGAATGAATGAATGAATGAACGAACGAACGAATGAATAATGAAAGGAGCCAATACATCATGAAAATTCACACTCACCAAGTAGCTGAGGGTTTAGACTGCATTATAGTGACACCTCCATTAACAGGTGCTATGACGGATACATTGTTTAATGCACAGGGATGTAGACATACACGATGGGTTATATCTGTAATCTATTCTAATATTCGTAGATGTAGGTTCACATTTCCAGTAACTGCATAGTTGTAAAGGTGTTGAATGAATACCTGACGTACGAACCTAAAATATAAAATGAGTTGCTATTAGTAGAGTACAAAAAGATGATAGAGTAGATTTTGTATTAGTGTGAAAATGGCACCATATGGTTACGGCAGGAATTTCAAATGTTTTTATAGACATCATGGCACTGACACGGTCCATTTTGCACTCATATGAAATCTGCTGTATTAGTAGAGACTGATTCCCTAAGTCATAGTGGCTACCACAGGAAGCCCAAATAAGGACTGAACAGACTAACTTATGAAATCAGTAATGTTTACTTATTAGAACTGTGCCAGAAGGATATGTTAAAAATTTTCTCCCAACACAGAACTTAGGGTAATGGTTAGAAAATGTGATGGTAACTCACAAGACTTGGTTAGGAGGAATGAATGAAAACATTCACAAAAGGTGGGCAAGTATGATGGAAATAAAGACAAGTTACCGAGGCAACTGCCTCAGCTGCTTCTATGTGCCTGACTTGTCTAACAAAAGTGGCAGGGGAGTATTTAGGGAGTGGGAGCACCTGGGGGTGTGTGTGCCCCCTTCCAAGTCAAATTTGGATCCTTAACTGATACTTTCAAAAATATCTTTTGTATGGTTTGATTTTTGATAACAATGCATCCTGTAGAATAATCCTGGATCTATCCCTGGGTGGACAATGCTTGTGATAACAAAAGTCTGCCAAAATGCCAGCTGCTAAAGTTTCTAGAGAATCAGGAACAGATTCAGTTAAGGGGTGTGGGGGGTGCACACCCCCTCCTGATACATGAACCTTGGGCCCTTTTATTTACAATACTTTTCAGAAATATCCTCCAGGTCCTCTTCCAATATTTAAAATGCTACCCATCCCCTGTTAAAGGACAATCCACCCCTGATAACAATGATTAATAGGATCTAATTAACATGCTTACCTCATATTTAAGTATGTCTATGTTATAATATGATGACGAAGAACCTTCTGTCTGTTTCTTTAAGTGATCTGATAATGCTTTCATATTGAATTTATAACTAACTGCATCACCACCACTTTGTTGACCTTGACTGCAAAATAAATGAAAAATAAGAGATCAGTACCACCCTATAAAAAGAGATAAGTTACTGAAATTCTAAGCCTAGGCCCTCCATAAGGGGCAACAAAGGCCTGGGACCAGTTGCATAAAAGGTAAAATTGGATGTATCTGCTAATGTCAGACGTTACTTACAATAGTTTGATTGGGTTGAATGTCTGATGTTAACAGTTACGTCCAATGTTAAGTCTTATGCTACTGACCCTGAGCTTGAAACAGACAGATATGCAACATCACTGATCATACAGAGATGAAACAGACAAAACAAAATAATTATTCAGCAAGAAAGATAAATATTTTGTTTATTAACCCACCTTGTTATGAGTGTTTTATTGGGTACTAGTTGTTCTAGAGATGATGTTCCCGTTACAAAAAAACTTAATGATGGCAGTTCTTTATCACTTGTTAACTGTGCTACAATACTTGCTGGGAATGAAACTGTGATGTCTCCTGTTACTTTTACCATACATCTGTAAAAAACACAAATTAATACAATTAAATTACTACAAAATGATTCAAATTCTAGGTTAAAAAATGGACATGAAAACAAGCCGATGTATTTTTGCTATGTCAAATCTCACAAGTGATCATTAACTAAAGATAGGTGAGTTAAAGAAAAAAATTGATGGATGGATGGACAGACGGATGGCCAAATGGACAAGTGGACAGGTAGGTAATCAAAAGTAGGAAGAAATGAATGAAGAATGGATAGGAGAGTTTGTTAGAATGAGCAATTAATGAATTAACATGGATCTACAGTATTGCAGTGTACAATATCAAATCAAAGACAATTCAGAATGGGATGGGATAAATAGAAGTGAGTAAAAGGGAGTGATAGAAAACATGGATAGAGTAGAGCATGGGAAAAAGAAGGGAATATTGGAAACATGGAAAGAGTAATGAGAGAAAAGGGCGGTAATTAAATAGAAAGGAAAATAGAAAATAAGAAAGAGAAGAATAGAAGTGAATAAAAGGGAGTGATAGAAAACATGGATAGAGTAGAGCATGGGAAAAAGAAGGGAATATTGGAAGCATGGAAAGAGTAATGAGAGAAAAGGGTGGTAATTAAATAGAAAGGGAAATAGAAAATAAGAAAGAGAAGAATGGGAAAATGGAAGAAATAAAGAGTCCAAGTGGGTCAAGTGATATAACTGGGTAGATGGAAGAATGAAATGAAAATAAAAGAAATGAAAGATACCTACCCTTTATAATCATTGCCTCTAAAAAATGCATTCACAGACTCAATAAATGCCACTGCAATCGGCAAAACCTCCTCTCTGTGGCTTGTATGTGACAATGATCTAGTTGGTACAGTCGGCATAGCTCCCACAGTCTTAGACCTTACAATACCTCCAGCATTGTCTGCTTTATCTTTTGGTTCATCTAATGCTTGTAGTGTAGTAGTCGTTGCTGCCCTGGTCATTACCTGGGTTGTTGTAGTTTCCGATGAACTTGATAAAGCTACAGAACCAACATAACTGACTCTGGAAGGTGTCTTGGGTGTTTTTGGTGTTCCATCCTCATTATCATTTCTTGCAGCATTGGGTTTGTTTGTAAAATCAATGTCCGACATGAAGGTGAAGAGTTCTTCTGAATATGACATTCCTGAGGGTTGACTTGGTGGTGTTGGCACTTGTGAGAGACTAGTCTTTTTCTGAAAAACAGAAAACATCATGCCATTAAGGTACTGTGTCGTCCAGCCACAACAGCTTAATGGGACTGCTGACTTAGGAACTCACACTGAATATATACAATCAAATCAATCAACCCCAAATATGCTATATGGTAGTCATGCTTTATATTACAGTTATTTTGTGTTATTTTGAACTCAAAATTGATTAATTATGGATGAAACCAATTAACAAGGAATTGATGAATGATATGCATCATTGGTAAGGGTATCTGCAGAGGTATTTGTAGAAAATTTAAGTTTGGTATTGGAAATTCACAAGAGTTTGAGACAAAAAATGTCACCCAAAGCACAGCCCCATATATTCATTGTAACAAGTATTTCTAAACAAAAATAAAATCCCTGTGAATATAAGCCCACCCAAAAATAAGCCCAACAAAAAGAAGACTTGAGTAAATATAATCTCAGCTAGGGCTTATCTTTGGAGGTCTAGGACTGGTATATCTTTGAGTCAAGTTGCACTTGGTTACTTCATATGACTTACTTTTCAGACTTGTAAAGTTGTAAACACTCTACTTCAAACTGACCTGTGTTCCTTGAGGGCGTGGCCTTGCTAATGCCGAGCCTGTAGTCCCCACACGTGCAATGTCCCCTGTTCCTGGTGGCTTCATTAATAGAGGAAGTGTTGTACCAGGTTTGGAGACATCATTAGAAGTGGTGGTATTCACAGAACCCGCACCATTACCTGCTGAGTCCAAAGATATTATTATTAATATTTAATACAATTAAATATTAATTAGTAACTGTTTTAACTCTCAGTGAGTGTTGATCTTGTGTTGATCTTGACACAGTTGATGTAATTGAATAAATGAGTTAAAGACTCCAAATGAATACAACAAAATAAAGCCAGTGCATGTCAATGTTCATGTGTACAAAGAAACACCCTTTTTGTGCAAGAGGACAGGAACAAGCCCCCAACCAATTATAATTTTAACATTCTTGCCATCTTGCATAGCCACTTTCATGCAACCTTACAAAACGTGTATTCTAGAGATATGCCATACCAGCTACTCTTAATGACTATCATTATTAAACCATATTTTCAACTTAATAACACACTGAGCATCAAGAAACATAGTATTCAGTTGCATAATTGACAACCTAAAGATGACTTCTAATGGAGGAAATTCAACCATAAAAAGTGTTTTTACCTGGAAATGGTAGCAGACCAGCTACGCCATCTCTTTTGGCAGGAAGAGGTGGAGGTACATCTTCATTTGTCATATCAAGAGTGTTGGAAACACTGTTTTTCTTCTTGGGTAATGCAGGAGGAGTATCTTCATCATTGACATTTGTTTTCTCATTGGTATCTAGTGAAGAGAGATGAATAATTACAGGGGTGATCCATGATTGTCCTTCAGGAGGGAGTGTGGCAAAATAATATCAAAAACCAGTGAAAAGATCCAGATGAGTTTTGAAGAAAGAAGAAAATGGCTTGCACCCCCTGCATCCCTCCCCTAAATCTTGAATTATTTCAATTGATATACAGAAGAACCTCAATTAAACTTTGTTATCACAAACTCCTTCCCATATGGCTCAAAATGTAATTTTGAATCCCATATACCAGTGCTGAGAGTGAAGCGTTTTTACTCCTTTGCATAAATTTTGTGATGGACAAAAAATGATGCTAGACAATAATTTATTATGATAATGAAGATAACAATAAAATGAATGATAATCATGATCATAATGATTAATAATGATATGCCACTGATGATTTAATAATGAAAGTAATCTATGATGACAATAAAAAAATATAATCACGATAATGCCAATGGTAGTTATGGTGATGATGATGATGATGATGATGATGACAATCTAGTTGAATATTCAACAAAATTGATTTCAAAGTCGAACTTACCAGAAGGAAACGTTGCAGCAGGTGATGACGTTGCATGGGGAGGCAGTGATGAAAATGAATCAAATGTACCTAAACTGCTTATACCAGTGTTACTATTGTCTTTAGATGATGTCGTATCCATTGATGTCGATGTAACAGATAAACTGGAATCACTTCCTGGACTTGTTATGGTTTTATTGTTTTGACCAAAGTTGATGTCCAGTAAGTCATCACTAGACCTCGACCTGCTGATTAAAGCAAACATCATGTTTTTTCTATCTGCGACATCCAGGCAAAACTACAGGAATTTATTATCAGAAATATGTTTGAGTTTCTGGAGACAGCCAAGCAAAACCCAGCAAAGTGTTCACAGTCATTCGTTTTGATAAGCCTAATGGCTTCAAGAGGCGCCTTGCCATCTTTGTTATTAATATAATTATTGTAAAAAAAATATTTTGTAAATATATATTAATGGCGAATAAATAAATAAATAAAATAAAAAATTGCCCAGTACCTGGCCTTTAATGACCCAACTGACTTATAAGAGATTTGGCTACATATTTTCAATGCTTTTACAACTTACAATTTACTATTGGTTCGTGAGTTTTCAGTTGATGCTCTCATTCTGAATCCATCACTAAGCCCTGATGATGCACTCAGATTCTTTCTCTGTCATAAAACAAAGGAATAGTTGGCTATCAGCCCATCAATAAACTTCAATAAGAAACAATGTGCATGATGTGTGTGCAAAATATTATTTCATGTTGGCAACTTGTAGGAGTTCGTAATGATGAATGTGAGGCCAGAGGTGAGCACTTTACCCTCCTCTCTCTATCGGTGCTCCATTTTATGGCATTTAGAGCTATCTTAAGTTACACAGAATAGAGAAAAATTGGAACAAGCACATACATGTAAGGTCACTGGGAATTGAGATTTGGACCACTCCCTTAGAATGCCATGTACTAACCAACTACAGTAAGCCTCACTTAATGCTCCTTATAACAGGGATACGTCACACATTGGATTTTCACATCACAATCTATGCTATTATATCTATATGTACTTATTGCAGTAGTGATTCTGCTTGAGCCTATTGGAATATTATAAAAACTAAGCAGTAATAATAATAACAACAACAACAATAACAATAATAATAATAACAACAACAATAATAATAATAACAACAACAATAATAATAATAATGTGGAGTTCTTAATAGTGCATCATACGAAAAGTCTTAATGCTCTTTACATTAGGCCAGGTAGATTACAGAGTTTCTTGTAGTTGAAAAAAATACCATTAGTTTATGGGTTCCTGGTAAACAGGATGTTTTCAGTTGAGATTTAAAGGAAACCAGAGAGTTAGCAGTTACTTTCAGTAGACTATTTACCATAGATGCTGGTGATGACAAACTCAATGATTCAGTTATCTTTTTAATCTCATCAACTGATGCTGTCTGTGATACTTGGTCTTCAACTGGTTTGATAGTCACCTGAATACGTCTTGACAGTTCACCATCTGAAAATAGTATTGATGGTAATTAGAAAGATGATAATGATGATAACAATAACCTGCAATGGATTTACTAAATTTAACACTTCATTGGGATTAATGAATAGAAATTAATGAATGGATAAAAATGGAATGGGTATAGATATAGATAGACACATGAATAATGAATTATTCATAAATAATAATTGATTATTGAAGGTCAACTAGCAGTGTTCGTCACACAATGCACAGGAGATAGACAAGAAACATTTGATATATATCAGACAAAGCGGTGTACTTTCGTGAGTTTTAGGGGAACAGTTCTGCTAATGTGGATACACCAGCTATTTTCTGCTCGTAGCATTTCACTTTCTATTAGAAACGGCTAGTATATTTTACGCTTACCATCATCAGAGTCTGAGTCTGAGTCAGATGAGTTTCCACCTGATTTCGCACTTACAAAAGGTTAAGTAAATCAACAATGAAGCAAAGAATGGAAATGATCATTAGAACAATTTTAATATGACTGTGTCAGCACTATGATGTCTACAAAAACGTTCAAAGATCCTGAATAACTCCACCATTAGGTGACCAACCCTTTTCTCAGCCACACGAAAGCTGCTCAATGGACATTAAAGACAAATTAAACAATAGATCAAATAAAGGATATTTTCTGTGTCTGGTGGCCGTATTCTGTAGCCTTCTTCATCAACTTCAAAGGATGCCTGTGACACCTAAAGAAAATATTATTAATAAGTGAACTGTATGTAGTACAGGATATACAATAATTGATATATAATTCCAATACAATAAAAGAATATAAATAAAGATCTAGTTAGCTAGATCTAGATCTAGATCTATGATACACTGAGTGTGTGTAAGACTTTGTGCAAGATGGCAAGGATTTTAAGTACTTTGACTGACTAAGAATAAGGTCCACGAAAAGATTTATTGAAATGATGATCATAATGGTGATGATGATGATGATATTTCACTTGATATTAATTTGTCATAGATGGAACAGAATGTCATACTAACCATCTCACTCCCTTCACTCCCAGGAGACTCACTATAAAATCATAATGAAAACAAAATTAAAAATATTAATATTCAGATATTAATCACTGAATGTATACCAAATATATTGTATAATCCCTTTCATGGGTCGTGAATGGCCCCCTAAAAACCACAGAGTCTTATAACATTTAGATCAAACTTTGTAGGTCTCAAAGTCTCAGGTATTTTTCTTCAAAAACGCTTTCTCAGAGACTCATATTTTGAAAACAATGGAAATCATTGAGTCAGAGAAAACATCTTGGGCTTACAAAGAATATACTTTGTCTAGGGGTCTTGCCTTGACAATTCCACACCCGTACTTACACTGGTCCATTTTCTTGGTGTTCTGGTGAGTCTTGACTGTTGCTACTGTGACTCAAGTTCCCTTTGTCTTTATCTTTATCTTTTTTTATCTTTTTAGTTTTTTTCTCTTTTTCTTTCTTTTCTTTCTTTTTCTTATGAAGTGGAAATCCTACAAGTAACAATCATGTTCACTCATATGTATGCAACAAATAATAAGGGGTCACATTGCAAAGTTAGACATTGACAATTGAGCTTTTTTTTCCAATTTTATTTTCTACTACTGACAAGAAGACAATCTCTTCCCTCAAGGGCAGGAATTGCACAGTATCTAGTATCTCAGTAACAACCAAAAATATGTATACTGGCACATTCTGTGCTCTACAATCTGGACAGCTACAAGAAAACTGTATGACAGTGAGTGTTATAGTATGCCTATTCTACTCATATACTACTAAATTGGAAATGTGTTGTGAACATAATTTTTGTGGTGTAGATTTACTGGAAGGATGCAGGAGTGCACACCCCTCCTTAGACAACCTTGGACCCTTTTCTTCTAATACGTTGTTTGTTTATTTGGTCAGTTTCCAATAGATAGTTCTCATCATTCAACCTCAGCCTCGTGTAATATATTCTTTAGAATTTGACTACAGTCTGTGGAATTTTAAAGTGTTTCAATTGTTTGCTGATGTGTGCATTCCTTACATTACCATGGGCTGTAGTCATTTTCTAAAGAATATATTACACGCTGTCGAGGATGAGGTTGAAAGACAAGAACTGTGAAATGGTCTATTTCTATAATTCAGTACCCCTAGGATAATCCTGGATCCACCCAATATTTTGGTCGCCTGCCCTGCTTTCAACATTTGAACCTCATTATTTTTATAAAGACATGCATGCTAGCTCACTATCATAGCCTGATGCTCTAAGGTTGCAAATGTACAAAAAAAAAGGCTACAATAAATTAAGGCATATACATATATGTATGTAATACCTGAGAGCTGAGGTTTAATGGTTTGAGATTTGTTGTTGATACTTGGGGAGTTTTCAGTGTTGACTGCATTATCAAGCTGCTCTTCATATTCCTCAAATGTGATCACACCTATGCATAAACAATAAATTTGTTTACTACTGAACATCAGAACTCATGCAGAAACTACATGTCCCCTTACCCCCTCCCCCCTTATCCTTTTTTGCTTGCCCCCAGTCTTTGCAACAGGGAGCCCAAGAAAAAGAGTTGCCTGCAAAGGAGGCTAGTATGTACAATACAGCAAGGAAAGGAGTGTTCAAGTACCATTATGCCTAGCCTTGTATAAAAGGGAAATATTTTTTATAGTTTCATTAGCTCAAATAGGAATTAGGGACTGGTTTAGACAGGATTCATGTTGAGATATGAAGTTAAAATTCAAGGAGAATTCAAGGAGTATTCAAGTACCCAAAAATGATTTTTCAAGGAGTAGTGTTACCCAATTCTTTACTCATGGTTTTGCTGAAATAATTGGACATCCCCTTCCCTCACTTACATGTAAAAGAAAAGTGAATTCCTATGCTTCCCATCCCATTCAAGTCCCTTATATATTTGTAGCACAAACCAGTGTTTAGAGTACTCTGTTGTGGGTATAACATTTGACCTCAATTTGATTGTAGTCAAAACTATATCAAAATATAAGCAGCTATAGCTGGGAAATCACTTAGTAGGGGTATAGAACAATAAACAATCTTGTAACTGAACACTATATGTTTGACCTACCTGGTATACCTGTCCCTGTTCCCTTGCTACGAACAAGCTGATCCAGCAGTTTGTCAATAGACAGGGCTCTTAACCTCTCACGGAATTCTGTATGAACCTTGAAATGAGGAGCAAAAACAATGTCAGTGATGATTCATATCCATACCATTTATAACTCTAAATAATAATATATAGCTATTTCAAAAAAGGTTAACGGGGTGAACGGCAAATGGCGATCAGCAATTGGTGATTGCGCGACCAAAAGGAACTGTGGTCATGCTATTAGACTACTATCCAGCGAGCACGGAGATATGAATTGCCTGTCAACCACTTTGTCCAATATTAGGTCTTTACTACATGGTACTGGCATTGCTTGGGTATTTAATTAATGAAAATGAAGCAATTCTTAGTATCCCAAATTTCCTTTCAATCATGCAATCACCAATTGCCATTTGCCATTCACCCCGTCAACCTTTTTTGAAATAGCTATATATCAAAACCTTGATATTTATAACTTAATAGTCATATTGAAATTAGAGAGTGATCATAAGGGACCCCCACCCCACCCCCCCAGTGGCTGACTAGGATTCTTTAAGAGATGTCAATTTACCTCCTCCATCATTTTCCAGCCTGACAGATGAGAATCAATATAGATTTCAAGGTGACCAATGATAGTTTTTAAATGCTCTTCTTCAATCTGCTGAAATTTCTTTATTAAAAAGGTGAACAAAGTGTTAATAAAAATTTGAACAGATTAGCTTCAGGTTAAACTACTTGACATTTTGACACTTTCAGACATCATTCTCCAGAGTGTCGGTGTCAAAGGTGTCAAAACGTAAAGTGAAATAATTAACTTGTGTTGTCATAAACTTTGTGATAAAATCTTAAAAAACCAATTTTTTTGTAAGTTAATAAAAATGGTTGAAATTTTGATTAACAGCTTGGTGCATGATAAAAAAAATGTCAATTTCCAACTTGGGGTTTCCCTGGGTCTAAATTCTATTTTACTTGGGAAATCTGTAAATACCCAAACTTGTAAAAATAGAACAGATTCCCAGGGATTCGCTGGTTAGATCAAGGGAAGCCCCATGTTTGACCCAAGCTGGGAATTGACATTTTTTTCCTGTGTGTGACAGTAAGACGTGTAACTACTGTATGCAGACTGATGAAGTGTTCTTACCCTTGAAGTTTCAACCATTTTATCATGGAATTCATTTCTTATTATTTCTCTCTTTTCTACAATAGATTTATATTCTTCACCTGGAATGTATAACAAATTAAGAATTACTGACTATAGAAAAACAAAACTGAACAAAACATACATATACATGTTGCAGTTTGAAATTGCTTTCGGTTTGATAATTTTCAAACCAACTTGATTATGATAATGAATATAAAACAATGGCAGTAAAATGAAACACATCTTGAAAAAGAAAATTAATTTTCCTATGAATTTTTGGAATTTTTTCAATATAAACACATCAAAAGGATCTTAAAAATAAAGCCATTTTCAGAAAATAATTGACTTACCAGCCTTCTTCATTTTAGCCTCAGCCTATTATAAGAACAATAACTACATTAGTCAATAATGGCACTTCAATCATTCTTAATCAATAATTAAAGATCACTCACTTATTTCATTCAACATTCATTTATTCGTTCACTCATTTATTTATTTATTCATTCATTCATTTATTTATATATTTATTTATTCACTATTTTTTCATTTATTTATTTATTTAAATTTATTTATTCATTCATTCATTTATTCATACACTTATTTTATTTATTCATTCATTTATTTATTAATTATTCATTCATTCATTTATTTATTTGTCTATTCATTTAATCATTTATCTATTTATTTACCTATTTACTCATTCATTTCATCAATGAACTTATTTGCTAATATTTAAAATGGAGTATTGATAGAGAGAGGGGGTAAAAACCACACTGTCAGCTTCCTGGCAGAATAGCTTCAGGTTAAAGGATCTACTGATACTAAATAATACTTTACCTTTAACAACTTCAATAACTAATTACTCCTTATTACTCCTTCCTTATCATTCGCTCATCAGGGTTTGTACGCCCAGAAAATTCAATAAATCCAGGAGTTTCAAATAGAATTTTCAGATTATTTCCAGGAGTTTTCTAGGAGTATTTCTGAACCATTAGATAAGTTCACTCAAGCAAAATACATTTGCATAACATTTTTTTACTGGCTGAGTTGAGGAATGTAAACAGGAGCTTTTAGCGAACATATATGCACAGTAAAAGTACACTTATTCATTTCTGTTTTCCAGGAGTTCTTCAAAAATTTATTAAAAAAATCCAGGACTTTCAAGGACTTTCCAGGAAGAAAATAAAAATCTGGAGGATTTTCCAGGATTTCCAGAAAGTGTACAAATCCTGGCTCATTTATTTGTCAATTTTTGATTCAGTTGACAATTCCCACTCATACTTCTCTTTCATTCATTCATTTTTTATTCATTCACTTAGTCAGTTTCCTTATTTATTCACTTATTCTTTTATCAATCCATTTATTATTTGGTACTTTACATTCATTCTACCATTCATCCACAATTCATAATGGACAATAATTTATAACTATACTGGACCTAATCCTTTGGGTGACAATGTTTTCCCAATTTAATAAGCGTGACAAACCTCCCAAGGAATAATCAGGCTTTTGTTTTGAAACTCGTTGGGTTAGTCACAAATTTTTTCAAGAGTAAAAACAAAAGAAACTGAATCCTCTAGAGGTTTGTCATGCATAAAAACATTGTGACCTGTGGATTAGGTGTCTTGCTTAGCTGTCTAGACAGTAAAGAAATTATAAATCTGTTAACACCAAAATATAATCTAATTTTAAGAACCTTTTCAATCTCTTTTGCACTTGTTCCTTCCTTCTTTAGTTTCTCATATTCATGACATCTTGTATAATACATTTCTTTAGCCTAGCAAAGAAACAATTATTAATGATAATGATCATTATTACTGACATACTTTTTGATCTGTATGTTTATGCAACACTGATTTTGTATGTTGTAGTGAATTAAACTTTTGATCCCAACACAAAATTTGTTACATTGAAATTTTCAAACTGTAACTCAGGTCTTCATTGGTGATTTTGTATGTATTGCATATTTTCAAAAACTGAACTTTTTTTAAGAGACACGGAAGCCCAGGGGGGGGGGGGACTCCGATCAGTAAATGGACGGGGATGCTCGTCGTACCTTTTAGGGGTCAAAATCTGCAATCTGGTACCTTTTAGGGTGTTTCAGACTTAAGCGGACTTTTAAGGACTGTTTTGGGGTAAATAAACTACCTAAAGTAAGCATGAAAGGGACGATTCCGATGATCTGAATTGAATATTATTCAAAGCACATCGATAACAAAGTGTTTCATTACTTTGATTCTTTATTGTTTTGAATTGGTACCTTTTAGGGGTAGAAATCAATTGTTGCCACTCCCACTCAGGTATCTTTTAGTGGTCATTTTCAAAATTTCCTGACGAGCATCCCCGTCCTCTTATATATAGGAGTCCCCCCCCCCGGCAAGGAAGTAAGGATGGCCTAACAGTGAGAGTGCTGGTCTGTCAACTCTGTGGTCCCTGGTTTGATTTCCAGATAGGGCACCTAATCTGACTTGAGTTTGTAAGTTGACCATGTTTTCTCCCTTTCTTTGAGTTTTCTACGCCAGGTCCTTGAATTTTTGCTTCTTCATCAAAAAACAACTGTGACTTGAGTTGTAAAAGTACTAATTCAAAAAATCAAATGTAAAGATTATGAGTGTGGAGGTTGTTATACACTTAAAAATTACCCTCTGATTCAGGAGATTCAACAAGGAATTCTGCCTCATGACAAAGAATAACATTTATTTAAACTCTAACTCTGGTGACAGTTAAAGTCAATGATCTAAAAGAAGGCCTGGTATGCACATTAATAGACAACTTTAACAAGAAACTATTAGCATCCTTCAATGGCCATTTAATGGATCAAAGGTTAAGTATAATTGTGTCAATTACAAATCAATTATTGAATTGGATTTGTCATTTGAATTATTTATCAACACATGTAAAATTGTACATCTCTTTCTAGTTTTGAAAAAGGAACACACACAAAATCAACTGTTGCATAAACAAATGCACAAGAAAAGAATGACTATATAAATAACCAATGCATTGCTGAGAAAATAGAGATTTCCTCATGCCTTTCACAGCCACAGTTAAGACTCAATGAATTCCTGGAATAACTGGCTTAATTTAAGAAGGGTTAGTAATACCTTAGTAAGCGAGGATGTCATACTCTGCATAGTCTGAACAATCTCTGCTGTGCTGCTGAATTCTTCCTTTGCCTGGAAAATAACATAACAAGATAAAAACTCATCTCAATGGAATATGCATGTCACAATATAAAAACTCATCCTGTCAATAGTACTTATTTGCTTGTCCTTATGTTTTCCCAGTAGAATTCTCTTGGGGAATAAGATTCTTTGTTCAAGGTGAACTTTCTTTCATGTCTTCCTAATTAAAGGATTTCAAACAAAGAAATGTAGTTCCCAAGAGGACTGGGAAAACATTGAGACAAGTCTATTCCAAATTCATGAAAGGGTGAACAAAGAGGGTTAAGTGAAATCTGAGCAAATTTTAAATTCTCTTTTGGAATTGAAAGACCTTAGTAGAGAATCTAGACTTTGATCAGAGACTGACTTTTTTTGTGAGATGCACAAACAAACCCTGCAAAAATTTGATTTATGAATGGTATATGGCAAATTATCATAAACAATTAAAAAATATTTTTTATTCTCTTGGGATTTAGAATACAATTTAGATTAACAACTTTTAATAACTGGCTTAAAAACATAAAAATAAGAGAAAGTAGTGCAATGTTTTGGAGTCAATATGGTACCATTATCACCATAATTATGAGTTTATCATTTTCAATAATATTACAGTATCAGAAAAAATACATAAAATGAAATTTTGGAATTAAACTACTAAATACAATGATATACTGATAAATCAAACATGATAAACAAGAGAGAGTGAATTAGAAATATTAGAAAATAAAAATATTTGGTTAGTGTTTTACTTTACAATCATGTAGATAGATGAATACTGAGAACGAGAGAAATCTTATTTTAGATGAATATAAGTCAGACTTATATAACATATTTTGACAGCAGGAAGTTTTCAGTTTAAAACATCAATAAACAGTGTGAAAGAGAAAACAGGGATAAAATAATATCACTGAAATTACATTATATCAAAGGATATTAATGTAAAAAATATACATAAACTGGATTATCATACAAAAAATGTGATCATCCCCCAATCTAGAAGTTTTTGTCTACAGTGCTGTCAAAATCAATAAAGAGACAATGTGTTTTCTTAAAATAAAACTGTATTTAGCACACTGCATCATTTTATCATACTATAAACTTTGATATGTCTTGGCACAATTCCGGTAGCCAGGATTTGTGTCTACTACTTAAATGGAAGCTTTAATGGAAGATATCTAGTGAGAATTTCAAAATGGAATGGAAGGAATATTCATATACAAATGAAAACAAATAAAATTTTGAAAATGAATAAAAATAAAATAAGTAAAATGGAATGCTGAGATATGTTCTTGGATAGTAACAACACTGATGGTTTTAGCATTCATCCTTCAAGCCAACAGTTGAATGTATACTGTACTTTATCAGAAGTATTGTAGTTAGAAACAGATATCATTTGCTTATCATTGACTTAATTTATATTAAAACAATGTAATAGCAAGACATCTTGTCTAGTCTGAGTCTCTCTTATGTACACTTAAATTAATGGTGTTATATTTATAAAATATAACATCTAAGTCTAGGATATCAAGACATTTATGATATCTCAACAATTGAGTCATAATATTTACTCACTGATTTGTGTTTGTCTTTCTGTTTATCCCCATATTCTTTGACTTCCTTGGCGAGTTCTTGTAGCTTTACAACGACTGAATGATGTGCATTTGCAAGTCTTTCTGTTGCAACTCTCATAACACCCCATAATGGTTCAAAAGACCTGGTGGAAATTAAATCAATCAATAAAATTATACAAAATGCTGCAAGGATGTAGAATATCTCATTTGAGTAAGAAAAGTATGAGTCCATTGGGGGATTTTTTTTTTCAGTTCTCAGTCAGATTTTTGCAAGCATTTTTGTAGCAGGTTGTTGAGAAGTTTTTGCAGTCACTTGATTTGATACACTGATTGGGGAAATATTTTGAACTCATTAAACCACAACCAAGAATTTGGTTAACCAGAAGAATTTCTGTCACATTTATTGCCAAACACCTAAGAATCTGCTTCCAAATGAATGACCAGAACATCTTTTGATAATTCAGACCATATGAATAATAAAAATAAATAATTTGAATGCATAAGTTAACAATAATCAAGCATGACAAACATTGTAAAGCCAACTATTTATTCTATTGAAGAAGTGTACTAGTTACTTTATTACTTCCCTGTAAACACAATATAGATTATCAATTTCACTTCCTAAGGGCAGCCACATGAACATAGATTTCATTCTTTTGGACAATTAACTTGATAATTTAGATGATTAATTATAGATTCGTCTTAAAACAACCTCCAAACGTGCTTATTGCACCAAAACCTTAGTAACAAAACTGGTTGATTTCATAGCCTGAAATAGACTCGAGATGAAAGTTTACTGTTTTTATCAAAGTCTAATTGAATTTATCACGTTAATATGCCAGCCTATCATTGTTTTTCACATCATTAAAAAATCATAAAAGCGAAAGAATTTTATTGGCGAAAGTGGGCTAGAATACAAGGGACCCCAACTGACTTCTATAGAATGGATCTTCTGTCTTATAGCTTAGGAATTTTGTAACGTAAACAATCTACAGGTCAGACAAAGTTTGCATAAGGAGACTCACAGAACGATTGTGCTACTTGCCAACTACCTTTTGCGGTATCCCATTATGACTGTCACAACGATCAACCAAACAAAACACATCGTCAAACGGGTATATGTGCTCATGCAACCAGAAGAAAAATCACCCACAAGAATAAATCGAAGTTATAGCAAGATTGAGCTGCTAAATAAGATCATTGAGCTGTGTTCAAATCTGACATAAGCTTACTTCAAATCGAGTACGACAGGCAAAGGACTACATTATTTCATTAAAGATATCAACTTCAGAGCAACAAATAGTGCTTTTTGAAGCGGGTTCAGCCCGGTTATATATAGATAGATATATATTAAATATAGTTGGGTTTCTTTTACTTACCCCAGTTGGGTCACCGAACAAGCAGACTTCGCCAGCTTGATCAGGGACTTGACATAATTTTCTTCGACTGTAGACCTGAAGAAAGAGAAATCGAGTCTTGACTCCAGCAAAATTCAATGCTTTCGACCCATGAAGTTTGTACAATTAAAATCACCAAAACTTGTGTATGATTTGAACGATCATTTCAGCTAACCTTTCACGGATAAATTCTGTAACTTTGACGCTCGCATTGTTGCCATATTTCATGTTATGATAAAGTACATCAGTATCCAGCGTTCTTTTCCCCCTGGTTAAAGAGTAAAAAGACGAGAAATTCAGCTCAAAAAACAAGAATGTACTTCAAAGTCACAAGGCGACGAGGCATGTCTGTAGTTAGGATAAAGTTTGTCAACTTGTTTTGTGAAGTTTTAAGCTTAAAACACAGCTTCAGGGCTCTTCTTACCCAGAATCGGTCCTCAAAGGCTACCATAGTGCTTTAGTTGGTGTTGTAGAGGTATTACATGAAGGTTAAATTTAGTTAAGAAGGAAAAAGTTCGACAAATATCAACATGGCTGATACGTGAAGGCAGAACGGAAATTGGAATCTCCCACATCCCAGTCCCCCTGTCATGCAACACGGCCAGACTAAAATCAACCTCACCCTCTCCTCCCCAGTTCGTCATAAATTATTGGCAGTTTCTTCATTTCTTTGTTATTTTTTCCTTCTTTTTTTCTTTTTATTCCACTTGGATGATTTTTGTTCTATTTACTGTCTTTTCCACAATGAATTTTTTTGAACGTCAAAACAAAATACGAAAGAAATTGAAAGCCAAGTTTATAGCTAGTTCCCTTTCGATTCGGTCTGTATAAGCTCACCTCCCATCCTTTCAAATTTTTCGTCTCTTGCTTTCTTTCTTTTGATTGCTTAAATTCTCACTATTTACATGTATTTGACAATGCGATCTTGGTCTTTCATGACTAGAATCTCTGTAAGTTACATTTCCCTAAACTTTTAAACTATATATCATACATTACCTTTTTTTCAATCAGAGTTTCGTTTCCTTTTTCAACTTCAGTAGTCCTTTCCTCGGTTGTTTCGATCAATGGCTGCCGTGGACGCTTCCTTTTATCACATTTGCTTGTTCTTTCCAAAATGCTTTTACCTTTGTTATCAGTCTTAAACAATCCTGAAAGCCTTCTAGCAAAAGGAGAGTATAAACTTGAGTTGCTTTTCAACTCGTCTAAACGACTTTGCGTCACAACTTTGCGTCCCGTACTTGGAAAACTATCATCATCGCAAGAAGAAGAGCTCTCACAAAATAACGATGTTTGAGAGCTTTGCCGTTTCATTTTGGTGTAATTCCTTCTCTTGCTGGATGATCTTTCACAGCAGTCTTGTCAAACAAAGATATTTAAGCTTACTTCTCCTCTCTTTACAAATTCCAGCCAGAATCATGTCCCATCTTGAATTTGTGTAATTTTTAGTCTTCATTTTGAGCTACATTAACTTGCTTGCATATTCAGTAACTGCTACTTGAAGCAGCAACTCCGAATTTTGTTAAGGTTTGGCTTCTTTCGGCCACTTCCTTAACATGTTGATTTTTCATTGAAAAAACAACAACTTCGTTTAGTTTCGTTACTACGATGCCTGAGTCCAAGCAAAGCGAGGAAGCGTGAAAAGTCGCTCTCTAGTTTGAGTGTCAAACGCGCAACGCCAGCCACGAAATTCGTAGGTCACGTGTTCCTCTCTGCCGTTTGCCGTGAACGTGATGCTTAATCTAAATAAAAGCCCTCTATAAGGGCATGTGGTTATTGGTAGTCAAACATATACCATGCATGTTCAGTATATGTTTTTGTAAAGCGCCTACTGCAGATTTTGGATAGGCGCTATATAAATGATCCTGATTATTATTATTATTATTATTATTATTATTATTATTATTATTATTATTATTATTATTATAGGTACCTACCTATAGGGGTACCTGAAAGATCTAGGTATTCCAGACGTTCTGGGTGGTATGCAGACGTCTGCGGTCATAGGGACCACCCTCATTCTGCAGAGTGTGCTTAGTCTCTAAGCCCCAGGTCTTGGGGTCGAGGCTAAGCAGTATCTTACACCTGTAGTGTGAATAAAACCTCCACTCAGGTTGTCTATCTATAGAAATTCCTTATTATTATTATTATTATTATTATTATTATTATTATTATTATATAGTATTCACAATCATCACCATGTTTACTATCATAGATTTTTAGAGTTATGGCCTAACTTTTGCATTTACATTAACATATGCTCACTCTCAGTACATATGGCATGGATAACTGGTCTTAGTATTTGAACCAGTCATATACTGTATCAGTCCCTTCCATTACCGCCCCTGTCCCCCCCCCCCCCCCCACCCCACCCCCCCAGGCAAACCCCATGGCATTTGACTTTTTGAAAAGAACAGAATAAACAATTGGACAGTCTATTTATAACCAGTATGTGTACAATTTTTTCACAGGTTAAATATAATCACTCCACTAATGCCGGTAGACAGTAATAACTATACTGTTGTATATAATGTATAAAACTTGATAAAATGTTAAAGGTCAACGACATATTTCCGTTCTCAGTTCGTAAAAGCCGAACGCTTCACGGAAAGTAACTGACTTACTTACAACTCGATGACATAGTGGTTATGGGTTACAGCCAATAACCACAAAAAAAAAGTTAGTTAGTAGACTAGCTAATAGACACTAGTATAGACCTTATTTCCATTGTTTTCTTTCGTGTGTATTAAACTATTACACGCTAAAATTCAATTTTATTTCACGGTTTTTCTTCAGACTGCAAACAGTCCATTCTTTTCCCTCCACAATCAGTAAAGCGAGCGCCAAGAATACCTGGACGAGCGAAGAATGGGGCGAGTAGAAGGTGGGGAGAAGGGAGAGGAAAAGGAGGGACTGCTCGCAGTCTAGGTTTTTTGCAAACACTCTATTTTACACCTTACTAAAATAAACTTTGTGTTTCTTTACAACAAATGCAAGTATAAGTATCAATTTAGGATAAGAAAATAAAGATTTCCCAAAGTACTAATAGGTCATTCGAAATTGTTGTTAAATTTTTGCAGGACTACCAATCTCAGAGTGCTTTGCAAGATTCGGTGCACTTTTCATGTTTTTATCTTTTTGCGATAAGTTCTGTACGCCATTTCAAGACATTCGGTAGTTTATCATATTCTTACGGCATAAATATAGTCCTCCTTTCTCCGCGTCCGAGTAACATGATCAGTTCCAGACAAACATCTTTTTATCAGTGCATGTCTGATCAGCATTTATCTGTTAACTTACAATATAATTTTTATAATTGGGTCAGTGTTCCCACAAATTCCCAGTGAAGATACACTTAGCAAAACTATCTCAGTAGGTGTCAAAATATTTATTTTCAATCATATATACAATGATTAAATTTTAAAATGCATATCAAAGACTAATCTATTTTTCCCTCAGTCGATCGAACTCGCACATAAGAAGGCACGGTGAACCAATAACATAACGAAAAATACACCCAATCACAATCAATTACGTCACGTCGGTAAATTCTTCATTCTTTGGCTCGGGTGAAACACGCATTACGCATAAACGGAAGTTCTAAATATAGGCATTGGAGGTTTAGTAAATCTTGAGTGTTAAGGTTGTCGGGGAAAAGTTAGTGCTTTTTTCCCCTAAAACATCGCTTTAGTTGTTCTTTCCCTGGTCAAAGTTGAATCGACGGTACTTTTATTTGTAAACACGAACGCGTACACGAATTCCCGCCAAATTTTCGAGCATGCGCAATGCGTTTTTCACCCGTGTCTATCCTAGTAGCCAAAGTTAATCGAGCTCTATTAACTTTGCTAGTTAAGTAGCATAATAATGGTTTTCCGGCAGCCATAATTATAATATTGCTTTCTCAGTATATTTTATGCTGTTCGCAAATGGTTTCACTGTAATCAACTGAACATGTACAGAATAACATCCAAATGATTTTCCATTAGCGTACTTTAAAGCTAAGATTTTCCATTAAGGGTGTACTGACATATATCGTTGCTGTGCAACGTTGCTATGCAAAATAGGGTCTTGTTTTGGCCGGCAAAATTGAATAGGCACACGCGTTCTTCAAATCCGAGCATGGGATATGCGAAAAATTAAGAAAAACGAAAGTTATTGGCATGTCGCTCATTTTTGACATTCAAAAAATTCTAAAAGGCTTATTTGGAAACCATTCTTAAAATCCATGCTCGATTCTATGCACCTTGGTCTCAAGATTAAAATAATGCATTTTAAATTCTCAAATATACAGTGCTGAAAAAAAATTATAGCTTTTTTCTGTATCGGACGTCACGTAATGGCGTCATGCAATGACGTCCATAAAATGCGAAAAACTACAAAATATAAAAGCGATATGACCATTTGGTGGCATTTTATAGAATTTTCCAATTTCCCTAGCAACGGGCCATTTTTATATGTCAGTACACCCTTAATCTCGCTCGCTCGTTTCTATACTGTATGTCTCTAGTAATCCTATGGCATCAGTTGAACTGGTTTCTAAACAATCGAGAAGTGTTTCATCATGTTTCGAAATGCCTCTCTGTTTTAAGTCCCCTTTCACCAAATAATCCACTCATAAAATCTGAGTTCATAAAACAACAGACACACATCTTGACCAAGCATCGTCGTTCGAAAAGTCCTCTTCCTCACTGGACGCGCTTTCTTCGCTGGGATTCATTGGGACCAGCACTGCTTCAAGCTCTAGAAATCTTCTGTCTAACATAGGTGACATCGTGTGCGTCTCTCTTCTCAGTGAAATCACATCTTTAGCAATCATTCTACTGTCGGCAGTTATCAAGCCAGCATTTCTTGGTTTACCATTCCCGATGTTGAACCTTCGCCGCACAAAGAGAGGGCTGGGAAAATTTGAGCCTCCATCTGGAAAACATGAGCTGTAACAGACGATATTTCTGGTTCTAGGAGATAGGGGTGGCAGAACGGGTTTATCGTGGTCTGGTAGACGGATTTTTCTCGGTGAAGATGTGGATTCTTTGTTGAGATTTTCTTTTTCCTGAGGTTCTTCTTTTGACTTGTCTTCAACATCTTGTAAAACTTCTTTAGGTTGATTTTCTGGCCCTTCTTTTTGTCGTTTGTACAATGGAGCGAGATAGTTTAAGCTTTTGTGTTGCTAACGCTACTTGAGCCACTTGTCGGAAAGTCAATCGCTTCGCCATGTGGACGGCCTCCTTCTTTGCTTCTTTCACGTCGTGAGAGAAGTTGGTTTTCCATCGCTTCTCTTCGCTTTCCAACTCAGAAAGCCTCGTTTTCAAAATTCGCTTTTCGAAGACATTCTTTCTCAAAATCGCTTCTCCTGTTTTACTTTGAGATATGCTACCGAGTGCTTTTTGCTTTTCTATGATTTGCTTTCGGTTCATTACTTTTCTTTGACTCGAATTCACACGAGCGAGTACAACTTCAAAAACAACTTGAGTAGTTAACACGTTGAAGAATTTGTTAACTGAAATCGACTGAACACCTTGGAGATGTGTACAAAAAGAGGTAATCACAAAACTGTTCTCTGAGGACGCATTAACTGCAAATTAAGTGAGACAGAGTCAATATTTACTACGTACTAAACAAAATGAAATTGATATTTGAAAAAACTTGACAAACAAAACTGACAAACAAGTTCAAGCATTCATATTGGCCAACTTTAGCAAGAACTTCTTAATAAGAAACTGAAATGTTCTCACAGAAATGTCAAACTTTTTATCTCATTAAAAGCTATCCTCGATAAGCTAAAATAATTTTTACATCACTATGAAAAAATTAGTTATTTTTACAAAGTGAATTGTTTTCAAAAGTTCAGTAAACAACTAGTTGAGTTTCCATTACCAAAACAGTTAATAGATACAAATTTGTCAAAAGCAGTTTCAATTCAAAAACTACCTTAAAAGTTAAAAAAGTTACACAACTTTACACTTCAAGAAAAAAAGCCATTTAAAACCTTCAGGAATCAATTCAAAACTGGCGCCTATTTCAAAATATTGTGCAAACCTAATATATTTCGACATATTTGCCAGAATTTTTCATTAAACTAAATTAGGCTAAATTAGATTACGTTAAGCTTTCTAAACAACATTGTAATTTTAGCTTCTACAAATAAAAGTGGGCAGTTAAGCTCGGGTAATACAAATACGTAATCCTAGTCAGGTTGGCCAAGCGAAAAGACGCTTTCGTTCAAAGCAGATCGTCACGGAATGATGGAATGTGTGTATACTAGCTTCTTGTCTGGCCATGGGATTAAAAAAGGCGAAAAACGTGAGTTCTGATATCACGTACAAGAAAAAACGTGTCTTTGAACATGAAAGATTTTAAAGGTCGATTTACAAAACACGCTATGGCTTAACTCGAATTGCAGTCTACTGTTTAGCACTTCAATTCGCTTACGATTCCTTTTAAAGATCGGCCCGAAAACATCTGTGAACGCACAACAGTTAAAAAATCGGGCCGATTTCTTTCAAAAACAAGGCTGATTTCATAATTACAGGGTGTAAATTGGCCTTAATAAACTCAGAACAAATAAACACCGTTCTTGCGGTTCCAGAACAAAAAATATGCGCATTTTTTACAAACTTTTAATATATTTCTGCGTCATTGTCTAGTTATGATATACATATCTCAACGACACAATTAAGGAAAAAAGTCTTGTCAAAAACCAGCGAAAAAAATTTTTTTCTGCAATTTTTTTCACGACCGACTTAAGCCGGCGTCACACGCTCTATTTTTTCCCTTCGCACTGCGCTGCCAATTTTGTAATTTGTTGCGGGAGCGAAGAACTTTTCCTTGCTACATATTGAATATTGTATTCCTCGTATTGAATGTTACGGAATGACGATAGACCTTGCAATTTTTCTCTGCAACAAAATCTACTGAACTAATTGCGGTGTCAGCGCGAAAAAAAATGGCAGCATGTATCGCCGGCTTAGTTGGTAAACAATTCCGTTGCTTTCACAAACGTCCACAAAGCTGAAGTTACAGAAGACGAGTTTACAACGACAAATTCGTCACTTTAAGCTGAAAATTTTCGACTTCATATTAAATACTTACAATGTGTTGCTGAAGCAAAAAATTGGGCTAAAAATCGTTCTTTGGTAGGTTACATGGTATCAACTTAGCGTTACGCGAAAAATCGTTGTTGGAAATCGTTTTGTGTAAAGGCGGTGTTACACGAGACGATTTTTAACGACGATTTTCCACGCAACGTTGCAACAGCTTGCAATATTTTGCGTTGCGAGTTTCTGACTTGGATTCAAAAACTCGCAACGCGTTGCCGAAGCGAAAATTGCAAGGAAAATCGTTCCAAGTGTCATGTTACACAAGAAAGATTTTTAACGCAACGCCGTTGCGCTGAAAATCGTCGTTAAAAATCGTCTCGTGTAACACCGCCTTAACGACAGCTTTAAACATAAGAGGTAAAAGAGAAGACCCGCCGACAGATGTAGATAAAAAACGACAAAGGTAACTCCGAAGAACATCTTATAAATACAGCCAATAAATACAGCCACTGAATTTGTCAACGTTAGTTTTGAGAATGGTTTTGGATTACAGCGAAATATCAACTTCCAAGTTTTCACGTCTTGTTATATTAGATCTTAAGTTATAAGATGTTTTTCGGAGTTACCTTTGTACATTATTCCACAGAAAATCCACACACTTCGGTCCGGCAACTCCATTTGTGCGTTCACGCCTACCTATTCACAAAACGACTAACATTTTGCAAGTAATTGATAACTATTGAGTTTGTTGTTCATCTCGAGGGGTTAGCATATAATAACTATCTCTCTGTTTAGGGCGCTGTAGTGGATGTGCAAGCAGTGCTGCCATGTGGTCAAATAAGCGAGTTGTGCTGCGTGATACTTCCAACATGTATCCAACCTCGTCTTCGTCCAATTCACAAAATATATCATAGATTGACTGGAAAGGAAAAATGAAATACGAACACAATAAGCTCATTTTTAATTGAATTTGAGGTTTTCATTCTCTTGAGACAAAATCTTTTCTGGTGCAAAACATCTATTGAAACAAAAAGGAAATTCACTGAGAAAGGGAGGGAGGAAGAGAAGGAAGTAGAGAAGGAAGGAGGGAGGGAGAAAGTAAGCAAGAAAGCAAGCAAGTAACAAACAAAGAAGGCTAGTTCTAAGGGATGCGGATAAAGGAAGCAAGGAAGGATGCAGGAAACAAACATGAAAGGGAAGGAGGAACGCAGCAAGCAAGCAAGCAAAGAGGAAAGACACACTAGGATCTATACAAATGAACACTTACTTCACACTTGTTGCTTTCAGAAGGAAGCTCATGAACATAAAGAACATCAAAGAAAAAGTAAGGTGACTGCAGCAAACCGTGCAGAATCTAAAAAGAAAATGCATAATTCAGCTAGAAGAGAAACATTTGGTTCCCTCTCCGGCCTATCAAGTGACCAAACATGTAGCAATATCCATATTTTAGGTGTCAGCTGCTATTGAGAAACCTGAGAGGGGTCCACCTTCAAGTGACCCATGCAAATGTTCCTAAAAACATCAACCATTTATTGAAAGTTGATGGTCAACAGTTCAAAGTGACACATTGTGTGATGCTTTTGGGAAAACATAACAAAGGCATTGTTGAACATTGTTGTCTTTAAAGGATTTCAATAGCCTGCATTGTTGGCTCTCAAGGGAAAGGGATGGGAGGGGTGGGGAGGGGGAAGGAGGAGGCAGGGGAGGGGAAGGGGACAGGAGAGGAGGAAAGGGAGGGTCAAAAGCATCCAACATACAGGAAGCCAATATTGTTGGGCGTATTTGCATAGGTTTTAGTTACGGAACAAACAGATCAGCAAAATTTGATTGCAGCCACATCAAAGAGCAACGTATCTGCCTTTGACTTGGGTATCAATCATTACGCTATTTTGTCTTACCTCATGTCCTCGGCTGCTGATGGAGGGTGGGCACAGGGATCTCCCATATACCAATATTACCCGTACTACATATGGTGGGGGAAGATGGGGATCTTCCAGTTCAGGTAAAGAAATACGACTTTGTCTGAAGAAGAAGGTAACCAACAGCGGAATGAAGTATTTTGGGGGCTGGATAGATACAAATGTTGCTAATTAATATGAAAAATCTAAGAAAAGACTTCTCCATAAAGCAGAGCCCTTCCCAGGTCCACCTCCCAGATGACCAAGGATTTGTGAATGCCAGATAACTTGTTGAGCTCACTAATGATCTCAATAACATATCCAGATCTTTCTTAAAGCAGGGACTGTGTTGTATTTGTGTCTCCTGTTACGTTAAGGCCCTTTATCCCTCAAGGCTGTCAGACCAATAACAGATGTTTTGATAGTGCACTTACACAGCTTGAAATAAACTTTCCATATATGTTGATGATGTCAAAGAAAAAAACATAAGTAAATGCAACAAAATAACATTAGGAATAATACATATCTTTTCCTTGGAAAGCCAAGTGCAGAACAACAGGCTTTCTTGTGGGTCAAAGAGTTTGTTAAAGTGATTTTGTTCCGGACATCAAAACACTGAATGTCTTAGGGGGTGTTCACATGACACTAGGATGGATCCTAATGCCATGTAAACACCCCCTTATTGACAGTTCTAGGCATCAAAATACTGACTGTCTCAATGACGGTTTTATTCATGATAGGTCACTTATGTCATCTTTCATGTGCACCCTTCATAAGAACAGGATTTATTTAAAGGATACCAAAGACATCTTTAGTCAACTGATCATTGGGAGTTAGATGTTCAAGAACAGTACAAACAGTGTCGGGATTACTTTCAAATTGCTGAAACTAAACAAAATTACACCATTATAATAAATGTCAGTTGTTGTGTAGTCCAAGAAAATATCCATACTTACCATGAAGGGAACTGGAAATTTTGGAGAGGAGTGTTAGAGAAAGAATAGAGTTTGTATGGAAGTAAATTGAAATTTTCAAGAGATAGATGGCCTTTTTACAAATTTCCTTCATAGTGAAGTTTGGAAATTTTCTGGAACCAAACATTCTGAAATGGTTGCTTCACACAACAATTTGGGTGGAGTAGCATAGAGGTTCTCATAAAAATGGCTAAGTGACTTTCTGATGATTTTTCTCACATATTCTCAAAATGATCTAAAATTGTAACAATTTATTGACTTTCTTATGCCAAAAATACAAGATTTGAAGTAGGTAGCTGCCCAATGTTTGATAGCCAGCTGCAGTTTCATTTCCATTTGTGATGCGAGATTTGGTTACAGGTTTAGTATACTGTAACAGCATACTGCAGACCCATCACATATATTCAATATTCAATACCTGGGCACCAAAAGGTCACTTAGGCCATTTTGTATGGACATCCCTTCATGACAAGAAGACTCACCCATGATGCTTCATCTTCAAGGACAATAATACCAAATTCATGGTTGGAATTCAAAAAAGATTTGTTCTTGACAAACATTTGGGAAGCTTTCCTTACAAACTGGTATGCTGTTCTGTGAATTCAAAATATTTGGTCAAATGAAGCAATCTATAAGAGATCTCTGATCAAATGCCTCTGATCTAAATAATTGTAAGTCATCTTCTTAAAAGATCACTGATTAACATAAGAGTTACAATTAGAAGAAAATCTGACTTTGTAAACATATTTGGTTTGTGATCAAAACAGTTGATTTCAATACTGGTGGTCATTCATGCGCTGCAAAATGGTAAGCGAATTCACAATGTATCAATAGTGGAGCACATAAATCATGAAGGGTTCCCTGTGAAAATGACCTAAGTGACTTTTTGATGGACATCCTGAGATTAATTTTTCCAGCATAGGAAAGTTATTATAATCTTATAGGTATCCGGTCATTTCGCACAAAAGTCTTTTCGCACAAGTCGATTCGCACAAAAAAAGTCATTTCGCACAAGTTCGAAAAACATAGAATTTTTGATAAAAAGTAACTAAATCATAATGTAGAAGACTTCTAGTTCGATAGATGACTACAAACTCAATGGCTAGTAACGGTATTCCTTCTGACTTTCCTTGTATTGAAACGTTTAACACCGCCGTCTTCACAACAGTCATTTTCGTTCAATCATCGTCGGTGAATATCATTTCGCCTAAATCATACTATCCTTAATTTATCTTTCCCTCAACAACAACTTAGAAAATACTAGTCAGATTAAGATGTGAATTAAAAGTAAATAAATAGTAATAGGTAAGAAGTCTCTGCATCGATGACTCGAACTCGATTGCCTTAAAAGCACGTGCTAAGTTGAAGATTGATCAGCTGACAGAAATCACTTGGTTGGCGCGAAAGTTCACACTGGACGTTAAAATTATAAATTGTATTCCTTTAATGTTGAAATCAAGTTTGCTTTGCTTTTTTCATGACCTTTAAATCGTTGATTCATTCTATAAGTCGTAGATTTCACTCATTTGTTACCAAAGTAAGGCGAAGATCGATAGCTTGATTATAGCCCGATCTCAACTTGAAATAAACAATGACGAATCAGATCTGGCATTTCTTTTGAATCTTCTTTTCCGTTGCTTATTTTTATCAGTAATTGCTTATACCATTGCTTATATTGCTTGATAATTAAGTTCCAAAGACATAATATAATTCTTTCTGAACGTAGGGCAGGAACGTAGCCGGGCCAGGTTATGTTCAAGTGGCAGATAGGGTGTGAACAAACACACTTTGGTTGTGAAATCTACAAGTTCTACCGAATGTTATCGGAGCGAAAACTTCTTCTCCAAATTCTTGTTTAGAGCTTTTCAAGCGGATTTTTTATTCAGAACAATAATTTTGGTAATTTGTTTATAAATAGATATTTGATCAAAATTTTCAACTTATCATAGACGCATCTTTAGGTCCGAACTCGTAACTTTTTAAGTTATTGCAACTACAACCGCGCCGGCAGATTGTCTTGTTCGATAGCCTAGCTGATAAAGACAAGTCGCTAGAATTTTTATCAGGCAAATTTGACTTTCAATTAGAACAGCATATAAAGAAATTAACAAATTAATTTCGATCACTGCTTTAGAAAACAAAAGAGTGCTAAAACAGATGAATTAAAAATTGTTTTGGGCGAATTTTCACAAGAACTAAATACAACCAACAAACTCGATTTTTTTTACTTTTTATTACTTGCGATATGATCAATAACTTATCAACAATCTCCGACTTATCTGATCACAACTGATACAGTATTTAATCCCGATAAAAACCATCTAGGTCTTTGGGGTGAGTTATTACTTGAATTTAGTCTCAGAACTGTTTTGTTTACATGAACATGTCATGGTTGCTATGAGATATGCTTATAGTCAAAATATTTTGCTGGGAGTGTAAATGACGAGATTTGAAAGTCGACCCTTGAGATATTTTGATGATATATTTACTTTTATGATAATATATAAGATCGAGCTAAACTTCGCGACGTTCATTATCCCAAACAATTTCGTTCTTACGGTAGACTTCAGTTGGTAGCGTGCCTAAACATCTCGTGATTATTCTTGACTTTGCCAAGTGTCGGTGTATCGAAGTTGCAGCCTTCCCGTTCCGAAGACACATCCATAAAAGAAACATTTATTAATAATCCACATCTTTTTTTTTAATATCACAGCGCCAGACTTGATTTGAAAGTCGATTTTGAAGTTAATGAAGTTCTAGTTCCGATCCAGGAATTCAGGAATTTGCTGATCGGTGAAAACTAACTGTTTTCCAATCGCGATGCTTCACAGTCCTAAAACTCTAATATAACTGTTACTGGGGCTTGACATATCTTTATTAGACTATTTCTACTTGTTTTTGTCTCTATCTATTTACTCTAGCATATGCAACTTAGACTTGTGCGAAATGACTTTTTTTGTGCGAATCGACTTGTGCGAAAAGACTTTTGTGCGAAATGACTGTAAATCTTATTATACCATCTTATGCCACTGAAAAAATATCATCAAAAAAGTCACTTAGGCCGTTTTCACATGGAACCATTCATTATTGACCTGGATCAAAATGACTGGATACCCTTCACTTGTGATTGAAAACCTCATGTGCACATCCATAACTAAGAGAAAATCGAACTTTTCCCGTGAATATTTACTTCAAAATATATAATAAAACAAATAGAACATCTTTTTCCTTGCTCCGTTGAGTAATACAGCACTTAGGAAGTGCCGAAAGCACTCAAGAAGTGTGGAGAGCACTCGCCTACGGCTCGTGCTCCCCTTACACTTCTTTCGTGCTTTCGTCACTTCCTGCGTGCTGTATTACTGAACGGAGCATGGAGAAAGCTGTTCTAGTTGTTAAATAGAGGGGGTCCAGAGGTTTTGCAAACTGCTGTATACAGAGTGAAAAGAAACTCCTGGTCCTAATTTGCACAAGGATTCAAAGGGCTAACCACTTGACAAGGATTTATCCAATAGACAGCATTATATCACCCTAGTATAGAGGTAGATGTCTTTACCTTTCTGGTGCTGTTCTGCTGTGAAACGATGTTTCATTCATTTCAGGTGATAAATCAACACATACAATCTTCAATATAAAAGAACATTATTTAATTATAAGTAATACCATGACCCTAAGGGATATTAGTGATTAAATGTCCCCGAAGCCAAGGGAGGGTTAGTGGAAGACTTTTACTAAACCTCCCGAGGCTGAGGGGACATTTAATCACTAATATCCCGAAGAAGTCATGGAATTACTTTGTAATACCATGATCACCGAGGAAATAAACGAAAATATACTTCGCTGTTTGTTCATCCAAAATTTGAACATATTTTACAATTCTTTTACCAATTGTATGTAACCCTGTTCTCTGGGGACTTTTGAAAATAGATTTCTTTGTTATATATCAACAATGAACAAGTATTTATAGGTTGTTAATCAATTCGAAAGCTAAATTGTTTTTCATAATGCTTTCTTTGCTTCGTTATGCACATGCGCAAAATATAATGAATAGCTCCCACATGTGTAAGAATATGCAGTGGTAAGAGGTATCGGTGCGTTAGAAACTTAAAGAGTTTCGGAACAGCATGCAAAGTTGTCCCGATCGTCCTGATCGTCCCGATGATTGATATATGAGGGACTGTACCTCATGAATAGCAATAAGGGAAATTTAGAACTAAATTTCCCTCATACATCATTAATGAGGGAAATTTAGTTCTAAATTTCCCTCATTAATGATGTATGAGGGAAATTTAGTTCTAAATTTCCCTCATTACTATTCAGGTACGAGGGATGTTAGACATTAAACGTCCCTCTTGAAACAATGGATCCCGAGGTGATCATGGTATTACTTGATGTATTTCCTGGTAGTCCAAATGAGAGAGGAGAAAGGATTGGGCAGAATAACAACTACACCAGATTTCCTATCAATACCATGATATCTATAAAACGTTTGAAATTCTCACTGTAATCTAGCTGTGCCATGACTGTGCCATATTCACAGTCGTACAAAAAATGCTAATAATACAAACTCATGACATCTCATGATCATTCCAAAGAGCAATGGCTACCGATAACTCAAGAGTCCATATGCAAGATAATATGCCACATACAAAGGATGCAGAACAAGGCCAGGTGCTAAAACTTTTGTCTTGTAAAAAATGACTGTGAGCTTTATGCACGTAGCCTTGTCTTGATACTTTTGTTTATCGAAGTAACAATATTTGTTGAAGTAACAATATTTGTAATGTGATCATCCGGGTGGATGTAGTCCTGTGTAGGACTGTTTGGTGTGACTGACGTTTCGACAACCTGTGTGGAAGTCATCTTCAGAGTCAAGTGAAGAGTAAAGTCAGATGGGTATAATAACCATGTTTCCAGCTCACTGCGACTTGATACTTTTGTATGTGGCAAGTGAAGTGTAACTAGGGATTCAGCTATTGGTTCCATTTGAGACAGGTATATTTTTGTCTGTCTCTGGGAGAACATACACTTAGGCATTTTAACCAGGGTTGTACAGCATAAGGACAAGGTGGGGCATTCACCCCAAAGCTCCACCCAACTAATGGAGAAAATGAATACCCACCAGGGGGTGGGGGGGGGGGGGTGGGGAGAAGAGGGGGAATCATAGTGAGACAAAATGTCTGCCATGCTTCATCGTGCTACCTCCAAGGTTGATTTTCATGCCTCAGTGGGGGAGGGGGATATTTCAAGAAAAAAGACGATATTTCAGTTAAAATGGCCACGATTTTAAGATTCAAGTGATTACCTGGGAGATTTGAAGCTCTATAAATCTTGAGACCAGGAGATACGGTCCATAGCTGACAGCCCTGATGTACAGATTTCAACTATTTCTACTCAAATCTCTGGTCACTAATAGTCCCCCTCACAGTTCCCTGCGCCATCTTGAAAGGTAGCCGTGCCTTTGCATCGAAGCAAGACAAACGGTGAGCGTGCAATGATAGATACCTTTTTTAACACCTAGGATAATTATTCACAGATCTCTATCATTGCAAGCTCACCATTTGTCTCCCTTTGATGCAAAGGCACGGCTACCTTTCAAGATGGCACAGAGAACTGTGAAGGGGACTATTCATAATTAAATTCATTATATATCAAGCTCATGTTTACAGTACTTACAATTTTTTCTCGACAGTTTATACCAGGTACATGCCTTCTAATATGTTCTGAAGTAGAGTCTTCAGAGCTTAAAGATACAGAGTCTACAATATTCTCTGGTGATCTAGAAGATTCTCCATTGCCTTCTTCTCGCTGTTGTGCACGCTGAGGTGGTTCTGAGAGGTCTACTAAAATATCTTGTGATTCTTCTACCTCCCTTTTTGATTCATCTCTGCTGCTTTCTTGCATAGCTTTTGGTGTTTAATCCAAAGTTCGCCCAGAATTAATACAGGAAATGGAACCAAAGAAGAATCAAAAACCTACAATCTTTTGATTAATACAACCCATGCAAAATACGAAACATCTAGACCTCCCTATTATGCTTAAGGAAAGATCTAGTATAATAAAATACCTGTAGAATCAATAATCCATTCAATGTTCTCAACAATCACTCAACTACTTCCCGCCATTTTGTGTGCATGTAAACACAACATCCCAAAATATGTCTTCTACGAAGAACACAGGTAGCCCAGACAGAATAAAAAGCCAATCATATCCGTCCTCGGAGACCCAGGGCGTCAGGGAGCGGGGAGGGGAGCGGCGGGGAAAGGAAAGAGGGGGAAAAGGACGCCCTGGGCTTTTGACTACCCCTAACTTGTCTTGAGGCCAAACGTCAACAAAGGCTCTGATTGGCCTCATTATAATTTAATTATAATGAGGCCAATCAGAAGCGTTTCATTAGATTATAATCATCTAAAATTACCAGTAAGCAAATTGACCCCACGCGTCGCCACGACTTTAAACAATACAAGCTGTCACTTTTAGTTTGAAAAGAACCATGTTTCCAGCTCACTGCGACTTTTAAACAATAAATACGTAATCTCTTTCATGTATTTTGCAATAGCAATGAATTTAGAGTAAAAACTATAGATAAATTGCAAAGACCTTGGTGAAACAAGATGTATTTGAGGAACTTCTCACAGGATATGGCTTAACAACTGTCACTATATCAAAGCGATAATTGAAATGAGCCAGATATTTTTGTCATTTGAACTTTGTTTACGTTAGACCATCTAATTGGATTAATTTTGGCCTCAAGACAAGTTAGGGGTAGTCAAAAACCCAGGGCGTCCTTTTCCCCTCTTTCCTTTCCCCTCCGCTCCCCTCCCCCCTCCCTGACGCCCTTGGGTCTCCGAGGACGATCAAAATCATATCCATAAGCTGATAAGTCGGTCCCAGTTCGCTCTCTGGTGTTTTGTTGTTGTTGTTGTTGTTGTATTCTTCTTCTTCTTCTTCTTCTTCTTCTTCTTCTTCTTCTTCTTCTTCTTCTTCTTCTTCTTCTTCTTCTTCTTCTTCTTCTTCTTTTTTTTTTTTCTTCTCATTCTTTCGCTCACCCACTATTCCTTATAACTAAATAGCCACATAAACCAAAGCCGAAGCGTTAACTTTTGGAAAGGCCAATCTAAACCATTACCGGAGTGAACCCAGACTGGACCCGGAGCGTCCAGTCTGGGTTCATCTGACTCTCAGTTTATTCTCGAGGAAATTATTGAAATCCAGCCGGGGTTTCTTCGTTAATAAAAATTGTTATATCGACACCTTAATTCCCCAGTGAAAATTGGCAAATGAATCGGCAACCGGCAGAGGCCAACGGGAACTCCTGAAGCTGCACGACTAAATGAAATGCTGGCGATATTTAAAAATTTTTATTAATAGAACAAGAATGCTTTGCTGCCTAAAGTTATTGTGAAAGTTTGTGTAGTCAAACAACTTCAGTAAAAGTAATTTTTAACGATTTAAAAACACTGTGTTTTTTTGTGTGTGTGTGTGATTTCGTATGAGTGTGAAACGGACCGCGCCGTCGTACAGTGTCTGTGTCAGTATTGTAAAGAAAGGTTTAAACCCAAGTGAATGAATGTTTATCGAAGTACACTAGTGTTAGTCTACCACCAGTCAGACTACCAGCGTAGTTTACCACTTCTTTATTCCTTGACTTTAACTTTCCTCTGAATTTCTTCTATTTGAGCTTCTAGCTCTTCGGCTTATGTGCAATCTGCTCAGACATAGGTTATGCTAGTCCAGGAGAATGGTGCAGAATTGTTCAAATTTGTGTAACAAGCATGAAACTCGGCACACTGATAGAGGTTCATGTCCTGAGTGATTCTGGAGGGGGAGTCACGCCCAGAAATCAATTACTTACTTATCGATATTTTTAGAATTAATTATCTCAAAAACAAAGATAGACAGTATCTAATGTTAATACAAAAAGGTGTAATGAAGGATAGTGATAAGGTGAAGTATGGTGAGTAATTTTTGATTGACAGCCACGCCCCCTAAATGCTACTTGAAGAACTATAGCTATGGAATACATTATACATGTAAATTGATATAAAAGGTTTTTCCTCTTGTGGTGTCCATGTGAAATCTTGCGCAATACTTAAGGCTTAGGCCCAAAGTAATCCTAGATATGGAGCCACACCTAAAAACAAGTGCTTCCAGTTTTATAGTAATGGAATATGTCATTAAAACACCGATCAAAATAAACCTTTAATTTTTGTTTATAAGCGAGTTAATATAATTCAAAATGTAATAAGCATAAAGCCACGCCCTAACAGAGTACTTACAGAATTTTAGTTATGGTATCATGTATATCAATGTTTTAAAAATTCGATTACTTAAACGAAAAGTGGCGGCAGAAAGAAACTGCAACTATTAATCTGTAAGTACTTTTGTAGGGCGTAGCTCTATGCTAATCACATCTTGAATTGTTCATTTATTTTATTACGGCTTTCACTATTACGGTTATACACCAAAACTAAAAGTATATTTTGCCAATTTTGTTAATGATATATTCCGTTGCTTGTAGCTAAAGGAACTTTCGACGTTAAATACAGAGCTTTACCTTTACCTTTTTTTTATAAAACTGGAAGCACTTGTTTTTAGGTGTGGCTCCATATCTAGGATTACTTTCTGGGCCTAAGCCTTTAACAATGTGCTAGATTTCATGTTTACACCACGTGAGGAAAAACTTTTTTATCAATTACTTATATAATGTATTCCATAGCTATAGTTCTTCAAGTAGCATTTAGGGGGCGTGGCTGTCAATCAAAAATTACTCACCATACTTCACCTTATCACTATCCTTCATTACACCTTTTTGTATTAACATTAGATACTCTCTATCTTTGTTTTTGAGATAATTAATTCCAAAAATATCGATAAGCAAGTAATTGATTTCTGGGCGTGACTCCCCCTCCAGAATTACTCAGGACATGAACCTCTATCAATGTGCCGAATTTCATGCTTGTTACACAAATTTGAACCATTTCACATTAAAGCTGCACCATTTTCCTGGACTAGTGCCTCCTGAGCGGTTCTTCTATCTCACATGCAGAGAGGACTTTGACTTTTTATAGCCAATTTTAACCGTATAAGGTATTCTTTAGTTAAAAATGGATATTGTTTTGGCTGTTTTAGGCATCCCGTTAGAGATGTGACTCTGCCTGAATAGTCCACATATAGCACTCCAAAAACTATAAAATTATCTACCAATGAACTAGTTTCTAACTATCACGTGGTAAATACATTTTTCCACTAAGAATATCTTTTCATTCTAAATTGAGAATAATTGTTGGCTAACAATTGCTAATAAAGAATTGAGCATTTTCCAGGAAGGACATATGGGACATGGAGTGTGAGCATAGCAACCTTCTATATTCCCGGGCCACAACCTCCGTGCGTCACACGTCAGTCCCCGCATGCCCAACCTTGAACTTCGTAAAACACTAAAAACTGTTGTGAAACACTGATACCTATTTGTGATATTTCACGTGCCACAACGCTGAAACTATATACCACATGCATGGTCACGGCACGGTTACGGGCAGGAATTTCGAATGTTTTTATAGACATCACGGCACTGACACGGGCACGGTGAGGTGCGGTCCGTTTCACACTCATACGAAATCTGCTCTAACGGCGCTTTAACACGTGATGACCTTGACAATAATTTATAAATGATCATGAATACTAATTATAATTAATTATATATATATGCTATCTAAAAACTACAACGTAACATGCACAGAAGTAACAATATTTGTCGAAGTAACAATATTTGTATTGCGATCATCCGGGTGGATGTAGTCCTGAGAAGGACTGTTTGGTGTGACTGACGTTTCGACAACCTGAGCGGAACGAAGTCATTTCAGAGTCTGTGTAAGTGCCATGTTGTTTAGAGCAGATTTCGTATTAGTGTGAAACGGACCGCGCCGTGCGTGACCGTGTCAGTGCCGCGTTTTCTATAAAAACATGATTCGAAATTCCTGTCGTAACCGTGCCGTGACCGTGCCGTTTTCACAGTTATACGAAATCTACTGTATAATTACTTTGTACAAAGATCAGTAGATTTCGTATGACTGTGAAAACGGCACCACACTGTCACGGCACGGTTACGACAGGAATTTCGAATGTTTTTATAGACATCACCACACTGACACGGCCACGGCACGGCGTGGTCCGTTTCACACTCATACGAAATCTGCTCTATCTATCGTCAAAAATAAAGAATCCCCGGCCAATTTCTTATAATCAATCTTATCATAAATATCGAAAAAATAATTAATTCTGTGGGTAAAAGATGTTACAAGTTTATACTTGTGTACTTGTGTTCAAACTCTGAGGCACAGTGTAGGAAAAGAGTCGATAATCTTCAGAGTACACTTTTAAAATGTCTTTGATTATGTCTTTGGGAACATGAGAGACTAAGGAATCGAAAGTGTGGTTCCTGGATTTCAAAAGATATCTATCCTGTTTGACTGGAAATTTAACTTTGTCTTGCACTCCTAAGTGACCGAATACACGTTGGACATCTTGCTGTAAAGATTCAAATGATCCAATAAAGTCGTACGAAACGGAGCATGGCTGACAAAGTTGTTCGTACGGCATCCAATGCTCATTCATATCAATGGGTAATACGTCTGTCAAGTAGCGGAAGAACTGAGCTAACGTTAACCGATCACACTTTTGATATTGGCGTATTTTCGTATGTTCTTTCCGACGTAATATTCTAAGGATACGTTTCATATGCTGTTTGCCCCAAGTTTCATAATCGTACATGAATTTATTTCTATATGCCGAGACAATTCTCTCAAGCGGCTCTCTCACAAACATGAACTTGTAGTAGCTTCGTAGTCGATATTCGATTTGTTGTTCTGAGTAGTGGAATAAATATCTGAATGGAAATAAATGAACTTTTTTGCCCACATAGTCGTTGACAGTTCCTTCAAGTTGTTTTAAAACTTCTTTCCAGTTGGTGCAGGCAACTTTAGGTACGAAGCAGTAGATGATTCTGTATTGGTCGTTGACTATCAAATGTTTACCAGCCGTTTTTCTTTCTTTTTCTGTCAATTTGGCCCATGATCGATTTTGACGGCTGCACTCGGTTTTAAGGTTTGCTACTCGTTGTTCAGAAGTTAACTATAGGAAGAAGGTAGGTTATGGTGTCATTAGTATGATATATGACAGTGCATCATGCAATCAGTGGCTTCCCCCACGGGTCGATCCCCGGGCATCCACGGGGAACCAGGGAAATTTCCCGAGATTTTTTATGTTTCTTGTGCGAGGGATGGGGGAAACAACATTTATCGCAAGCGAGAAGCGAGCAACTCTGGTCGACAGGAAGAGAAAAGCTGTTCTTACACAAGCTAGCTGATAAGGTTTGGTTCTCCCCTGGGGGAAGCCGTTAATTGATGTATAATAAAAACATCAATGATGATTAAGATGGCGCCTCCATCAGTCTTCTTTCTTTTTTCTCTCAAGTTGGCCCACAATGTTACCGCTGCACTGAGTTTTAAGGTTTGCTATTCGTTGTTGAACTGTAGCGGGAAAAAGGATGGTGATGATGTCATTTGGCAGGTTTATAGGATTAAGTTCTACTTTTGAAACTTTTTGCTGCATGAATGGCGTGCAATTAGTTGCAGGGGTGTGCACATGGTGCAACTGTGTTGTGCGCAATATGTTGCAGAAAAACTTGCATCTTTTGTCCGAGCCTTAAGATGACTTTGAAAAACTATTCTATACAACTATATTTAGGTCAGCAGAAGACTTACTGATTGTCGCGGTAAATGATAAGCACTATGATCTGCAAAAAGAGATAACAGGAAAAGTTCATAGTTAAAGTTTGCAAAATTTAGATGATATGTAAAAAATAGTCTCTCACAAGGCTCAACTCACATTACATAAACTACGAGCTACATAAGTGAAACCTGAAGCAATTTATATCCCGTCTACGCGATGCGGAAAGGTGTAACGAAGAAGCTTTTTAGGTTCTGCAGTCGAACATTTTCACAATGCCAAGCTTACACAGCCTACTACACATAACAGGCTCTTGGGTGATGGGTGAGGGGACGGTAGGGGGAAAGACAGCGACGAACTGAGTTTTAAATTCAACCAGAATGTCATACTTACCAATAAAGGGTGGTTCTTTAATGGATTTTATATGGCGAACTTTCTCATTGTAGGTTGAATCTTTAGATTTGAAATTGTTGTATAAAACAGCCACAGAAACTATTATCATCATTAGAGATATGATCTTTAGATTTCTCCGTGCCATATTTTGGATTTGCTTGAATAAAAGAAAACAGATTTATTGGAGGAAAACAATGCAATACCAGGGCCGTAGCCTCGAGTTTGTGTCGAGAAACGACCACAACAAAAGAAGTTCAGAACTTTGAAAACGAAGGACTTTTAGTAAGGATTAGACATTAAAGATATTTTCTAATACTATCTCATTAGATATGCCTTTTCTCTTCTTTTTAGTATTTGCCAGAATATGCACTGAAATTGTCATAACTTTAATACAATAAATATGTCGCAAATGCCTCTCAAAACGCTAGAAATCGCATTTTCGAGGGTCTGAATTTTCACTATAGAAAATTTAGTTTCCTTTTTCGGCGGTCGATAGTCTCAGTAAACATTTCAGCCTGGTTATGACCCTGAATACAATTTAGAGCTAAACAACTTTTCGAGCGTACTTTAGTACTTTAGTAGAGGTGTACTAGTGGTTTTACAAGCTTGACGTTCACGTAGGACAGATCACGTAAAACTGCTTTTTATTTCTTTCGCGTCCGGGCGTTGGATTTCAATGCGAAGGTAAATCATTTTGCGCGTTTGCCATAAACGCGATCAAATCGTCAATGGTCAATGGCGCATATAACTCGTGGATTGAGTTAACTTCGAGTTACAGAACATGTAAGATGTAGATTAGGCTGATTCCATAAGTCGGTATGGTCACTCAGTTGGGCTTCCTGTGGTGGTCAAATGTGCCAGACATGCGTCGCCAGGCGAGAAAAAAGTACGTCACGTGATCCTCTTTGCCGTTTGCCGTGTACGTGGAAGTTAGGCTCTCTAATATTTAAAATTCCTAGTCAGCCGCCATTTTGTCATCCAGAAAAATACCGAGACATCTAAAGCTGATCCATTTCTCATCGACTGATTTTGCAAGATTTTGCATTATTTTTGGATGATGATTTCGAAGTTTGTGCGGGGATATCAGCTTCAGTTTTTGAGTGTAAACAATAGCAAAGGAGTGACTGACTAGAATTAATTCTTTGAGTACAAATCCTTTAGTTTAAATCGGTCACTTTTATACATTATTTGAGTACTCTTTAAAATACAACCAGTCAGTATTTGTGTAAGTGTACTTTCTTCCCTTCTCCTAATGTAGAGTTTTAAGAAATCTCAAACCAGAAATTGCGTTTCGCTCAGTTAATTGAACACACTCGAATGACCTCAAAACTTTGTGATACTCAAAAGCTTTGCGGTGATGATATAAGACCATTTCAGTAGCTGTAATTAAAGATATAATAATGCTCTATAGAATCTCTTTTCCTTAAGTGATATTACCAGAACACAGTCAAATAATCCGTGCAAAATGTAGGGAGATATCTCATATATTTGCAATCATGGAGCTGATAGAACGGATGAGCGGAGAGAAACGGTTTAGGGAGGAGGGAGAAATAGCCCCAAAACGTTGGAAGGAGGGAGAAAAGAGGCAGAAAAATCGGTTTGGGAGGAGGGAGGAAAGCAATTATGAGATGTGGTGAAGGAAAAATGGCCGAAAAAATCAGGAAGGAGGGAGAAAAATGGCATTAAAATGAGAAGTAAGGATATTGAAATGCCTGTTCCTCTCCGCTCACGGATCCTAGTAATTCATTCACTCACAACTCTTATACTTTACCCTCCATTCTCAACTCATAAGTTCGTTTTCCATGGAGGAAGGAAAACCCGGGGTCTCCGCGAAAAATACTGAACACAAGAGAGAAAATAGAAATCAGAAATATTGAAACACAGTCCCAATTATCGTTACAGGGTGAGTGTCGCTTAAGTGGCCATGGTTAGTGCGCGAGTGAGAGGTCCAAAGTGCGTTCGATTCCCAGTAACTTCGCACTTGTATTAATTGACGTAATACTGTCAGTGTCCCAGTTAAAAAAAAACACATTTTACAACACTTGATACTAATCTCGCGATCTGATTGGTTGCATGATATTAGAGTGTGTCAATAAGAGGACAGACAACTCAAAACCATCTTCAGTTTGTTAATTCGAAATTTCCCGTAGTTGAATATCATATATTCCTTTTTCTTCTTCTCGATTTTGTTTTCAAGGCTAGCTTGCTATTACTGCAGTTGTTGCTATTGTTGTTTTGTTTTGTTTTGTTTTGTTTTATTTTTGTGTTGTGTTGTGTTGTGTTGTGTTGTGTTGTGTTGTGTTGTGTTGTGTTGTGTTGTGTTGTGTTGTGTTGTGTTGTGTTGTGTTGTGTTGTGTTGTGTTGTGTTGTGTGTCTTGTCTTATAATTTCCTATAATAGTTTACCCTAGTTCGTACTGGCAACAAGAGTTGAATATTAAAAGATAAAGGTGACAAAATAACAATTTCGAGGTCATTGCACTTTTTTGAGATTATTAAAAATCCTTGGCAATTAAGCTTCTGCGTTTTATATACACTTTTTTAGCACTTTCAAGGTATCTTGATTCATTTGGTCCATTTGGATTTAGGTAAATTAGATGGAATAAATTTAATAGATAAAATGGAATTTGCCTCGAGGGACATGGCAAGCAATTTGTCATAGCAAATTTGCTCGTGTCAAATACCAAGGATTGAAAGACACAACATGTACAATGCATGTAAATCGTTCTTTTAACTTTACTTAATCATATTCTCTGATTCTATTTATATATACACACCACAACATCACTCAGTGCCACTTCAATCGGCTGAAAAACGTAAAAGCATTTTTGTCGGACCTGTAGTCTCGACATTCATTTGACACCAGCAAATTAACCTTTGGAAAATTACATGGATTAATATTTTTAAACATGCACCCTAGATTGAACTATTTACCACACAAGGCAATACCTTCTTTAATGTAGAAATCCAACTGGCAAACTACAAGAAACAGTTTGCGGTTTTAGTTCTGAATAGTGTGCATTAAGAAGTTTTCGAAGTAGACTTAATTCAACGAAGTAGGGAAATTCCTCCTCATCCGATCAACTGATTGAGTATATGTTAGGTATCAAAGCAGCTCTCCAAAAGCACTTCTTCACTTACCTCTTTAATTACTTAATTTTACAATACAGCGAGCCTCTGTGAAAAGACCAAGTTCTACTGATTAAGCCAACATCCTCGCCTAATAAACTGCTGACTTCTTCCTTGGGATCCTTGACCCTGGTAGTGTCTTTACGTGTCAAACCGTAGAGGGGCTGAAAATCTTTACCAAAAATTCAGCTACTCTTTGCACAGGCTTTGTATATCTTATAGAGCATCGAGAAACTCTAAGAACTGTTTTGCCGTCGGATGCTAGACCTGTCGAAAGGAGTCAAGTTGTATGTTCTCAGTAGGGGTGAATTGAGCAGACTAGCGTACGCTATTTATCACACGTAGCCTTCGTGACTGGCTCTTGTTGTGGGGAGGGGGGAGGAGAGTGGGGAAGAGGGAAAATCATGAAGGAGCTCTACCTCTACCTCCTTTTCGTTTTCTTAGCTCAAATAAGGCAAATATAGGCACTGTTCCTCTCATAAAAACCACTTTATTGGCTTTTGAGAACATGTCTTGCTTGTGGCTACACATTCTGAAATGGATAAGGGTGGGGACAGGATAAGGATGTCCGTTTTATCCAAAGTGTTCGATTTATCGGTCTTTCTGTTGCTTTAACCGCTGTCAGGAATAACTTAGTGATTATTGTTAACATCCCCTTGAGCGGTCGCTTATCGGAGACAAACTGAATCAATAGAACATGCCAAAGTTCTATCCCAAAAAGTGGTTGCGATCGCCTAAGAATTTTCGTAAGTGGTCGCTTACGAGAGATCGAGCGTCTTTACAGCAAATGACTCTGTAGAACAAAGGGTTATTTACAAAGCGGTTGATTACAAGAGGTGGTCGCTTACGAGAGGTGGTCGCTATGGGGAGAGTAGACTGTAATTTGACTGGACATATCAGTGTTACAACTTTAATTAAACGTGATTTGAAACCGGTCAATGAGCGGAGTCCGATATCGATGATATGCGCGGCTTCTCCGATAACATGCAATGGCACCCGGGCAATGGCATGAAGATGTGACACTTCTATGAAGCAAACGTCGAACGTTTCTTTGGTATTAAACCCCTGGGAACCTACAGAATCTAGGAGCTACTTATGTGGAATACACTCAAGCTCCTATTTCGATCCTTCGACTCAGTGAACATGCCCGACAAAAGCAAGGCTACAATCTGCAATAACTCTAAAAGTTATAGACATTAATCAGTTGAATCAATAAGTGAGTTTTAATTTTGCCAAAATTTCACAGAATCTTTTACTTCCGGACATATTAGAAAGCGCGGATTTGTAGTCAATTAGTTTTTTTTAGAATTGTGATCATGAATGAACTTGTCCCAAAATCTTTCCCATTGGTTTTTAATTCGTATTTTTAATTCAGTTCAGTAATGAAATTCTAGTTGCCGACATGTTTTAGAGCTAGACAGGGCCGAAGTAAAGGGTATTGTTACATATTTTAGAGCTTCACAGGGACGGGGGGAGGGGGAATAATTGGGAATAGAATGTGAATTATGAGTACGGACCATGTAGCTCTGAAAAATATATTATTGTCCGTGACCTTGATATTGAAAAACCTTGAAAATAGCATTAACTGAGAAATAACAAAAGTTAAACACAATGTTCTTTGTTTCGCGTATATATGGGTCTTGATTAGCTAGACGTTTACGCACTGATTGACTGGTTAAGATTTTTAAAGACCGGACTTTGAGAAAGAGAGCAATAGCTAAAGCCTCGTTCTTATTAGCGACGCAAGGAGCAAACTCAGTTCTCTTTATTCACGAGGCGCCATCTTGAATTTGCATTGTTTCACGTCTTTGTTTCTAACATGAGAGCGAGTTCAAGCGTGGTAAATTACCACGCTTGACCTCGTTTCTATGTAAGAAACAAAGACATCTGGTTCAAGATGGCGTCTCCGTGATTAAAGTGAATATCGTATCTATCACGATCTATCATAAGTAAGAAAAACATATCAATCTCTAATGAGCAGTACGTTTCTGCTTCTGCGTATGTTGCTTGTGCTTATGTTTGCGTCACTCAGAGAACCAGGCCTTAAATGCAAAAAGATGTATATAAGCTTCTCAAGAAAAAGTTTGTGACCTTGCCAAAATATTTTCGGATAATATTGTTTAAATCAATCAATCAATCAATCAATCAATCAATCAATCAATCAATCAATCAATCATTTTGTGTTATTATTTGTCTAGACTAGGAGCTCATCAACTAGGAGCAAACAACTAGGACTCCGAACTTTTCACCAGTTTTTTACCTGGTTATTTTTCAGTATTTTTAGATTCATACTTCACGCATTTAAGCATGCATTGATTGTCTAAAGCCTTGTTTCCACGAGTGACGGAAGGAAGCAGAACCGGGAAGCAACATATGCATAGACTCAGTGGTGCACTGCCCATTGTCTTCAACCAAAACATGCAAGAATGAATCTGCGTATGCTGTCTTTGCTTCTGTTTCCGTCACTCGTGAAAACCAGACTTTAGGGAACACGTACTACTTGGACGTATCAAACAATGGGTTTCAATCCAATTGCACCTTTCGTTCTGAGATTGAAACCAAACAATAGGGGGTTCTTTGAGAGACGGGAAATGCGCTCTAAATATAGTTGGGTCTGGGATAACGCGGAGAACTCCGAAGACTGAGAGATATACATGTGTGTTGTTCCGCCGGGCTCCTAGTATAAAGTAATGGACTCCCGACATACACTTACCTTGGCGGTTCAATCGAAACAAATCTAACGTATGTAGGCAAAACTGCACTGAAGCCAAACGGCCTGTAAAGATTTCATAAAAACATGCTAATGATATCTTAGAGGTATCAGTTGTGCGGTAGTTGACACCTCTAGTGAAATATTAGCGATGTTCATTTCCGCGCTCCTGTTAGCGCTCCGTTAGCGTGATTAGCTCTAGACCAAATGTGCACAAAGCAAAGTTATAGAATTACGCCAAAGTCAACTTAATTTGACTAGTCTCATCTCAGTCAACCAGCTTCGAAAATTTGAATGTCACTTTTATATTAATTAAAAGAAACGTAATTAAATGAACTGCGACCTTTCTAGAGATCGAAGATGCGATGGAAATAAAGTCCCGCCTTACGGCCATCCATTGATACGACCACCTCCTTATTACGGCCGCTTTTTTTTTGGCCTGGTGAAAAGTTCTCACATTCTCTTACTATTCAAAGCCATTTGAATTGGTAATATGGTCCCTGGGGATTGCATATAAAGGAGAACAATTCTTGTAATTAATGCAGTTCATTCGAGTTGCGACGAAGAACGGTTGGCGACCCACCCACCCACCCACTTTAGCGAGTAAGTCAGGTTCAAAGTTGCCAAATAATCTTTGTTGGCACTTCGCCTGGCTTTGGTTGGTTCCAGGCCAGAGCGATTCCCCATACCTCATTACCATACTCATGAATAACAACGTTTCTACCCAATGGTATATTTTCAGAACTTTGGTTGGAAAACTAGTAGTTAGTTCACAATCCAACAGCGTTACTAGACCTTACTATAGAACTTTCCAAAATTGTATCCACTTGATTGCCTTCTTATGCTTAGGGCAGTGGTATTTCGGTAGTTTTATTCCTAAAAGCCTCGCACCCGGGGCCTCGCTATCATGCTAGAATGTTGATATATCAGTCTAACTGGCAACCAGTGCAAACGGAACTTAAAATTGGTGCTATATATAATAACAATATCTAGGGACATTACAAATTAACCTAGCGTTTGCATTTTGAATTCTTTGAAGCTTAGCATTGGTCGTAACACGAGTTGGCTGTATTAACGGGGTAATTATAGTGTAACATTCAGTTTGTTCGTGACACTAACTGATACTCGGCAGTCATATTTCGTATCAGTACTGGCATGACGTATCATCTGATCGAAGCCCTCACATTCAAGCCAGAATTTTAAGATCTCGAAAGTGGCCTATTTGTTAAAGTTGTAGTCATTACATTTAAAGCCATTAAGGACTGTGTTCCTGATTACATATCTTGCAGTGTGTTATTAACCTTAGGAATCGAGAATGTCATCTTTCGAAGAAACTAAATAACTAAATAACTTACTCTTACCAGACCCCAGCTGCGAATGGACTGTAATGACTTGAATTCATTCTAAAACGCTCCAGGAGTTCTAATCACAAAACCAATAAAGATATTTTATCTCAACTGAGTCCTCTAGTTCACTAGTAAACAAAAATGGCAATGAATACGGAGATAAAGAGAACCATATCTCTTGTTGTGATGATTCTTGTAGTTTATGCAGTTGTTTTGTACTATATTTCCATAGGTTTCAAGACTAAAAAAGCCTATAGAATTCATTCATTTGAAGAAGCAGCCTTTATAAGTGAGTATTCTAATTATTTCTGGTTCGTAGAAGTCTAAATATAATCAGTTGTCGGTTAGAAACACAATGAGCTCAACTGAAACTGGTATTAATGAATCAGTCTAATCTCAACCATTTTTGGGGGATAGTTACATAGCTTCATAATAGTTTCGAATCAGCTGTTTACATGACTGGGAAAGTCCGGCGGTTTTTCATCGTCGATGGACCCTACAAATTTTCAAGATTTCTTGTTGTCCCATGGTCTCCGCTAAATATGTTCCATGCATGGGTTTTGCATCAACATGTGTCATTTTTTTCAAATATACTAAAAATTACGAGTCTTTTTGCAATGGATCTGTCTTAGAAATGTTAACCACTAAAAGATACAAATTATAAATGATAGAATAATCAGTTGATTGCTACATTTAATGGCTGAACTCGTTTTTTGCATGCTTGATTCTTTTTTCACCAACTGAGGTTTTTCAAAGCATTCTTTATACCTAAGAATTTCTTCACCCTAAAACTGAATTCACGCTGACCCTTGGAATAGTCATCTTTGAGATGGAACCAAGAGAGCATAAATAAGAGAGGGAAACTAAGTTTAATTTTCGTCTTACCCTGCTCCCGTGCGTCGAAAAATTGAACGAGTGGAATTTCGCGATTTTAGCTTCATAAAATCACACAATCGATACCAAATTTTATGCTCTCTTGGATGGAACCAAGTAAAGGGAGAAGGACTGAGAAGAAAACTGTTCAAGATATCAATTTAAAATCGAAATTCAAGATTTCAAATTCAACACCAAATTCAAAGATACCAAATCGCTTATTTTAAACCCCTAACAGATACGACGCGCGCCGGTTCCCAATGTTTTTATATATGAGTCCTCCCCGAGTTAATAACCAATGTTGACAAGGATCACGTTAATTCTCGTATCAAAAACTTATTATCACGGTTTCTATTACTAACTAGACACGATAACGGCAGCTCAAAATCTGTTTCATCTTCAACGCCACTCACTGGTAAAAGAGCTAGGGTTGGTGCGGTCCCGATGTGGTTAAACCTATGACTCAGTTAGCGAGCAAAATTGACATCCAAAGTTTTGCTGTTAAATTAACCGTTAGCCGCAAGAAAGGGCATCGTAAATTTTTTCAATCAACGATTTTCTTATATCATAATCAATTGACAAAGCTGGTAAAGGCCCGGTAATACGAGCAACAAAATCGTGCAACTTGTCGCGCAACATTGTTGCGTTGCAAGTTGCAGAGCAAATGTTGCTCGTATTACCACCCCACGCGCAACAAATTTTCTTTGTTGCATGAAGTAGAAGCACTGGCGCGCGGGGTGGTAATACGAGCAGCATTTGCTGTGCAACTTGCAACGCATCAATGTTGCGCGACAAGTTGCACGATTTTGTTGCTCGTATTACCGGACCTTAAGTGTTTTGTGGCTTTGTGGAGGATAAAAAAGTTGAGGATTTTATAAACCGAGAATGATTTGTAAGGAGCAAGGAAGACGACAGTTGGTTAGTGCGCTGCCTTGTATACGAGAGGCCGAGGTCCAACTCTCAGCTGTGGCCTCACATCCTTGTTTCGACTTCTTTCTTTTTCGTGTAGCTGTAAATACCCTTACAGCAGAGACTGAACTGTTGGAGAGAGGGGATAAAGTACGATTTGCCGGCCACAAGATAGTCAGTGTACAACTGCTACGAGTAGCTGACGTTAAATATAGTTGCTTTACTATTACCTTAATTATTTCAACATTCAAATCAAGCAAAACATTAATTATTGAGCTTTTCTGCTCTGACCTAACGAGAAGAAGACACTTTGTTAGCCGTAAAAGCACCCACCACCCCCCATTCAGACCCTCTTCCGTAAAGAGATCAGTGTGGTTCATACTGGTTTAATTGATCTATCGATTTGTTTTTTTGTTTTTTTTAGGTCCTAGCGTTTATCTACCTCCAAGACCATTGGTAAGGTATTTATGATTCCCTAATTACTTCCTTTAGTTATTTTGAGACATCTACATGCATTTTGTTGGCTTGACGTCTCAAACAGTGACCGTGTGATATTTGAAGTTATCCTCTTTTTGCCGGCATCTTGACACTCGTTCCATCATAATAGCAGGCTTCTAAATACAGCATTCTTTATGCTTGAGTATGATGCTAGTCTGATTTTAACAACCGTCTTTCCTGACTAGACGGGGGAAAGTAGGACGCCTGCAGTACAAGGTTTGTTCCGTGATCAAACATGATTGTTTCGATTCTTAACGGAGCAGTCATTGAGGGGCAGTTGGTGCAACGCATGCGCACCAGTCTTTCGCCTCGTGAACGATCATTGTCAAATAGAGGGGCAAATAATTAAGAGGAGATTTTTTTCAATGACGAGCAATAATGGCGAAAAGCGCCAAAAACTAGACTTTCGTGCGAGTTTTAAACCAAATTTTCGTTCTGGATTAACACTCAAATCCTATTCCTACCGGTTAAAAACTGATGTACCGCAAGATAAAATAACTGTTTGAAACAGATTTTTGAACTGTACAAAGACTTTTTCTTGAAGTTGTGTTAGGATTAAGCTTTTTTTTTCTAAGCTGAATATAAGGAAAACATACAGAAAATGAGCAAATGAAGGCCTAAACCTCATTTTTGATCCAAATTTTCGCTTTGGATTAACACTTTGATTCAACTTTCATTGGCCAAAACTACTTACAAACAACTTAAACTTTCTGACAGAAATGATTTTAGATTTGTACAACAGTTATTCTTCAACTCAGGAGTTTTTGTCGTTCACTGCTCGAACTTGAAAAAAATCCCCTCTTAATTAATTCAAGACAACGTATTTCCTCGTAATAATCGCCCCAATTATTGTCTTTTGAAGCTCCAAAACGCGGTGATTCGAGCGAGCCTATGACATCAGCGAACGAAATTTGGTAAACAACAGTTATGCTAGCAGCTTTGGTCGTCAGGACCAATAAAAATGCGTGCTTAACTATATGGAACCATGGATCTTAAAAAGATAGTTTATTTGAGTGGATTTTGTATTATTTGAGTGGATTTGAGTCTTTAGTGAGTAATTGACGTCGCTCCGTCGAACGAGCTTCATCAGATTCGGCGGTAATTTGGGGAATTGAGGGTTGAGCAGGGTTTGGTAGAGTGATTACTCGAGGATATTATTTAGGTACTGTTGCAATTTCAACTGAAAAATATGATCATTTCTAAGCAAGACGTGTTATTTCCGTTAAAATTCGTCTTTCTTTTTGTTTAGATGAGCAGCGAGCAACGGCTATCTCACCTTAGAAAGTAATGCGCAAGCAAGAAAAGACGAAATTGGTTCAGTTTGACTGAAGAGGAAAGATTTCTACTTGGAAAACGCACAGTCGTGGATGATGGGCATCGTATTCTGTACTGTGCAATCCCGAAAGTGGCTACAACCAACTGGAAAAGGGTATTTATGATTCTTGATGGTCGCGCTAACACGACTGATTCGATAAAACATGTTCTGCATCGCCGTAATTTTAAGTTCCTATCGTCTTTATCACATCTGAAATTACACATCGACTACGAAGCTACTACAAATTCATGTTCATCAGAGAGCCTCTTGAGAGACTTGTGTCTGCTTACGTAGACCAATTTTTGAGGAAAGATGGGCCTGTTTATCGACATTTTAGCCATGTCATTATTAAAAGATACCGCGGTAAACAACAATGTAGCAACAAAGCAAAGCAGCAAAGCTCCAAGGTAAACTGCAATACACCAACCCTAATCGAGTTCTTTAGATATGTGACAAACCCCTCAGTTGAGATGAATATACATTGGATGCCGTATGGACAACTTTGTCAACCATGTTCCATTTCGTACGACTTTATTGGGTCACTTGATACTCTACAACAAGATGCTAAACGACTGCTGAGTCAATTAGGACTACAAGACAAAGTCAAGTTTCCAAACAGAAAAGATTTTGCTGAATACCACCTTGAACGCAAGTTGCGTTTGGTTCCTAATCAATCCAAGAATGTTTCTTTCGATAGTTTGCTCTCTCAAGTTCCTCCAAAGTTGCTTAATGACGTAGTAGAAAGATACGCTGAAGACTATCAACTATTTTCCTTTCCTCGACCAAGTTTCATCAGTTAAAGGTGGCTGACGGCAATTTTTCATAGCGCACCTACCAACTTTAAAAGGCTATAACTCTTATTCAAAAACTTCAATAGAATAGACATTTCTCAACACAAGTTATAACTTTACGTAATGTTTAATAAACGAGCTTTATCAATTTTAAAACCACGAGGCAGCAGGTCGAGTGGTTTTAGACTTGATAAAACACGATTTGCGAGTGTATTAAACGGCTTCAAAAACTACATCAATATAAAGTAATATCCAGCAAAAATTTCCAAATGAAATGCTGAAAATAATACACATTTTTATTATTGAACTTTTTATGGTATTCTGATCATGCGCATGATGCACTATCATACATCCCACATTTGAAAGAGTTCTTGTATTTGTTAATAGAAAGAGCCTCGCTGTACCACCAGTTGCTGGTCTGTTTTGAGACTGGAGTGATGGCGTGAAACGTTATCTCTGATAAAGTCATTCTAATTAGCATTCTTTTTATAAAGAATACCAATGAAGGTTAATCTTTATATACACCCTTCTAATAAATGCCACAACGTTTGTTTTCCGCACTTGACGTCCAATTTATTCTTTTCAATAGGCCATATGCACTAACAGGTCACGTGACCCTATCTCCCCTAAATCAAGCAGCACCGTCAAAATGAACGCCAGAAATAGAAAGAGCACCTCGATATTAGTAAAAGTGCAAATTTTCAGCTCCTAAGATGTAATACAGGAGAAATGACAGTAAATTTAAGATTGGATTTTTTCTTAAGATTCGTTCGGAAAAGCGCGTTGGATGGCATGAGCTTGCCATCCAACGCGCTTTTCCGAACGAATCTTAAGAAAATATCCAATCTTAAATTTACTGTCATTTTTTCTCTTATTCACCTTATAAACTGAAACTTTGCACTTTTACTAATATCGAGGTGCTCTTTCACTTTTTGGAGTTCATTTTGATGTGCTGCTTGATTTAGGGGAGATAGGGTCACGTGACCTGTTAGTGCATATGGCCTATTGGATTCACATTGAACAAGTTTCTGCGTCAGCCCTTTTTATTGTACTTTGTATGATTGCATATGCAAAACAAATTTAAAAGGTATCCCGAGTAAAACATTGTTTTTTATCCGATTCCATCATTTTTCGAACAAAATTTTGCTGAAAAGTTTTGTTGATTTTATATGATCGATAGAAACCTTGAATTGCTTAAGTCCAATAGCAAGACAGATTCTTCCAATAGCAAGACAAGTTCTTAGAGGGATCGCTGTATAATTCACGGAAGGAGGAAGGGGAGGGGACTAGTTCGAGGGCTGCCAGGAAGCCCTAAGATCAAGATCAGACGCCATTCCATGTACAAAGCTGTACAATGGTCATAGTAACTTAGCCTAATTAACTTCTAGGGGATTGATAAGCGGGAAGGAAATCCTCGAGCCTTTTGGAGGGCATGCAATTGCACGCTGGATCGCACAAATGTTGGTCACAGTAGCAAAATTGTTAGAAATGTAATATCATATCGAGAGGGTCGTAAGGGGGGTATGAAAACTGCAAAACCGCAAAGGAAATTGAGAAAACCCGCAACAAAAATCGTCAAAATCACCAAAACCGCAAACCGCGTAAGTTAAAAACCGCAAAACCGCATCAAAAATAACGCAAAACCGCATCACCGCAAACCCTTACGTCCCCCTCTATATCATGCCTTTACAGACTGAATAAACTTCACGTGTTGTCACGTAACATTTCGTTTTTTCATTTCAGAACTTACCTCATCCCTGGTTCGTTACGGATGACGCTCACGTTAACACGTTTGGGGTCTTGGACTATCTTGACCAGTTTATGATTAGGCTTATTCCGAGCCCTAAATTAAAATCGCCTAAAATCGCCCAAAATCGCCTAAAATCGCCAAAAATTACGGCGATTTTAGGGCCCGGAGTAGGCCTATGATTCCCAGAGACTACATTCTCGTCGAAGATCTCGAGCCTCTTAGTATCTAATGTTACTGATTATTCAGGAAACTTCCAAGCCGACCTTAAAGAGCAGCATCTGTCAGTGTTTATGAAAAAGTATTCAGAGAAATACTGTGTAGATAAACGTTGCTGCGATTCCTATGGGTATGTACATTTCTCGAGGCCCCTTGTCCAATGGAACACCATATGAATTACAGTGGATCGAACCTTCATTTTACGAACTGCCAAAGGACTGGGGGAAATTTCCTCGTTATTTCAAGGTCTCACAATCTGAAGTTGGGGTATTTTTGGGAAATCTACGCGCTCTTTTTTATTGTGGTTGCAGGCTTTTTATAAAATCCAGTAACACTATGTCATCGAGTGCGTACGTCCGATAGTTTGAGACTTTCCGAAGTAATCACTTCGGGTGACAGTCGGATGAGAACAAAAACCTTCCGAATTTTGCCGAGTATTTTTCCTCAATTTTCGCTATGAAAGTACGATTTATTAAGAAACTAGCTGGCGTTTGTAGTGATTAGTTTTTGATATTTTATTGAAAATCACTAGCTCTTCGAGGGAAAAATAGAACAAGTTTTATTTGATAAATACATGGTGTCTACGAAGGCATTCGGAATGAAACAGGAAACCCAAGCTATATTATTGTAGACTTTCCTGTCCATGTGCTTCATGTATTTGTTATGGTCTGGATATAGTCGGTAAGTAGAGAACGATTTTTCTTTCTTTTTCTCATATAACCAGGTATACAGCTTTAACCAAGGAGTAAGGAGTTTGTTTTTAAGGAATCGATCAGGATTTGGGGTGGTTTGCGAAAGGTTTTGAGCGGAAAGTTGATCGTAAACACAGTGTTTGTTTGACAACGATCGAGCTCTGCTGCTATGTCACTCATTATGTACCAAATTCGATACCAAATCTCGTGTGGATTTCATTTGCATTTATGTCTTGACTTTCGCTTTGGATTTTTTTGGAAAAGTCTTTGTTATTCTCAACGTTATTTGGCTTTGTTGTATATTTGAGTCAGTGCAATTGAGCCGGATTTCTTGACAGAAAAGCACTCGAAGACTTAAAGTATAATTTGTTTTTGATTTTATCTAGCTGCACAACGATATTGTACTAATATTCTATAAAACATGTGAAAGATGAGTTGATCTCGATTATTTCTTATCGGATTCAGTCATTACAAGATTTTAAAACCCACTTCAGAGGCTATTTATATTTTTCTGACTATTGATTATTTTTGGTCTCTCGACAAGCCCAAAATGATCGACCAAAATCGAGTTATAGTTCATTTACTCATTAGAGATTGCGGTAAATTAGATTAATGGACTTCCAAAACATACTGTACTATTGAAAAATGTTTTTTCCCTCATTTTTATTTGTTCTAGATTTTCCTGTTACTAAGACATTCCTGATGTAAAAATATTACCAATGCTATCGGACAATGAGCTTTTATCACGTAATTCCAAAAGTCACCTTACAGAGATATTATTACCATAGCTGGAAAGAGCATGTCAAAATTAGTTAAACTGTGAAGTTTGAATGAAGTAACTTTCAAACTCACGAAGATATGAATTTTCCGAAATCGAAATTTTGTATGAAAACATTCGCTGGTAGGCAAGAGATGCCTACCAGCAAAGGTTTTCTTACAAATTCACACTTTTCAAAAATTCATATTCTCGCGAATTTTGGATTGAATTCCTTCAAACTTCACTGTCTTGCTAATTTTAACGTGCTCTTTCCAGTTATGGTAATTATTTTTCTGTTTTACGAATTTAAAAATACCTGATAAAAGCTCATTGTGAATAAACAATTCGTGTTACTTTGTGAATAAATGCTTGATATTTATGCAAACTGATTTGAGTTCCCAACAGTCCTGTGCTTTTACTGCAATGGATCATCATTTATGTTTAACATTTTAGACAAGTTTTATACAGTACATACTACATTATAGTTAATACTAGTACCCCTATACATCAGTGGGGGCTCCATGGGCAGTCTTGGAATGGACACTTATACATTAGATGATGGTTGGGACCTGAGACAATGCAGTTATCCATATGTACTGAGAGTGATCATATTTTAATGCAAACTAGGCCATAACTCTAAAAATCTTTTAGTAGACATGGTGATTATTGTTGATGCTATATGGTTTGACTACCAGTAACCACATGTCCTCGTAGAGGGCTTTTATTATTCTTTGTGATTTTTGAGTTCATTTACGGGTGCTCGAGCACGCAAACGAACTGGCTCCGTGTTCCCCGTACCGAAGGCGTCCAGAAAGAGGCCCATACAAGGTAGAGGCTCAGGTTGTCACCCTTTTCGTTTTCGATGCACTAATATATTTTTATGTTGTAGGTATAATGGATCGTGCAACTGGAATGGATTTATCATGAAACATATCTAATCATTCTTGTTTGATACCGGAATAAACGCATTTTCAAAACTCAGTTTATTTTTACTTTTATAACAATCGCATACATATAGATAAACTAAGGCCTTGTTCAGATACCTTATCAGCCATGTACCCTATCAAATTGATGAAATGAAACACATCAAATGTTCGGCGACTTAGCCCGATTTGTACGACAAGAGGTTTGGGCGCGGCACTCCTAAATTGGGCACTGCGCTGCAAGCAGGCGGACTCAGGAATACCTATTCAGAAAGTCTCGGTACCCCTAACATAACCCCATATACATTTGCAGGCGTCCAAAATTTAGGAGTGCCGGAACAAGTGGCTTGTCGTTAAAACCGGACTTGACTGCTTGTGTTAGAAAGGACACCTCGTAGTAGAGCTGGTACCGTTTGTAGCTTTAATTATTGGTAGCAACGATCAACAACTAACTAACTCTACACTAAACTATCTATACTTATACTAGTTATTCGTCACATCAAGAATAGTGTCAATCATACAACTTCATCAGCTATTAGTAGCTTTTTGATTGGCTAAAACTAAGAGAACATATCTTAATGAACTTAAGACTCAAGCAAGTATTCCGAGTCTAAATCAAAGATTACAAATAGAGCAAAGCTAAGTCGAAGACTAAAAGTTATACCAATAGGTGACAAAAGTGAAGGGTTATCGACTAGTGTAAGAGTATCTAAAAAATAGAGGTTGACTAGGGCGTAGCCAGGTGCATATGCAAAAGTAGGTGGGACTATCCTATAAGGCTATACGTGGTATTAAAGTTATCTTAGTCATAATAATGATGTGATACGAACAGTCGGACCGATGTCAAATATAATAGTAGACGGAAAGTTCCTGTTCCTGTTCGGCTTGCCCATATGATTAAAGATAGTTAAACAGTTGATGACTTAATTAAGTTGTCAGTATCTGGTTTCGTAGATTAATTAATAATCATTTCTAATATTGTCAATCATATTTCTCCGAACATAACTGAATTTAAGTTATTGATTAGTTATATCGATCTGGTCTCTCATAACACTTGTTCCATTTGTAATGGGATTCCAGCCGAATGATATGGCTTTAAGTACAATTTGAATTGAGAACATTACATGGAAAATACTGCGACTGAACTAAACGTTAACGCCCGCGAACAATGCAACATTTCCTGCGACATTTTTTTGTAATATTGCTCGCAACACAGCTAGTGTTGCACAATGTGTATACTCCTGGAAATGTGGCGTGCAATAGGTTAATGATCGAGCACGCATCATTGCAGGTGCATTGTCAGTGCAACTGACACTAGTGAAATACGTCTGCGCATGCGTGCATATTACGATGTGTTCTTAAGAGTGTATGGGTTTTAGCTTGAAATGAAATGCTCGTGTTCTCGGTGTATACATAAAATTTCTCTTGTATACATTTGTGAGACAAAGATATTGCATTAATGAAGACATTATGTGAATACTATTTGACCTTAAGTTTTGACATTTTGTGAATAAGAATATAATAACTTTATTTAAACGAGGGTAAAACACACAACAGTTACAATTTATAATAATTGCACTGATAACCCAGTGGCCCTCAAAAAAGATGTATAAAAGAAAGCAATAAATAACGACAAAATATAAAAATATAAAATAGATAAAATATATACTGGTAAATTTCGAATAAACTATTGAACACTTATATGGACACTTATAAAAACCATTGTTGAAGGCAAGCGTAAAAGCGAAATTTCCATATGTTGACAAAAGCACGAAGACGTGACTTCGAGCATGCGCAGACGTTTTTCACAAGTGTACCGCAACTGTGTTGCGCGTGATGTAGCAGGAAATTAATATCGCACCGTGCGTCCTGGCCTTGAGCTACACAGCTAGTATTGCTTCCGGGGAAGTCAATCTTTAAGTAATTATCTTGTCATTCCAACATCGATGGTTTTAGAAAGAATTACCCTAAACGTAACGTTCACTGTTGTTTGTTCAAGTCAGATCAATTTGACGAGAGGTATGCCAAAAGCTTTCTTTCACCGGTAAAGCTAAGTCTTGCATGCATTGCAGCAAAATTATCGATTGCCAACAAATCTCCCTCTTTCCACTGGAACGCTACTGCGCATGCCCACCTGGTTGCCCGGATGTGGTCAAGCACTTCCGGCTCAACTTCTTCACCATCTCCATAAGTAGTGTGTGTAGGACACTGGTGGTCATCTAGGGTGAGGCCTTGAAGATATGGTGTATTTCTAAGATACGTACAGTGATGAGCGTCGATCTGATTGAAGAACACTTTCTCGCCAGTTTCTGGATGGTTGACAAAAGCTGGAAGAGTGTACCACCAACGAAGGCTTTCATTAGCTTCATTCCACTCGTAAGACAGATCGAACTGCTTGAGTGTTTCCTCGGCATCCTGCAGCAATTGTAACAAGAGTCAATGTTTACAATTCAATAAATTTATATTCCTTTTGTCTTTCAAATATAAATAACAATTGTAGAATTCAAAGAGTACTTTAAGGGACCGTGGAGCAAATTTTCGATTGGGGGAGGGGGGGGGGGGAATTTAACATTTCACTGAATACTAGGTATCTACTTTGTTCTGTCAACATTTCTGCGGATTGGTTTTAGGGCTTCCACAGACTAGATCTATATTCATCGATAATAATTACATCTATTCGACAAATAAATGAACTCGACAACTTTTAATATCGGCAAAAATGTTCCGCCACACACGTCATATGTATAATTAAATGACGTAATACTCCACGTGACACCAAAGTTCCCAAGTCAAAAAAACTACAAATTTGTTTTAATGCATTATTCACTTTGTTTCCATCTGACTTTGATTTAATATATTTTTAGAGTTAGAAATACCCTAAATTTTGACCATATATGGTGTTGCCTTGACCATATATGGTAATCTCTCACTTTGGCGGGAAATTCAAATTCCTTTAATCAATCATAACTTTTGAACCATTTATCGGATTTACATGGGGTTTTCACTGGAATGCATCATTTTGACCAAAGAACATTTTTGGATAATTAGTAAAATCAATTTCAAAATTCTTAATTTTGGCGCCAAATTTGTACGTCATTTATGACGTCACCATGACAGTCGCAAGTGAGCCATCAAGTTTGTTCAATGTGGATTTACTCAAACTACCTTGATGACAAGTTTCGTTACAATCAGACATTTCTACAAAACTTTGTGAACCAAGTGGGAGAAAATCAAAGCTTTTTGACCATCGAGAAATTGGCAAATTCGCATTATTTATGTTTTCGCGAATTATTCGAAAACGGCTTGATGAAATTTTTTGAATTGTACGTTAGTTTCTTTGCCTTAGTGTGTAGTTTGTTGCCCATATAGTCCCTTGTCTAGAGCTGCTCGAGTTCGCAAGATATTTTAGAAAGATTGATTTCAGCCATCTTTGTTTACTGTCGCTATGGCAACACAAATCGAAGTGGAATAGACAAAAATATAAACTTTTATTAAGTCCAATAATTAGTGTAAAAATCGTTTTGGTTGGTCAGGAGTAAGTTGCTCAATTTGTGGAATGAAAAACGGAAGCGTGGTCAATAAAAAACTATATCGAGCCACCTTAAATTCCACCTATTACCAAAGTACTCCCCTTAAATTGATTAGTGCATTATGGTAACCATCTTGCTTTTTTCGAAGTTGTTCTACTCACCTTCCGACTTTTAGTGCGTAAAACCCTTTGCCACGAGAAGGATGGGTCGACGGGTGTTTTGTTTTCATGGTGAAGGGTTCTTATGTAGCGAATACTTTTCTGTTCGATTTTTTGAACCACTTTGGGGTCAAGTTTTTCTAACATTTCTGAGTTGCTGATGACTGGAGTAAGTCCACCGCTTCCGTGCTTTGGAGCTTTGAGGCAATAAAAAAATACCTTGAAAATAAATAATTAAAATAAACGATTAGGAAGGACGTTTCAAATCATGACCAATACTGATATCCTTGTGATGATGCTGATGATAATAAAGATAAATAAATAAATAAATGTTTTAATTGACACTCTCCTGAAGGGGCTTTTCAGTGTCAATCACTCCACACTCACTACCAATACATTCGATATACTCAACATACATCACTCAACTCACATGTCGATTTTTGCTGAGGGAGGAAAAACCAGAGCACCCAGAGAAAAAAACCTCGTGGCACGGTAGAGAGCAACACATCAAACAAACTCAATTCGCGTATGGACCGAGCCGGGAATCGAACCCGGACCACAGTGGTGAAAGGCGAGCGGTGAACCGCTACGCCACCCTTGCCACTCATGATGGTGATGACGATGATGATGATGACAATGATGATGACGATGATGATGACAGTGGTGATGATGATGATGATGATATTGATGAATAGGGGTGATGATGATGATGATGATGATTGTGATGATGACAATGATGATGAATAGTAGTGATAATGATGATCATGACGACGGCGACGATGACGACGACGACGGTGATAGTAGTGATAAAAAGAATTGTTCCAACACCTTACCACCATGTGCATAATTACGCGTCCAGCCAGACTAAAGTCTCGATTGGTAGCCTATTGACCAAATCCCAATCGAGACTTTAGTCTGGCTGGACGCGTAATTATGCACACGGTGGTAATCAAGTGAGATGACTTAGAGAGTAGCAGACTAGAAATGAAGGTGCAGTACTTCATGCAAATTTATGGGACCTCTTAGGTAGAATAACTTTATCTTAGTATAATTGTAGTAGATTCTACTTGAAAGCAAGAATCACTGTAAAGATATTAACATTTGAAATATTAGAAAAACATCAAAACGAAGCTGTTAAGGCCAAATCTATATTTTTTACTGTCACATTTTTTCGAATTGTTAGTCATTGATTCAAATTTCCAAACAAATTGTTTATCTTTGTCTTTATCTTTTCTAAGCCTTCTTTTGTAAAGCCTTTTTGAAACAAACTTTCACAGAAACTGTGAGCAAATACACACATTTTTTTGCATTCTCACAATTGAATATGTACCTAGAAAATGCGCGCACTATGTAAATACTATTACTATTATTGTTAGTGGAGGGGCGGATTTAGGGGAGGGGTGCAGGGGGTGCGCACCCCTTCATCAGATGACATTGAGTCCTTGTTTCTCAATAATATTTTTCCAAAATATCCTCTTGGCAGTTTCTAATAAGTATACCTTTGCAGGATTTCTATGCCAATACGCCATTTCGTTATGAGGTTCCATATTTATTCTGTTATCATCACTTGGAATTATCACGAAAGAGTCCTTGTTAACAGAAGGTTTGGATCCTGATCCCCCTTCATATCCCATGGAGTTGTACCCCAGAGAAGACGTGAACGTTACAAACTGGTTTGCATCAAAAGGCAAACCTCTCATCAACACAACACCGTACTTTGGCAATTCCTCTTCTAGAGCTTTCTGATAATGTTGAGCCAATTCTGCAACACTAAACTGGTCAGCGTTCACAATTTGTAAAGCACGTGGGAAGTCTTCACGAGGTCCTGAGAGGAATTTTGGAAAATTTGGACTGTGCGCACTTGGAAGGAAATTTAGACCAGCAAGTGCGTATGTGTCTTTTGGAGCAATCTGTGCAACATCCAGCTTTTTGAACAATTGATGAGATCTGAAAAGTATGTTATAGTCATCATCATCATTATTATTATCATCATATTGTAATCAATAGATCACCAACAATATAATTGAATTTCTCGTGGAAAGTATCGTGCGAGATTGAGGTAGAATAATTCTTTAATACGATAATAATTTGAGTTTCTCAAAGCTATCTTGGATTTTTTCATTGTCTCTCTCTTGTTCGAATTGATATTTTATTATTTTTATTGTTTATATTTAAGTTTAGATGTCCCAATGTAAGAAGAGCTGCTCCTATACTGGCTATCCATCTCTAAATGAAGCTTAATATTCTTGCGATAATGCCAAAACATATTGGTCATTAGGTTTCACTACAGACGCTTCCCTCCCCTCCCCCTCAAATAAATCAATAAATCAATAAATCAATAAATCAATTAATTATATCCATTTTGAAATCACTGGTGATTTCTGCAATCTGATTGGTTAAAAAGTGTGCGATTAATTCCTAAATTGCATCCTTTTGCTTCATTAATCGCATCTTTTTGTTTGCATGACTTTGTTATTCCCGATAAAGTTGAGATTTCAAAATGGATATAATTAAGTGGTAATTAAACTTCGTGTCGTGCAATTTTGGGCCAGAAATCATACTCGTGATTATCAAACTCCCGCTACGCAGTCGTGCAGTTTTGTAATCACTCGTATGATTTCGGCCCAAATTGCACTCCACTCAGTTTAATTACCATTATAAATCAATTATTCAATAAATCAATAAATCGACAGATGAATAAATCAATATGTAAATAAATAAATAAATATTAGATAAATCAATAGATAAATCAATCAATCAATCGATCAATCAATCAATCAATCAATCAATCAATCAATCAATCAATCAATCAATACCTTTTAGATAGATAAACCTGAACAATGCTAAAGGCTGACAGCTTTGGAATTTTTTCCCACCTCCTCCCCTAGCCCTCGACTTGTCTTGTTGTTCAAGACGTCACTCTCGTCCCCAGATCCCACTCATTCACCCCACTCGTGGGCTCTGGGCAACCCTACAAACCGGAAGCAAGAATTCTGCCGAGTAAGTCCTCACAGCGCATGCTTGAAAAGAGTCCCAAGGGAGCAAAATGCAATGTCGTCCCCAGAGCCGATTTTTCTTACTGCGCATGCTCGCAGAAAAATACAAGAAAGAAAAATACACGAATTGTTATTGTGTCAAAAACGCCGTTGTAGAAGTCTTTACAGCAAACAATTTAGATATATAGTGAAATATAAAGTTTAATAAACTGGTATATTCGCAGGTATTATTTTTGCATGTGAGATATACACCTATTTCAAAAAAGGTTGTCACCGCTAAGAGCGATAGGCGATAGGTAATAGGTCATTCCAAGACCGCTAAGCACTATTGATTTCTAATTGATTTACATATGAATAGCCAAATATTTGATGAAAGAGTGTAAAGAAAGATTTAGGATGGCTTAATTAAGAAATCAATAGTGCTTTGCGGTCTTGGAATGACCTATTACCTATCGCTTATCGCTCTTAGCGGTGACAACCTTTTTTGAAATAGGTGTATAATACCCATGATAATAGAAGGACAAAGGCAAACACTAATAGCTGTTGACAGACAAATTGACAGTGACCAGATGGGGACGGACCATTTGATCCGGCATCACCCGGTGATCAACAACAACAAACTCCTATTTTTCAAGTTGCTGGGCTTACAAAAGTTTTATTTCTTCATTTTTAGTTAGCCGATTCAATAAAGGTCTTTACTGTACGCTTCGAGGAGCGTCTTGTTCATATTTAAAAAACTAATTAATAATTCATAAGGCAAACACAATGAAAATTGCAACCGTGACGAGTGTTTTATATCTCATAAAGATTCGTCCTAATTTACATCAACTTTAACCTCGATTTTCTCTAAGATAAATAAAGATATTTTTGATTTTCTTTCCGGGAACAACTCAAATATGTGTTGGAGTTTTTTAAGTCGGATAAAGAACTCGAGATCGTGTTTTATCGGTATAAAGATCCTCGCCTACGGCTCGGATCTTTATATCCGATAAAACACTCTAGGGGTATAGAATGGTGTCTAAAAAATAAAGAGGCTCGCAAAACTCGGGTTTGATTTTTGTAGAGGCTCGGAGGCTCGGAGTTTCAAGATATTAGGCTCGGAATCTCGGAATTTTCAAATGCTGGGGTCGGAAGCTCGGATTTCGGATTTTGCATGTTGAAAGCTGGCTCGGATTTTAAAACAAGGGGCTCGCAGGCTCGGCGCGGGAGGCTCGGATTTTACCATTCTATACCCCTCACTCTCTCTCATTCTTTATCCTATACATAAAACATCTGAAACATGAACGAAAAAATACACGATTTGTTATTAAAAAGTTTATTAACGACAACATCGATCGGCAGCTTATCTAAATGTCTTTTTAAGCCAATATTCTGGTTGCACTACAGGCAACCAGGTAACGCTTCGAGGAGCGTCTTGTTAAAAAGTTTATTAACGACAATTTGTCAATCGCTCTTACCCTAGCGGCAGCTTATCTAAATAGGGAGTTTAAGATTGTACGACGGCAACGGCATCGCTACAATCTATGCTTTCTTGTATTCGTTTGTAGTTGAATTTGCGTTCGTTATCCCATAAAATTACAACATACGATGAATGGTATCGAAATGGTACATAGCGAATACATAGCAGAGTCATTATGAAAGAAATATGGTTTGGACGTTCGCGTTCTCGGTAGAGCGTGAAACTTTCGAGTTTGCCGTTGTAAATTGCCCGAGGACGGTTGAAATCTACTTATATTCACTAAACATTCCACGTGTCAGCTTTATTCTTCTTGATTATGTATTTTCTAACGATATGGAATAAATGCACGTGTCAGTTGTGTAAGAGTATACCCAGGGGATTGGGGCGTGAGATATATAAGAGCGTGACAGTGGAAGAAAGCCATCGAAGGTATCACAGGGAGCCCACAGCTACTGGTAGCAACGGGAGATTCAGATTTTTTTGGTTAATTGGATTACATTAGGAGCGGCCGTTTGGTCGCTTGTGCTTACGTTCCTTAGTTTCTCGAATTTCAGCGGCTTATTGGATTAGCGTTAAGAGCGGTTACCGGATTGGTCAGAAATCAAATTTGAATTTTCTCTCAGCTGTTTACGTCGGTAGAGTAGCTAAGAAGAGACATACAAGAGATATACAAGCACTTTGACTTCCGTCCCCCCATACTCGAGGCACACACTGAGCGATATCAAACTTCTATTGCGTTAGCGATTTTTTACGGCTAAGGCCCATACTGATTTTTTCTGCTCAAGCAGAACGTTGGACAATCTTTTTCAAGCATCATAATTTTGAGATTTTAAGTTCATAAGACATTTCATGAATATTTTTATGCAATTTTGTTCGAGGGGTCCAATTTTAGCTTCATCCCTTGTCTCTTTCTTTGCTTCTTAACCGCTCTTAACGCTAATCAGAAACACATAAGGGAGTTGAAACGTGTAACACGGGTTCCATGCTCCGGAATATTCAAATTATGCAAATGAAGCAAAGGCGCTTTTTGACCATATTTGGAAAATGAAAACTTGGCCAAAAATATATTTTGTAGCTTTTATTTGTAATTTTTCGGTCATTATTAAAGTATATTTTGCATTTTTGATGACTTTGGACATCCTAAAGTGCAACTTCGTACTCTGAAAAGAAAGTTTACGATCAGCTCCAAATGTTGAGTTCTCAAGGCAAACAGTAAGTGGATTTACAAAGCATTTTATCGCTCTTTCAGCTACTTTAAACACATTCAGAACAAACAAATAAACAACGTATTTAGTGTCTACCTAAGCGCTTCTATTTATTTGAATTTTTTTAAATAATGACTGTCTGTTTACAAGTATAAAATCTCTGTAAAATTACTTCATATTCGAGGTTACGATTCAAGCGTTCCTTACCAGAAAATTGCCCTGGCTTGGCCTCCGAGTCTTCACAATTTAGTCAGTAACCTTGAAATAAAATTCTGTTTCGTTTTGAACATGATTTGATCACTATAAGCTGCTGGAAAGTGAGCAACATGTGGATGGGAAATTGTTCCGCCATTTTTTGAAGGTCATATCACAGGTATCCCAAGTTCACTGTGAGAGATGATTTACTAGAGAATATAGGGTGACTTTTGAGCGTACGATTTTTTGCCTTAAATCTTAATAAAATTTATCAAAATACTCACAGTGTTTTCTTTGTGTTCTCAATGATCTCCTTTCATACGAAAATCGCTGAAACTCAGACAGGAGATCATTGAGAACACAAAGAAAACACTGTGAGTATTTTGATAAATTTTATTAAGATTTAAGGCAAAAAATCGTACGCTCAAAAGTCACCCTATATTCTCTAGTAAATCATCTCTCACAGTGAACTTGGGCTACCTGTGGTTTCAACCCCTTATGTGTTTCTGCGCTAATCCAATAAGCCGCTGAAATTCGAGAAACTAAGTGACGTAAGCACAAGCGACCAAACGGCCGCTCCTAATGTAATCCAATTAACCAAAAAAATCTGAATCTCCCGTTGCTACCAGTAGCTGTGGGCTCCCTGTGAAGGTATCTCTATTTCTTATGCAACACAAAAAACAAATTTGCGAAAATAAAATTAATTCGTAAGGTCCCCTGAAAATTACACTTCTATCTATGAATTCTTGTATTATTATCGCATAAGCATACCAAATAAAGAGATGCCAATTCCTAATCCGTTTCAGTGTTCGAAAATAATTTATATTCGTTAGATAGTTAGAATATAAATCTCATTGTTCTCTACCGTCGTCATCAACGTTGCCGTCGTACAATCTTAAACTCCCTTATGTCTTTTCTAAGCCGATATTTGGCTCGCTTTCACATGGGCACGAGTGAACGCCTAGTTAACTTGATTCTGGATTCTATGAACCAGTCGAGCCACTTAAATGAACTTGATGTAAATACTTACTTTTGTTCAACAGCGACCTTACTACCAGTTGTTGCAAACTGAGTTCGTTTCAACATCGAAGAAAGACCTTTGCGGCGAAACACAGAGTTCGCAATTATGAAGAGTTGTCGAATAATGGCCATACTGCAAGGAACGGCAATCAAATGTGCCCGATGACGAACTAATACCGCCTACAAAATGCGCCCCGGGAGTCTGTCGAAAATGTGTGTTGCTCAGTATGGAGTACACTAAGTGAGAACGTATCAATTGGATTAGGTTTAGCTTTTTCAATGCAAATGACATGCTAATGAGCAGAAACAAAAGATTGTAATTGTACTTGATATTCAATATGGCGCAGAATGCCTATTGTTTTAGGGACATCTAGAGTTAACGCAATCAACACTGTTTTCCAGAGCGCCGACATTCCATGCATGAGCAAGTCAGTACGTGATTGGTTATCGTATTCTCATAAGGGAATAAGCACTCATTAGCATACTGTCAATCACTCCTTGCCATCCTGTCAATCAAAATTTCCGAGCGTTTAACGAAAATACGTAAAAACATTTTGTAGCTTCGAATGAAACTCGAAATCTTGGTGCTAAAGATTGTGTGGTTGAGTATTTACAATGATCGCCAATTATTACGTCAAAGGAGAATCAATAACAAACAAGATAGATGAGGCAAAATGACAAGTTAACGTTCAATAAAAGTAAAGCTTGATTTATATGCGATCGAGGAAGATTCTAGGAAATACCTCTTTGATTATACTAGCAACTAGCAAGTGTGTTTCGTTCGTAATGATCGCTGCACATTGAAACCAAGCTTTAATAATAATCTATCTAGTATATATGTTGATAGCTCAATCGTTGAGAAAGTTAAAAAATCTAAGCTTTCAGTGTGGTGATTTTGATTAGTCTTTCATTGCTCTACTAAAGCATTGGATCAGATCGCAAGTTGTTATTTTGACAACTCCCTTTTCTTCCTATGGCTGATTATTTTATTTTATTCGATCTGCCCGACATAAAGTTCAATGATTGTAATCACTGAAACGTGTTTTGCTTAAGGTGACTCCCTATAGTAATTTTTGGACCAAACCGTTCACTTTTATTTGCCTTGTTTATAGCTTTAATCCGCAGCTATCGATTTGATATTGATACCAGCTATAGAGGTAAGATGAAAGTTTTCAATTATGGCAGTTTTAATATGATCAGCGTTACCATGGCAACGATAAACAATTATCGTTGAAATTGGTTTTTGCTAAATATCTCAAAAACCTGACCTGCTCGGGACAAGCAGTAAACAACATCATTAACTTCAAGCTAAGGCAAAGCAAATTAGACTATCTTAAAGAAATTCAATCTGTTTGATTTTGAGTAATTTGCAGAAATATTCTGAAGCATTCATTTTTATATGCTAAAAGCCACGACCGCTCAGAAGACGTGAAACACCAACAAAACACTGTAAAGAAGCCTTTGCTTGTACACTTCAAAGTGGCTAAATGGTTATTCTTAACTCTCTTCCAAAGCAAAGATATCACTTTTTCTTTACAGGCAACTTTTGATAAACATTGCCGTAACGTCTATTTCGAAATTATTTCCAAAATATCTCTCAAACGACTTAATATTTTTGCTCCAGAATGCAAACGGCCGCGACAGCACTTCATTAGCATACTGACACCACGCGCGAAGCTTGGAGACCTCGTTAGCATAACAAGGCAGGCTATTCACAATTCCCGCCAAAACTATACCAATTTGAAAGTTGAAGATGATAATAAATACACTCCTAGCATATCAAGCAAAAATATTAAGTCGTTTGAGAGATATTTTGGAAATAATTTCGAAATAGACGTTACGGCAATGTTTATCAAAAGTTGCCTGTAAAGAAAAAGTGATATCTTCGCTTTGGAAGAGAGTTAAGAATAACCATTTAGCCACTTTGAAGTGTACAAGCAAAGGCTTCTTTACAGTGTTTTGTTGGTGTTTCACGTCTTCTGAGTAAGGTTTGGGCGGTCGTGACTTTTAGCATATAAAAATGAATGCTTCAGAATATTTCTGCAAATTACTCGAAATCAAACAGATTGAATTTCTTTAAGATAGTCTAATTTGCTTTGCCTTAGCTTGAAGTTAATGATGTTGTTTACCGCTTGTCCCGAGCAGGTCAGGTTTTTGAGATATTTAGCAAAAACCAATTTCAACGATAATTGTTTATCGTTGCCATGGTAACGCTGATCATATTAAAACTGCCATAATTGAAAACTTTCATCTTACCTCTATAGCTGGTATCAATATCAAATCGATAGCTGCGGATTAAAGCTATAAACAAGGCAAATAAAAGTGAACGGTTTGGTCCAAAAATTACTATAGGGAGTCACCTTAAAGCAACCGTTAAGTTTATAGAAATGTATCCGCCGGTCGTTTCAATGATAAAGATGGCATTGCGAATCAATTTCACTGATGACTTAGACTTGTAGAAGATCGATCGATTCCGCTAAAAATCTGCTTTTCTCTCAACCAAGAATACCTAAGAATAAAGTTTTCACTACAAAAGGAATTATAAGACAAAATAAAACCATTAGCAGTTAAACAAGTGGTCAGTTTGAATGTGGTTTTAATTGCGAAGTTGGGTTTGTTTACCGTAAGTTGTACGCGTTGCTATGTCGCTTGTCCCGAATAAACTCCTTTACTACACTCTCTCCTCAAATATATCTACTTATATCTTTAATTGCATGCTTTCAGTGTTGGTCTTGCTTGTGGAATGGCTGTTTTATTTTTTATTTGCGCCCGTTACATTGATTAATACCGGTTGTTAGCGTCAGTTGAAGTTTGTTGAATTCGTTTCTATGAATAACAGTCTTTTAAAGATGAAGTCGATTCTGCTTAAAAATCAGTCCACTTTCACTGCGCAAGATTACCTTAATATTTTTGCTCCAGAATGCAAACGGCCGCGACAGCACTTCATTAGCATACTGACACCACGCGCGAAGCTTGGAGACCTCGTTAGCATAACAAGGCAGGCTATTCACAATTCCCGCCAAAACTATACCAATTTGAAAGTTGAAGATGATAATAAATACACTCCTAGCATATCAAGCAAAAATATTAAGTCGTTTGAGAGATATTTTGGAAATAATTTCGAAATAGACGTTACGGCAATGTTTATCAAAAGTTGCCTGTAAAGAAAAAGTGATATCTTCGCTTTGGAAGAGAGTTAAGAATAACCATTTAGCCACTTTGAAGTGTACAAGCAAAGGCTTCTTTACAGTGTTTTGTTGGTGTTTCACGTCTTCTGAGTAAGGTTTGGGCGGTCGTGACTTTTAGCATATAAAAATGAATGCTTCAGAATATTTCTGCAAATTACTCGAAATCAAACAGATTGAATTTCTTTAAGATAGTCTAATTTGCTTTGCCTTAGCTTGAAGTTAATGATGTCGTTTGCCGCTTGTCCCGAGCAGGTCAGGTTTTTGAGATATTTAGCAAAAACCAATTTCAACGATAATTGTTTATCGTTGCCATGGTAACGCTGATCATATTAAAACTGCCATAATTGAAAACTTTCATCTTACCTCTATAGCTGGTATCAATATCAAATCGATAGCTGCGGATTAAAGCTATAAACAAGGCAAATAAAAGTGAACGGTTTGGTCCAAAAATTACTATAGGGAGTCACCTTAAAGCAACCGTTAAGTTTATAGAAATGTATCCGCCGGTCGTTTCAATGATAAAGATGGCATTGCGAATCAATTTCACTGATGACTTAGACTTGTAGAAGATCGATCGATTCCGCTAAAAATCTGCTTTTCTCTCAGCCAAGAATACCTAAGAATAAAGTTTTCACTACAAAAGGAATTATAAGACAAAATAAAACCATTAGCAGTTAAACAAGTGGTCAGTTTGAATGTGGTTTTCATTGCGAAGTTGGGTTTGTTTACCGTAAGTTGTACGCGTTGCTATGTCGCTTGTCCCGAATAAACACCTTTACTACACTCTCTCCTCAAATATATCTACTTATATCTTTAATTGCATGCTTTCAGTGTTGGTCTTGCTTGTGGAATGGCTGTTTTATTTTTTATTTGCGCCCGTTACATTGATTAATACCGGTTGTTAGCGTCAGTTGAAGTTTGTTGAATTCGTTTCTATGAATAACAGTCTTTTAAAGATGAAGTCGATTCTGCTTAAAAATCAGTCCACTTTCACTGCGCAAGATTACCTCAAAGTGAAGTTTACACTATAAAAAATCTTTTTACTCAACCAGAAATAAAGGTCGTTACTATACCTAAAAAGAGGTACAAAAGGCAAGTTGGGTTTGTTTGTAGTCGAGTTTGACAGTTGCTAGGACTGCCAAGACACTTCTCTCTTCCCTTTATTCGGCTTTATTCCCTTTATTCGACTTATATTTTTAATTTTTTCAGACTCTCTACCTTAACTCTAGGTATTTTCAAGCACTTAGAGGGTCAGTTAATTGAGTTAACACTCCTTGATGTCCCTCAATTCTGCCCTATGTATTTGCAACCGCGCCCCTCCCCCCCCCCCCCCCCACACACACACAAAAAAAAAACACACACACAACAACAAGAAATAAATTTCTTTAACGTGTAAGTTTATTTAATAGAGTTTTTCTGTATCCTTTGTATTTCACTTTGAAAAACAGAGTTTGTTTTTGTGTATGCAAAACATTTATACCTAAACAATAGAAGTGTTGAGAAAGACTTATTACGAAAGCTGCGATTGGTCAGCTATTCTAAGCAAATCGTTCAAGCGTAAGAGGCGCTAAAACTTAAAATTCACTCGTGGTTCACCGTTTATGCGGTGCAGAGGTGTTTAGAAGTATAGAAATGTCGAGCTAAGAAAACAGTTATTTGCAACGTACTTCAACCAGAACACAACAACTTGGAGGACATCGTCACGTTCTCCAAATGAAAAAGATGAGAAAAGATGAAGTTGAGGGCCCACTCAACAAATGTGTGGAATTAATCTGATAATTCTCCGACGGATGAAGGTCCACTTGAAAGTACCAGGAAAGACAAAGAGAAAAGTGTTTCCAGCCAACAAAGTTTACATGACGACTTAGACTTTGAAAACGAAGACACGGACCCCAACGAAGACCTGGAACCTAAACCAAGAAACACGGAAAACAAGTCCAAGAAAATCCAGGAGAGACGCCAACATGATAGCGTCAAGAAAAAGAAAGTCAAAGATTTAAGCATAGTTAATTATGATTTAAGCTCCAGTGAAGAAAGTTTACAAGACTTGGGCTTGGAAAGTGGAAATAATAGCGAAGACCAAAACCCTAGAGAGACGAAAAAGAAGTCGACGAAAGGCAAGGCAAAGAAAAAGAAGAGGGGAGGGTTAAAAGGTTTAACGCCTTGACAGAGAAAGCTGAGAATCTCATGCACGTTGGATTAAAAACAGCAAAGCTACACACGAAATGTCTCCAATAAAGTGCAAGGACACAAGGAATGGATTTATCATCAGATAATACGGACTCTGATTGAATAGCAATTCGCAGATCGAGCGTCGACTATTTGTTTTAGGTTTGACATTTACTCAAGAGAACTGAAAATGGAACTTATAGTACTATACACTTACTCAGTTTTTTTGCGTAAAGGTTTTATTTCATCTATAAGTCATATGTATGTTAGATGACCGATAATTAACATGATAATGAAATTATATATAACAATCGAAAAAGTTACAAAAATAATTCCTTTTTGGATAAATTTAAGCGATAAAAATTTTATTGACGACGTTTCGACGTTCACTTAACGCCATTATCAATTCAAAGGTTCTTGAAGCTACTCGCCTTGATAATGGCGTTAAGTAAACGTTGAAACGTCGTCAAGAAAACTTTTATCGCTTAACTTTATCTTTAAATGTTTAAACAAAAATCTGCTTATCCGAATATGTAGTTCATACAAAATAAGCACAGCGTGTAGATGGTACCTCATACGTTACTAACTGCCAACCTAGAAATGTAAGTGTGGTACTACCTCAACCAAATATACGTAAGAAAAATTCTATTGTTCACACAGAGTGCATGGGATCAAGCATGTCGAACCAAGTTCTAGGCCATATAGGAAACTGTAGTGCATTTTGGGATCAGTTTTGCGAGAAAACAAAAGTACGCCGTTTTCCCTGTAGCCTAAAAGCTGAGACCGAAATGCATGGCTCCTGAGTACACTAGTAATATATGGATTTTCATTTGTTTTATCTATGAATTTTGCGACCGCCGTTTGGAATACCAAGTATTTTTCTCGGTCGATTTTAGAAGCATGGGGATATGGCGTGTTTCTTTAAAGGCCCACTTGGACGCAAATCGGAAACTGTGAAAGTTGGAAACTGATTATTTCTACTGTATGAAGATTAATATAATATAGTACAATAACTAGCTAATTTCAGAGAGAAATTTACATTTTAAGCTCACTATTACAGAAAAATGTTGGTTTAAAACCTAAACGAATTAAATAATAGGGTTGAGTAATCGACGTCATAATGACGCCATTTACTACTCACAATTTGGATGCTAATAAGCTTGATATTTTATCCGTCTTTTTTGAATGTGAAGACAGTATTGCTTCATGGTGATTATTGGCACTGAGTACATAGGTTTCATTTAGCTTCAAATCATTTTCAATTTTCATGGATTTTCATCCAAGTGCTCCTATCAGATTCCCCATTGTTCATTTCGGTTTCAGCTTCTATGCTTTGAAGAATCAATGTTTGTGCAGGTATACTATGGGCCTATTGATAAGGTCTACTCTTTACACTGCGCCTAGCCAAGATATGATTGCAATTTAAACATTTTATATATTTAAGAATTGTTCTCTAATTCTTCTAACTAATCTCCGCCGTCTATTCACAAGTGCAAGTATGGTACTAACAACTACAGATACAAAATGCCTGTCGCCACGGAATCTACCAGAACGCCCAGGAATAGAGCGGTATATCCTTGCATCTACGATTCTGTGTTCAACCCGTTCTCTTGCCCCATGTAACTCCCGATTAGTACGAAATTGGATGCGATTAAGGCGGCCTTGTCTTGGTCTTCGGAATGGCGTTAAAAGAGGGTAAACTGAGGGATATCCCCCATCCGCCAGTAAATAAGAGTTGCGAGGGAGTTGGAGCTGCCACCTGTAGCCTATGTGTGGTAAACGTGCGTACGATGCAGAATCAGTTACATGCTCCAGATATCCACCTCTCAAAAGCTGAAAGAAGCCATCACTGTCAACAACTACGTGGAAATTGAGGAAATGATATCCTCGATCTCTTCTATAATACAATCGCTGTGCATCACCTTGAGGCCTGTTGATCTGAACTGCAAATGCGTCAATGGCATCAACTGCTTTTGGTAGCTCTTCAAACTCACCACGTTGGTTGTCCCATTCATTTTCACTATTCCATGCAATGTACCGATGAACATAATGTTGGTATACAATTGGAACGAATTGTAAAAATCATGTCATGGACATTACTTGGAGAAACATGAAACAACTGGGCCAGACTTGTTAGAGTGTAGTATTGTCTTAGCCATACGAATGTTAGTAAAATTCTGTCATGTAAACAAAGATAAGAGCACATGGTCTAGTTCTTCTAATACGCCTACGCGGATTCCAAGGGTCTCAAACTCGCGACTCTACTTCGACTTCGATGCCCTCTACCACTCGTTAGACTACCAGGTGTCTCTCCCGTTAAAAACAAAAAGTACTCGGGGTGGGCTGCAGCGGTGTTCCAAATGCTATATCGGCGAGGTGTTAACCAACGATTACTATCGTAGTAGTTTCCGATGATTACATGTATCGGTACCAGCAACCGTGTAACGATGTTCAGGAAAGCTTCAATACCTTCAAGCAGAGCATCAAGTGGTAAAGGAGGCGGAGGAACTGTACCACAAGTTAAAATGCGTAAATATAGTACAAGAAACGCAAGAATATCAAAAATAAAAGCCGGTAACGTTGGAACCATTTTTGTTCGGTGGTTATCTGACCTATCTGAGCTACAAAGCCGGTATTTTATGAAAGCAACAATAGCTTTTCACACTCTTAATTTAATGCTCGAGTGATCTTATTCAACAACATACAATGCAATCAGCCACTGTATTTTGAGGGCTGTGAAAAACAAAGCCCTATGAAAAACAGAAGATGCAGAAAAACTCTAATAGTGAAAATACAAAGGTCTAAACCATAAATGCAATAAAATATAACGACAACAGGAAATAATATGCTTGTACATTTTAAGCTTAAACGAAAAAGCCTAAATAATGAGAAACAGTAGTAACTAAAATCATACATGCGTAGCACTATTTGTCAATTAATAATAGGTAATAGTAATTTAACATTCGGTTTATTTGGTTGGTTTGCCTCAATACTCTCTGACAATGAACGATTGTTTTGATTTGTTTTGTTTGCCTCAATGGACAATTGATTCGGTTTGTTTGCCACAATGGGCAGTGATTTTGGTTGGTTTGGCTGAATAGCATGGACGATCGGTTTAGATCAGTTCTCATCGTGCACCAATGGACTCGATCTGGCAATTAGTGAAGTCGCCCCATGTAAGGTAATCCGGAACTAGGCTGGATTCCGGATCCCAGTCGCTCGGATTCCGGATTCTAGTCAATGGATTCCGGATTCCAGTGGCTGGATTCCGCATTCCAAAATTTTTACTAGTTTTCAAGAAGCTAGAAAATACATTTTAAAGCTTTGGTCAAGAAATGTATTTTCTATGCAAGACTATGTACCATAATCAAGTATACGCAAATGCACGAATAAGTTGTAAAAGAATGAGAACACATACCTCTCATTTTGAGAAGTCTTGCTTTTCCATACGAGCAAAACATCCGATGTCGGAAGTAAAAGTTATGCCGGATTTTATAAGTGTTGTATGAAATTCTCAAGAAAACACTTGATGTAATGGCGAAATATTTTACTCACTGTAATCATGCATCGTTCGCAGTATTTTGACTTTTAATTTCTGTGGCTGTTTTCGTTGGCTAATACTTAAATCATTATTTGTTCATTTCCTTTATTTTGAGTAACTTAATATATACCAAGCAGCACTAATGGCCAATCTTCGCGCTAACACACTTTAATGAAACTTCCAATGTATCACTGACGTGCACGTGTAATTACAATGAACATTTCTCATTTACATACATTTATATACATATACAAGAATGTTGTACTTACAGTAAGAATCCATTGTTCAATACACAAAAGGCGAGCTCGATCGAACGTACAATACTGCTATCTCTGAGTTTTTCACTTTCGTTAGAAATAATACGAGTAATTGGTTGAATTGTTCATCGGTGCTTCAGTTTCTAATTTTGCCAGTTCTGTATGAATGGCGAACCTTGTAGTTCTTCTCGCGGAAAAGCTAACACCTTCCAGACGGGTTCGTGCTGACTGCTCTAAACTGAGTCGCTTCTCGTTTTGTTTTTCTTCTTTCTAATTTTGTATTTTATTGACAAACGGTCACCCATAAACTTATTTCATCATATTATTGACACCAGCTACCGGTTTGTTCACTGATGTCAATAACGGTATGCCAACAAACCTCCCGGTGGTCTTTATAAATTATATCAACTTGATGACAGCCGATAGAGTGCTTACAATATATCCGTGAAAAACTTTGTAAGGAATTGCACTAATTTGCACTGATTAAACAATAGAAAACAAAGGATTTCGCGCTATTTAGTACAATTTAGTTCGCTAATTAACTTTTTCACGGATATATTGTAAGCGCTCTATAATACAATGAATTAACAGCTCACAGAGGAGGGGAGGGGCGGGGAAAAAGCAAGAATTATCATGGCCTACTGTACTTCAGTTCTGAAATCCAAACTTTGGATTCTGGATTCCCGGATCCCAAGATTCGGATTCCGGATTCCAAAGTCATATTTTTCTTGGATTCCGGATTCCGGATTACCTTACACGGGGCGAGTGAAGGGACAGCGTCTCTGTAGATGGTATAGTTTGTTCTTGAGAGATCGATTGTTTGATCTTACCTCAAAAGCCAGCTAGAACTGAGTTCTGGAACTTGTTTCTTGCAATAAGTACGAGAATGTAAGCCCACGTGCTCGGTTAGTCACTGACACATGCATCATTAGCAATGCCCATTCACCTACGACCGCCATTTTGAATTGGAGCCGGCCGAGATGGCTCATGGGAACGAATCATCCATCGCTAGTTGACGACAGTTGACCGAGGAGTCCCATAATAAGATGCCCAGACCTCCACCGGCCATTGCGTAAACATGAAAAACGCGGACTAATTTGTAAAACGCAAACTGAGTTTTCGAGTCCAGTCCAGTCCAGTCCAGTCCAGTCCAGTCCGTGGTTTACATAGCGAAGCGCAACAGTGACGTCACAACTCAGACAAACAAACCGAATTTTTCATCTCGTTGAGCTCGATTTCGGTAGGATTTTAATGACTAGTAGTGGCTAGTCGAAAATTCGTTGCATTAAAGAATTCCATAGTTCTACGACGTATTGTTTCTTCAAGTTTCTCGACTATCTTCAATACACGTATTCAATTAGATCTTCTAATAGGTCCGACACTTTGTGGTACGTAGTTGTTTTCGACACAAGTCTATATATATATATTTTTGGATTTTAATGCCCATTTTTTTAAACATAAACAACGTTTTCATAATAAAATGTAGGTCTCTCCGTGTTCGGAGAAATGACGCTTTTTTATTATGTCCATTTTCGCAATTTGGCAATAAGAACGCCAATTTCCCATACATTCTATTTCTAATTTACGAAAATACACATATTAAAAGCGTCATATCTATAGAAAATGGCGCTATATAAATATTACATATTATTATTATTATTATTATATCTCTAAATCGAAACCGTGAACGTTATTTGCAGCGATGGATTTAGAAAATATAGTTGTTGTACAGCGATGGATTTACAAAATATAGTTGTTGTACATTACACAAATGAAATTAGAACAAAATAGATAAAATCTTTACTTTTCGATTTTCACTTCTAAAACGCTTCACGTTGAATGTTTTTTGGTTGATTTGTATGTGTTCATTGAGGCGCTAAAGTTAGTTCATGTGTGCACTGAAGCGCTTCTAGTTTAATCAATCCAAAATAGATGACCGTAATATTTGGCGATGCAATCTTGATTGAAGAGACGACACATTTAAGTCGCTACTTCATACTAGTATACACCTATTTTGAAAAAGGTTGTCGCACGAGAGGCCTCAAGCCCCTGGAGAAAGATTGAGAAATTGGAAGTGTGATCCCCCTTTGGTGGAAAATGCACGCGACTAGACCGTAAAGGAGTATGGGTAATTACAAATCTTCACTCGCTTTTCAACTTTGATCTTGATTCCAGCGTCAACAAATGGTGTGTAAGACGAGAGCAAGCTAGATTGTAAATATTTGTGTGAATTTATAACGTTTTCAAATCCTACCCATGACTCCTTTCAGGTGAGTCGCATAGGCATCAAGACTTTTTGTCCGACAACGTTCAGTGATTGAAATAGTAGTAGTTGATGAAAAATTACTGATACTAATGGGTCAACTTAAGATTAACATAAGAAATATTTTGATTTAGCACAGGTTTCAGTTAATGAATATGTACATGTATGTAGTGCTTCCTTTATCTTAAACGTGCCATGATCAATTATGCAAATGTCAGCAAAAGAGCACGTGTCACGACTCTATATGTGTTTAAGGTGGCTCGATTGAGTTTTTCAGTAGAGCTACCAGTCGTTTGAGTGAAAACTATTTGTTCATCAGCTGTCCGATGGTAAATTAAGTATTACACGCTTATTAGATAAAGATCCAAGTTTATGATGACGTTTGTTATATTACCTTAGAGTTTTTCACTGTAGAGTCCAGACTATTAAGCAGTTTGGCAGCAGAGATCTCTGTCAGCCATTTCTTCAAATCCCTTGAAACAACTCCCAAGGCACCAACCACAATTGGTATCACCCTTACTTCTCTCAATTTCCAAAGCTTCTTTAGTTCCCTACGTAACTCATCATACTTTTGAATTTTCTCATTTTCTTTTTGGCTAACCCTACTATCGCCTGGACAAGCAATGTCCACAATGAAACACTTTCTCAGCTCCTTGTCTAGCAAGATTATGTCAGGTCTCCGGCTCTCAATGACATGATCAGTCTGTATGTTTACATCCCAGAGAACCTTTACGTGTTCATTTTCTAGCACCCTTTCTGGCTTATGGTTGTACCACTTGACATCTTCAACCAGATCATACTGTTTACAGATATCTAGATGTATGATCCTTGCAACATTATCATGTCGTCGTTTGTATTCTGTCTGAATTATTATTATTATTTCTTTTATTTCACAGCGTAATACTGGCTGCTTACATCATTTTGCCGGGAATATACCCTATTCCTAAGGCCTTATCTATTTACGACGGGTTTTTTTAAATAGTTTTAGAGCAAATTCATACAAAAACGTTTAGTGCTCCTAAAGAAAAATCTTTTGGTTAACTGCTTTCTCCCTTTGGTGAGAGGTAGTCTGATATATGAACAACATTTGGACAGTCCAAGAGTTGTCATGCTGCTTTGCTTTTAAAATTATTGAATCGAAACTGACAAGAAATTGTGATTTTGGGTGTTAAAATATTGCGCCTCGAATAATTCAAAATCCTTTTATACGAATCTCTCCAAAATTCGTATGCTGCTAGGCAAAGTCCTAAATATTAACGCTTTATGCGTCGTTTTAAAAGTTTAGGTCGGAAAACGCGTAAAATTACTTGGGATCTAAAACGGTGACCCCGATGTAAACAAAACACATACCATTAAAAACTTCAGTCTGTATGTAGTAAGTTGACGAAAGTTCATAACTGTGGGTGCTTTCATATAAGAACTACAGTCGTTTCAATTTGACCGGTCGAAGAGAAATTGTAGGAAGCCCCCTTAACAGAGTTCGTCTATTAAAAAGGCAGGGCTAAAAGGGGTTAACGACACGTCAACTTGGCCGGAAGCAATGGAATGAGGCAGGCATTTACTCTGGAACAAGGTATCAATTTTGGAAATTTTGCTCTGGAACACTGGGGTCAGGGTTCGAGGGGCTCAGTGGCACATACCTACCCATAACTGGAAGGAGTAACCCCCGGGTTGGCCGCAAGGAGAAGAACAAAGAAAGAAAAGCAAAGGAGAAGAAAAAAGAGAAGAAGCCCTAGCGTGACAACAAAACTGCGGCTGCGTAGGAGACTACCATCCACAAAGATAGCAATATTTAATTGTTTAGCACCATTTGCGGCAATCTTCTAAGTGAATTTTCCACAAGGAGATTGTCTTCCGTCTGTTTTGCCTTGGCAATTTCATAGCTACCTTGTCAAAAATCCACTTTACCTAAATCTCCTTTCCCCCCCCCCCCCCCCCCCGGGAGTGTAGTGTTGCTCCTGCAAAAGGACAAAAGCTCGCCAAAACAAGGCCCGTAGAAGCTGATCAAATGATGCATTGATACCGACTACGGGGGGGGGGGGGTGGGGGGGTGGGGGGGGGGGGGGGGGGCGGAGGGGAAAGGAAAGAGGGGAAAAGGACGCACTGGGCTTTTGACTACCCCTAACTTGTCTTGAGGCCAAATTTAATCCAATTAGACCATCTAATTGGATTAATTTTGGCCTCAAGACCAAAGTTAATCCAATTAGATGGTCTAATTGGATTAATTTTGGCCTCAAGCGGTCTAAAATGCTCAACTTTGAGCGCATGACCAAGATGGTACAATACAATACAATACAATAACTTTATTATTGGTACTTTGGTATTTTCATACATGGAGACAAGTTAGGGGTAGTCAAAAGCCCAGGACGTCCTTTTCCCCTCTTTCCTTTCCCCTCCGCTCCCCTCCCCCCTCCCTGGCGCCCTGGGTCTCCGAGGGTCCTGGTCGACTTTCGGTGGTTAACATCCGTCTGCAGCATGCCACGAACTTTCAAGCATAAATCAAATCAACCCTAATTAAACAGCTCGAGAAAAAACAGGCATTTCTATGGACTCTTCTATGGAATCTCAGCCTTGCCCTTGGCCATGCAATATTTCAATACATAACTGCCCGCGGGCATAACTGACATAACATAAAAACATTACGTGAACTTTGATCATGGCCGGATGAAAAGCACAGCACGATCGAGAGGGGAATGGCCATCTTCACGATGGCTGACTTAAAACGACTTGATGGCCCATGCTCATGGATTATGAGTGTTCTTTTCCTAACCTGCAGTCTAATCGAATATGGTTCAGTTTCAACATACGGTATTTTGTTTCCCAGCATCTTAGAGGACTTGAAGTCTAGTAAAGCGGTTACTGGTAGGTAAATATAACAGAGTGATTTTATTAATTAGCCCGTGAAACAATAACCAGCGTGAAGTTAGCCCGGGATTCGGCCCGGGATTCAGCCCGGGATTCGAAAACAGTCAAAAACCTCCAATTCAATCCAAATAAAGTACTAGACACGATCTATAGCTCGAATAATGTCTTACTAAGTCGAAACCAAATCGGAAAGTACTTTGTGTACAATAATACACGGCAATATTTCAATTAACGATATCTCAAACCGTAACCTTTGACAGGCCAAGACAAAAATCAAAATAACTCAACAACAATTTACTCAATCCTAACCAAATTTCAGATTCTTGGTCACTATAATATAGAGAACCCAGACCAGTACTTTATTCAAGAATATAATCTGAATTTAAGGGAGAGAATTCAAAATCAAAGTACGTCACATGTAATAATTAACTTGCCCTCTAGCCGACCAAGAATAATTGAATAACTCACCCAGAATACACTCAATTATTACCAAACCTTCGATTTGAGGTCAGTATTATATCTAGAACCCAGACCAGTATCATTCATAAATATACTATAAATTTCAGGGGGAGGAGCGCGTTACGTTTAATAACTAACTCGCCGTTCTCGGCCGACCTACAAATAAACTGGAAAAAACGGAATAACTCCGCCAGAATACACTCAACTATTACCAAAAGTTTGCTTCGAAGGCAGTATTATATCCAGAACCCAGACCAGCACTTAATACACCGATAGGGTACAAATCTCAGGGGGAGAACAGGCTGCGTTAGTAACAAACTCGCGCTCTATCCAGCAAAGAAAAATTGAAATAACTCAATAACGCTAAGCTCAAATCGTGTCAAACCTCGGATTCCAAGATAATACTTTAAGCCTAATCCAGACCACTACTTTATTACTCGTGCCCAGGCCTTTAGGCCGGGTACGAGTTATAAAATGCAAATGTTTCTTTTTACTCGTGCCCAGGCCTTCAGGCCGGGAACGAGTTATAAATTGCAACTGTTTTTTTTCCTGTCGTCGTCGCGAGAATGCAGCATTTCTGAGTCAGCATTCTTGCGCAAGCGGTTAAGTGATGAATCGGCTAAGTGATGCACTCTCAATTGGTCAAGAGCGGGAGAAACAATGCCCTTCATTCATCGCCTACTCTTCGTAGTGAACGCCAGTGAGGAACCTTAGGAATGCAAGATGGCCGACTACAACGAAAATCGCTTTCAGAGACAGGCTCTTCTCGGAATAATACATCGTAAAGTGGGGCTTATAACTTGAGATATACCTAGACACTCATAAGAGCTTCAGAATGGGCTGTTGTTTTGGGCGGCATCTCCAATCCTTTGACCAAATATTCAATTCTAATTGGAGTACTTGAAAGTAGGCCCTCGCGATACGAATTATTTCCTATGAGTTGGAAATCTACGAATTTCTCATCCTACATGTCGCTAAACGAACAAACATAGAAGCAAGTCAATTATATTCCTCATTTAAGCATTCAAGAGATCTTGAGAGGTTTTTGTACTGAATATTAATATCGGAGACCATTGCATGGAATTAGGTTCCATTGACCTTGTATTTCGCGTTTGGTCACGTAACGTCTTTTATTCAATATATAAAACATCCGAAAAATACACGATTTGTTATTGTGTTAAAAACACCGTTGTAGAAGATTTTACAGCAAACAATTGAGATACATAGTGAAATAGAAAAATGAATAAAACTGGTATATTCGCAGGGGATATTTTTGCATGTCGGAGATATACAATACTCATGTATGATAAGAGGCAAACACTAATAGCTCAGTGCTGACAGACAACTTGACTAATCAGATATTCTTTAGTTTTAATAAGTTAACCGATTCAAAAAAGGTCTTATGTTACGGTTAAATATTTCCCGGAATGGTGAAGAATGCGTGAAACGGCTCGGGGAAGAGGGCTCCCGGGGCACGAGTGAACGCACGTGTGCGTCTAGTTCTTTTTTTCCTGTCGTCGTCTCGAGAATGCAGCATTCTTGCGCAATCGGTGACGTGTGCACTCCTGATTGGTTAAGAACGTAAGAAACAATGCCCTTCATTCATCACCTCCGTAGTGAACGCCAGCGAGGAACTTTAGGAATGCAAGATGGCCGACTACAAAGAAAATAGCTTTCAGAGACAGGCTTTTCCTGCAGTAGCACAATGTAATTTGGAGCTTTTAACTCCAGGTATACCTTTATACTTATAAGAGCTTCAGAATGGGCTGTTAGTTTGAGCTTCATCTCCAATACTTTGACCAAATATCGAACTCTAAATGGAGTACTTGAAAGAGAACCCTCGCGATAAACATGGATAAACTGAGTATTTCCTATGAGCTGTGAATCTACGAATTTCTCATCCTACATGTTGCTAAACGAACATACGTAGAAGCAAGTCAATTGTATTCCTCATTCAAGCATTCAAGAGATCTTGAGAGGTTTTTGTACTGAATTTTAATACGGAATTCTAAAGCAGACCATTGCATGGAACGGATAGGTTCCATTGACCTTGTTGGTCACGTAACGTCTTTTATTGTTTAAAACATCCGAAACATGAACGAAAAAATTCACGATTTGTTATTGTGTTAAAAACGCCGTTGTAGAAGTCTTTACAGCAAACAATTGAGACACATAGTGAAATAAAAAGTTGAATAAACTGGTATATTCGCTGGTAATATTTTGCATGTCGACTAATAGCTGCTGACAGACAAATTGACTAATCAGATATTCTTTAAAAATGTCAAAAAAGGTCTTTATTATGTTACGGTTAAGTGAAGAATGCGTGAAACGGCTCGGGGAAGAGTACGAACGGGGCTGGTCATTGAAGCCTCTCCTAAAAGGGGGCTTCCGGGGCACGAGTGAACGCACGTGTGCGTCTAGTTTAAGAATAAAAGAGAAATTTCAGGGGGAGAAGTGCGTATTAAACAATAGATTCGGTCCGGGATCCAGAAAGAGTTATTGAGCCACGAAAAGAATTCCAAAACAATCCGAAACTCGCTCTAGACAATCCAAAAGTTATGCTTAGTTGGTTTCCGAGCTCAAAACCACATTTTGTGTGTCACAAGGCACATTTTTTTTACCGTCAGTTAATCATTAACTCGCTTGTCTGGAAAATTCAAATAACCCGGCGGCAATTCACTCCACCCTAACCAAACTTCAGGTTGTTGGTCATTTCCATATGCAGAACCCAGACCAGTACTTGATTTGACAACGTCATATAAATTTCAGGGGGGAGGGGTACGTTACATCTGATAACCAACTCCAGCTCTAGTCGGCGGTGAAAAACTGAAATAACGCGACTAGAATGCACTCAATTATTTCCAAACCTTGGATTCCAAGTCAGAACTATGTCTTGAGCTCAGACCAGCACTGAATTCCGCGATCCGATACAAATCCGAAAACAATAGTTTTACAGTCTACTACTAACTATTAGCCTTACTATTCTTTCACAGACGACGGAAAATCACTCTAGTGTGTGTTAGCTTAGTAACTATTTCATAGTCCGATAAAAATCACTATTGTGTAATAGTCTAATATAGACACAAGAAAACAATGAAAATAAGGTCTATTGGTCTACTGACTAGAGTGATTTTCATCGGACTGTGAAACAATTACTAATAGTCAGTGTTTAATAGTGTCTAATAGTTGTATTGCAACAAAAGAAAACAATGGGTGCAGAGTCTATTAGTGTCTATTAGCTTAGTAACTATTTCACAGTCCGGTGAAAATCACTCTATCTCAGTCAAGGTGTATTTGCAATTTGGGCAGGCTTCAACTCTCGTCTAGGCTCACTTAAACTAAAAACTTCAGCTGTGTTTTTTTAAACCAAGCTGAATCTGAATCTGAGAGGGGATGTAATTGATTATTTTTATCTTTGAATGCACAGACTGATATCATCCATTCGTGCTCATGTGAATTTGTATTGTAAAACATTTCAAGTTTTCTTCCTTCTCCCTCAAATTCAGATCCAGATTCAGATTTCAGTAAAATATTAAAAAAATAATGAATAAAATCAGTCAGTGTATTATACATATTCTATTCTATTCTATTCTATTCTATTCTATTCTATTCTATTCTATTCTATTCTATTCTATTCTATTCTATTCTATTCTATTCTATTCTATTCTATTCTATTCTATTCTATTCTATTCTATTCTATTCTATTCTATTCTATTCTATTCTATTCTATTCTATTCTATTCTATTCTATTCTATTCTATTCTATTCTATTCTATTCTATTCTATTCTATTCTATTCTATTCTATTCTATTCTATTCTATTCTATTCTATTCTATTCTATTCTATTCTATTCTATTCTATTCTATTCTATTCTATTCTATTCTATTCTATTCTATTCTATTCTATTCTATTCTATTCTATTCTATTCTATTCTATTCTATTCTATTCTATTGCATTCTATTCTATTCTATTCGATTCGATTCGATTCGATTCGATTATTATTGATAAATAACACAACGAGCTAGGCGCGTGCATGCGTTATTATTGTGTAATTTGAAAAAGTGGCCCTTCAAAATTAGATGTTAGAAAAAGCTGCACTTTCAATTCTTTCCGGTCATCAATCCAAATTTGAAAATCTCACTAATTTTTGTTCTCTCCTTGAACGAAGTAGTAGTCGGTGTTGTAGATATAATACTGGTTTAGGTAATAATTGAGAGAACTAATTCTAGTTATTTCGGTTTTTCACTGTATATACACGCAAACTAAGTAAGGCTTCTCTACTGAGCACGTTACTAGAACGGGTTTCGCATTGTTTTGGAATCATTTTTGTGCCTTGAAAACTCTTTCTGAGTCCCGGGCCGAATCCCGGGCTGGGATGAGAAAAACTGCTCTCTCCCAACAAATTTTCATTGTCCCACGCAATGAATTAATGATCTGATTTGGACATGTCCAAGTGACTTGGAATCTAGAGTTTGGTAAGGATTGAGTGAAAAGTCGACAAGTTATTCAATTTTTTAAACCTTCATAAATAAACCTTCCTTAATGTCTTCACATTGAGAACAAAATTCGCTTCTCAAACGATGCGGTTAGAAAGCATTTAGTTAAGTATTTAAAGGAAAAAATGCAGTGATTTAGAGAATTTTTTTCCTTACATGAGGGGGGAGGAGTGGTTGGTCTATCTAATTTCTTATAACCGTCAAATACTAATGCTATTGAGAAACGGTTTTCTGATTCAAACTCCTCTGGATATATTAATACCTTTCAATCTGGTGACATAGAATATTTGAATTCAAAGCATGAAAAATAACCAACAAATTACATTGATAATGACGTCATAATATCAACTCTGAAGTTTGGTAAGGATTGAGTGAAACGTCGACGGGTTATTTCAATTTTTTCAGTCGCGCAATGGACGTAAAATATTACACATCCTTAGTTACGCACCCCTCCCCCCATGAAATTTGTATCGGATCGCGGAATTCAGTGCTGGTCTGAGCTCAAGACATAGTACTGACTTGGAATCCAAGGTTTGGAAATAATTGAGTGCATTCTAATCGCGTTATTTCAGTTTTTTACCGCCGACTAGAGCTGGAGTTGGTTATCAGATGTAACGTACCCCTCCCCCCTGAAATTTATATGACGTTGTCAAATCAAGTACTGGTCTGGGTTCTGCATATGGAAATGACCAACAACCTGAAGTTTGGTTAGGGTGGAGTGAATTGCCGCCGGGTTATTTGAATTTTCCAGACAAGCGAGTTAATGATTAACTGACGGTAAAAAAAATGTGCCTTGTGACACACAAAATATGGTTTTGAACTCGGAAACCAACTAAGCATAACTTTTGGATTGTCTAGAGCGAGTTTCGGATTGTTTTGGAATTCCTTTCGTGGCTCAAAAACCCTTTCTGAATCCCGGGCCGAATCCCGGGCTGGAGTGAGAAAAACCGCATTCTCTCAACAAATGTGCACCGCCCCATGCAATGAAGTAATGATCTGGGTTGCTGATGTCCAAGTGACTTGGAATCTGCAGTTTGGTAAGGATTGAGTGAAACATCGACGAGTTATTTCAATTTTTTCAGTCGCGCAATGGACGTAAAATATTACACATCCTTAGTTACGCACCCCTCCCCCCATGAAATTTGTATCGGATCGCGGAATTCAGTGCTGGTCTGAGCTCAAGACATAGTACTGACTTGGAATCCAAGGTTTGGAAATAATTGAGTGCATTCTAGTCGCGTTATTTCAGTTTTTTACCGCCGACTAGAGCTGGAGTTGGTTATCAGATGTAACGTACCCCTCCCCCCTGAAATTTATATGACGTTGTCAAATCAAGTACTGGTCTGGGTTCTGCATATGGAAATGACCAACAACCTGAAGTTTGGTTAGGGTGGAGTGAATTGCCGCCGGGTTATTTGAATTTTCCAGACAAGCGAGTTAATGATTAACTGACGGTAAAAAAAATGTGCCTTGTGACACACAAAATGTGGTTTTGAGCTCGGAAACCAACTAAGCATAACTTTTGGATTGTCTAGAGCGAGTTTCGGATTGTTTTGGAATTCTTTTCGTGGCTCAATAACTCTTTCTGGATCCCGGACCGAATCTATTGTTTAATACGCACTTCTCCCCCTGAAATTTCTCTTTTATTCTTAAACTAGACGCACACGTGCGTTCACTCGTGCCCCGGAAGCCCCCTTTTAGGAGAGGCTTCAATGACCAGCCCCGTTCGTACTCTTCCCCGAGCCGTTTCACGCATTCTTCACTTAACCGTAACATAATAAAGACCTTTTTTGACATTTTTAAAGAATATCTGATTAGTCAATTTGTCTGTCAGCAGCTATTAGTCGACATGCAAAATATTACCAGCGAATATACCAGTTTATTCAACTTTTTATTTCACTATGTGTCTCAATTGTTTGCTGTAAAGACTTCTACAACGGCGTTTTTAACACAATAACAAATCGTGAATTTTTTCGTTCATGTTTCGGATGTTTTAAACAATAAAAGACGTTACGTGACCAACAAGGTCAATGGAACCTATCCGTTCCATGCAATGGTCTGCTTTAGAATTCCGTATTAAAATTCAGTACAAAAACCTCTCAAGATCTCTTGAATGCTTGAATGAGGAATACAATTGACTTGCTTCTACGTATGTTCGTTTAGCAACATGTAGGATGAGAAATTCGTAGATTCACAGCTCATAGGAAATACTCAGTTTATCCATGTTTATCGCGAGGGTTCTCTTTCAAGTACTCCATTTAGAGTTCGATATTTGGTCAAAGTATTGGAGATGAAGCTCAAACTAACAGCCCATTCTGAAGCTCTTATAAGTATAAAGGTATACCTGGAGTTAAAAGCTCCAAATTACATTGTGCTACTGCAGGAAAAGCCTGTCTCTGAAAGCTATTTTCTTTGTAGTCGGCCATCTTGCATTCCTAAAGTTCCTCGCTGGCGTTCACTACGGAGGTGATGAATGAAGGGCATTGTTTCTTACGTTCTTAACCAATCAGGAGTGCACACGTCACCGATTGCGCAAGAATGCTGCATTCTCGAGACGACGACAGGAAAAAAAGAAAAAGAAACATTTGCATTTTATAACTCGTACCCGGCCTAAAGGCCTGGGCACGAGTAATAAAGTAGTGGTCTGGATTAGGCTTAAAGTATTATCTTGGAATCCGAGGTTTGACACGATTTGAGCTTAGCGTTATTGAGTTATTTCAATTTTTCTTTGCTGGATAGAGCGCGAGTTTGTTACTAACGCAGCCTGTTCTCCCCCTGAGATTTGTACCCTATCGGTGTATTAAGTGCTGGTCTGGGTTCTGGATATAATACTGCCTTCGAAGCAAACTTTTGGTAATAGTTGAGTGTATTCTGGCGGAGTTATTCCGTTTTTTCCAGTTTATTTGTAGGTCGGCCGAGAACGGCGAGTTAGTTATTAAACGTAACGCGCTCCTCCCCCTGAAATTTATAGTATATTTATGAATGATACTGGTCTGGGTTCTAGATATAATACTGACCTCAAATCGAAGGTTTGGTAATAATTGAGTGTATTCTGGGTGAGTTATTCAATTATTCTTGGTCGGCTAGAGGGCAAGTTAATTATTACATGTGACGTACTTTGATTTTGAATTCTCTCCCTTAAATTCAGATTATATTCTTGAATAAAGTACTGGTCTGGGTTCTCTATATTATAGTGACCAAGAATCTGAAATTTGGTTAGGATTGAGTAAATTGTTGTTGAGTTATTTTGATTTTTGTCTTGGCCGGTCAAAGGTTACGGTTTGAGATATCGTTAATTGAAATATTGCCGTGTATTATTGTACACAAAGTACTTTCCGATTTGGTTTCGACTTAGTAAGACATTATTCGAGCTATAGATCGTGTCTAGTACTTTATTTGGATTGAATTGGAGGTTTTTGACTGTTTTCGAATCCCGGGCTGAATCCCGGGCCGAATCCCGGGCTAACTTCACGCTGGTGAAACAATAGCAAGCATAATAGTTAGTAGTATTTTAATCCTTGCCTCGTGGTTTCGGGCGACATTGATGATGAGACAAAAGGGACGAGTTTTGATTTTGCTCGCTAGGTTTATCGAGCCTTAGATTTCTTCAATGAATTTCCTTTAAAAACCTTTCATTTAAAAATAATTCAGTTAGGCAAGTCAAAAACCGAGAATAAAAAGAGGGGGTCACCATATTGGTTGTTGAACTATAACAGGGTAGTAACGAGGTATATGGGATCAGGGATCAGTGTTATTTTGGGGCTCAGGGATCACATCAGCATTATTTTTTTGGCTCAGGGATCAGATTTTTAGCCTTGGGATCGGGATCACTGTCTTTAGAATTTCGAAAACGGAATAACATTTTTAAGACGGGATCAGGGGTCAAAATTGTCCTTATTTTGGGGATCAAGGATTACAATTTTATAGACGTCTGAAGAATGCGAACAAAATGTTTCTGGAAAAAGGCCCAGACCGTCTCAAAAGATAGATCTGAGGTTTGTCAAGCAGTTCAATACAATACAATTTTATTTCTGCAGCATTATGTAAATAAAAGCCCTCTAAGAGGACATGTGGTTACTGGTCAAATGATAAATAAAAAAGCAAAGCAATTAAACTAAACAAAGAAACCAACAAAAAGAAATAAAAAAGAAAGAAAGAATGCTTTCGAGAAAAAAATAATTATAATTTTTCTGTCGATATGGAGTCTACGAGAATGATGAAAGTGCTCCAAAAAGTCCTCCAAATTGTATATTACAAAGAAGAAAATGACAAACTAGGCAAACCACAACTTTCTATTCCTAAACGTTTTGAGCAGTACTGAACAAACAGAACAGTCGGCTTTGTAGTCACATCTGGACTCATTGGCTCTTTCAGTGTTAAATGACTAATTAAATTCAAAAATAATTTTCACGTGTATTTCACATCTTTTTTACATATTTCTCCCAGTAGTCTAATAACAGGTAAAATAAAACATTGTCTACTTTAAGTAGACAATGTTTTATACCAATATATCCAAACAAACACAAGCCACATGGAAAAACGAGTCTGCTTGACCTTTTGGTCAGCGGTATCGATGAAGCCAACAACATCCTTAAACCACGTCACTGTGGGCTTTGGTTGACCTTCCACCTCGCAAATCAATACCACACTGTCTGACTCGTTCCTGGTGATGGAACTGGTCCAGGTCAACTTTCTTGTTTGAGTAAAGAGCAATTTTCAAAGTTACATGTCTACCAAAAGGTGAGGTAAAGCCACTGGCATACCAATGCCGAGTGTGTTCGTAGACTCCATATTTATTGAAAACTTCTAAGATTTTTTCATCGAAAGGAAATATCTAATGAAATTATAACAACCGCTGTTTAAAAAAGGTAGATATTTCTTAGAATATTTCATATTTTCGTCGTGAAAAATGATTAAAATGAGTCAAGTAATCTTCAAGCCAATTGGCCGTATGTATTTCGTTCTCTCTTCGTGAACAATCTCGAGCCCAGAGTTTTGCCAGCGTCTGGTCAGCGGACGCGACCCCGGCTAAAAGCTCTGGGGGAATCGATTTGTTTTCCCCAGATTTCTGGGGTTCCGGTTTGCGAGTCAAATGCGCATGCTCCAGAAATGGCGCCAAAATAATTGAAAGGTTTACTGACTGAGAGCTAGAAATTACAAAGGTGTTTCGTGGATATTTAGTGACTTTTGCGAAGAAATATCACTTCTTAAGTAAATTTGCTATTGCATTGTCGATGAAGAAAGTGTCAATGGTTTATCAATATCAAATTCAAAGCTGAGTTGGCTTTGCTGTCTTTTCGTCGACTTCGCTCGCCTTTTTTTCGTCTTTTCCAGCTTTGAATTTGTACTGACCAAGAGGAACGCAGGCGCTGGGTTCGAGATTGCTTCGTGAACAACTTCGGCAAATCCGAATTACTTACACACTTACACACTTACACGGGATAATAGGCATGAAAAAGGCATCTAGTATAATGGTCAATGGAGCTGGACAACTTGTGACTTACTTGGAAAGTCTGTAGGTCTAGTGAGAGTAAAATGGATGGCCAATTCCTTAGGTAATTGAACGTGGCATGGCGTGTAGTGTAGCTTGTCTGAGACGAGGGAGAAAATGTGAAAGCGTGGTTACTTGGGAAGTACTGTGATTGGGTTCCCTGTGTAGCACAATGTGTGGGTTGTGATTTGGGATTCTTGTGTGTTGTATGGGAAGTGTGTGTGGGGGCGGGGGGGGGGGGGGGAGAGACTGACAAACATAGCAGTTGTATTAAGGTGTATGTATACTATGTATCAGTTGAGTGCATATGTAGGGGGTATGGGCTAAGAGAACTATACATATACAATGGGTGAAAACATCCATGTATTATGCACACATGTCAGAAGTAAATATGTTATCGTTTTCCTTTAACTACGCATGTGCGTGATTATATTTGATTTTTGAGCTTGAGCTTCACTCTTTTCGCGAAGCTACGAAGCATCACACCATGTAGCTTGTTGTGCAAGACCACGACTTCACTGTCTCTGATCATACTAGCATGACGTTTATAGATCAAAATCCTCAAATATGACAGTTAAGAGTTTCTATTCTTGGGTTGCATGTGACGTCACGGCAGCCATCTTGGATGAGCTTCAACAAAAGATTTCTCGTTAGCGTGTATTGTTTGTTCATCCAACATGGCTACCGCTTCATTGTCTTTGGATTACCAAAGGTATGGATGCAACCCAGCAATAGCAAGTAAATGACTTCCAAGTTATAAGAAACCTATAGATGAATTTGTATTGCATGGAATTCGAAAATAGAAAAAAACAATTTTCCTCTCTACTTATTTGTAGTACTTTGAAATCAAATGCCTGCAGAGATAAAATATTTGGGAATAAGAATTTTTATGGACTGCACTGGTTGGATGGATATCTCCAGTTTTGCATCATGGCAAATCAGTTACCCACAAAATTCTTGGAATCGTAATTAACGGAATGGGTTCACACCCAGAGAAAAATCTGAACTGGAGAAGACAAAAGGCTAAAAAAATGCTAATGATAGAAAGAAGTTAATGAATAATAAAGTAGACAGGTTTTATTTGCAGGAATTTCAGTAAAAACGAAAAATAATGTTGCATCGAGTTTTTGATCTTGCATCTCAAACAAATCAATAATTTAGCAATGTTTAGATTTTGAACTTTTTCACAAATAATTAGTGATCAACCTATGAGGGGGACATCAATGAAATATGAAATCAAACCAAAACTGTCAACGAATTCATTATTAGCTTAGTTGGTAATGCACTAGAATTCCACGCCAGTGGTTCCCGGTTCGAGTCACAGGACGTCCAAGATAAGATAAAAAATATAATGTTAGGAAAATAGTTAGGTAAGTAGGTAAATAAACAGGCAAGACAAATAAAAAAGGAGAAAGCGGTTGAGAATAAAGGGAAAAAAAGAGAGTGAAGTGTAATGGAATGAATGAGAAATTATTTTTATGCTAATTAGATCCAAAGTCCATGGATTTGGATATCCAAATTCGTGCAGTTGGATCTAATTAGCATCCAGTGTTGGATCAAGGTATCTAAGCGTATGCACGTGACCCTAAAAGAAGCATATCATTGGACCATAAAGTCATGAATTATGAACGAGTTTGGGAATTTCGAATTTAAAAATTGTTCAAATTATTTGTTTACAGGGCAGGCCTTCGGGAAGGGGAAGGGGAAGGGGCGGTCACGCAGACTCGACTCATTAGCTAATTAACAGTTGCTTTTTTCATTTCCAGCTATTCCAGGATCTATTGCCCTCGCAAACACAGGTCTTCTTGGAGCAGTGATTGGAAGGTTGTGTGATGTTATTGGCTGTCGTAAAATTATGTTATTGGGTAGTTTGTTGAGCGCTACTGGACTCGTAGCATCTTCATTTGCACCCAATATTCCCATATTAATAATAACATTTGGGTTTCTGTTGGGCACCGGAGGATGTGCTGTATACTTCTCTACCATGGTCGGTGTACCCCTATACTTTCACAAGTATAAATATGAAGCTACATCCCTAGTCTCCATTGGACCTGGATCAGGTCTGCTTATCATGAGTCCTGTTGTTCAGCAAGTACATAAAGCTTTGGGGTGGAGAAGAGCAATGCTTTGCATTGGTAGTTTCTCTATCGTACCGTTTCTTGTTGCATTAGTTATGCGTTCGAAAGAAGAAAATGTTGTTGGTGCAGACGATCAGCCAACTGAGAGACAATCATGCAGATTTAGAAATTTGATTTACTGTCCTGCATTTAAAATTAAAATGTTTTTGTTGACAACTATAATTGCTATGATAACATCGTTGTGTCACACCATGTCTTTCGTTCATTTGGTAAGTCAATTTTAATATCTGTATATACCTTGAATCCCTCTGTTTGCTTGCTTGTGTGTTTGTTTGTTTGTTTATTTACTCAAAATTGCTATGGTTACATCTTTGGGGCACAATGTCTTTCGTTCAATTGTTTGCTTCAGTTGTTTGCTTGCTTGCTTGCTTGATTGTTTGATCGGTTTGCTTGCTTGCTTGTTTGCTTGCTTGCTTGCTTGCTTGCTTGCTTGTTTGTTTGCTTGCTTGCTTGTTTGTTTGTTTGTTTGCTTGTTTGTTTGCTTGCTTGCTTGTTTGCTTGTTTGTTTGCTTGCTTGTTTGCTTGTTTGTTTGCTTGCTTGATTGATTGTTTGATCGGTTTGCTTGCTTGCTTGTTTGTTTGTTTGCTTGCTAAACAAATAGATTTCATTTTTCCGTAAGTCTGTACTCTAATAAGGCCTACTCCGGGCCCTAAAATTGCCTAATATCGCTTAATATCGCCCAAGATTGCTCAATATCGCCCAAGAATGCCTATGATGGCTAAAATTTCCCAATATCGCCTAAGATCGCCTAATATCGCCCACGATCGCCCAAGATCGCTCAATATCGCCCAAGAGTGCCTAAGAGCGCCAACTCGAAATGGCTAAATTTCCCAATATCCCCTCAGTAAGATCGCCTAATATCGCCCAAGATCGCCCAAAATAACGGCGATTTTAGGGCCCGGGGTAGGCCTCTAATAGATGCTCAGATGACGTCTAAATGTGGTCAGAACATACTACTTATACAATGGTTTCGAGTGGAATACCGTAGAATATCCCACGCGTTTAGTATACACTCGAGCCCTTAGGCCGAGTGTGTATACAACGAAAAAGCAAGTGACGCGCGAGTGGGATATCCACGGTATGTCACGAGCTAGACAAACCATTGTATAACTATTTTATCCCACACCATAGAAAATACCGCCAATACCACAATGCCTCATGGGAAGAGACAGTTGAATACCGTTGAATATACAACACCTTTCCTGCTTTCTGATTGGCTGTATTTTCTATCATGAGTGTGGGATAAATACATATATTCTTACGTTCATTTGCTGCTAAAGCCAATAGTTATTCGTTTATATTTATATTACACTCATTTGAGATCAATTGTCTTTTTAAGCTTTTGTTTTTGTTTGTTTGTTTGTTTGTTTGTAAATACGTTGTAGGAAATGCTTTGCTTATAAACAAATAAACAAACAAACAAACAAATAAAGAAACTCTTTATTCATAGACGGAGCCAATTTATAGCTTTCGCTACTCTTCTATTTGGCCGTCTTCAATCTCACACTCACTACCTCTACATTAAATATTTTGCATAAACTCACATGTTGCATTGATTTTTACTGAGGGAGGAAAAACCGGAGAACCCGGAGGAAAAAACCCTCGTGGCATGGTAGAGAACAACACATCAAACAAACTCAGGTCACTTATGATCCATGCAGGCGTTCGAGGTGGGACTCGAACCCGGACCATAGCGGTGAATGGTCAGCGCTCTCATCACCGCTCGGCCAACCATGCCACCCTAAATGCTTAATTCAATTACTAAGTGAATTCAGAATAGCTGGATCTCAAAAAAACTATGATAATTAAATCACAATCTTATAACTAATTCAAGTTATAAGACTTATCAAATACATTTTATTTATTTGTAGGCCAAGTTCTCCGAAGACATAAACATACAAAGTAATCTTTCTTCGTGGTTGTATTTCACCATTGGACTGTGCTCAACGCTATCAAGACTATTCGTGGGTAAATTCGGTAAATCAGGTCCTTTCTCTCTCCCACGAGTCTTTATATTGGGGATCTCACTTCTTGCAGTTGGAAATCTGTATTTACCCTCCGTGTCCAGGTACTATGCACTGCTTCTGTATTGTATTGGATATGGTACTGGAGAAGGGTTCATCTATACGTCGAGTATAAATATTGTGATAGAATGTGTACCCTTTGGGAAAAGAGGCAGTGGTTTTGGACTTTTCCAGTTGTGTATTTCTATTGGGTTTGTATTAGGCCCAATATTATCAGGTGAGTATTTTTCAGTATTTCTATTTTACTATTATGGATCTTCAAGAATACAATGGTAGCACTCGTTCACTTTATTTGTTGTACATAGTCCAAATTCCCTGGGGCGTGGTCTGTCAGTTATATTTTCTTTTACCGATACGAAATGTTTAGGTATAGTACAGTATCTGTTTTCTTGATTAGTTTGTGTGGGGGCAGGGGAGGGGGGTGAAGTGGGGGGCTCGTTCAGGATGCAACTTCCCCCGGGGGGTGTACTCCCTTATAAAAGTGGTAGGGGTGCTCGACAGACCTTCTAGGGTCGAAAATATGACCCGCTCGTACCTTTTAGGGTTTCCGGTTCATAGCGTACCTTTTAGGGTCAGGATAACAAAAATCACATAAAGATTGAAACGATCTCACATACGAATATTCTTTACAAAAAATGTTAGTTGAATGTGGTCGTACCTTTTTGAGTATAAAATCGGCATCTCCGATAATTTATGCGTACCTTTTAAAAACCCTCCGTCGAGCACCCATACCACTTCTGTAAGGAAGTACCTTCTCCCCCCCCCCCCCCCCCCCCACCCGGGCAACTTCCTGTCTATCCCTACGATATGTACAAAGTCTCTCGTGCAAATGGACCTCGGACCGCTGCATTGTATTAATTGTTAGACCTTCAGAAACCTGTCTCTGTTTAACAAATAGAACATCTTTTTCCGTGCTCCGTTCAGTAATACAGCATGCAGAAAGTGAGCTCTCGGCACTTCCTAAGTGCTGTATTCATGAACGGAGCATTGAAAAAGATGTTCTATTTGTTTTATTATATATTTTTAAGAAAATATTCAAGGGAAAAAGTTCGATTTCTCTTTACAAAAATTCAAAAATTGCGCGCGCGGTCGAGCTCGTGCTGCTAACATGAGAAGTGTACTCCTTTCTCTGATAAAGCACAGCTTTCAGCCAATCAGAGCGCGCGTATCGACAAGCGTATATAATAAAAAAGTGATAACATAGCATTAAGAGGCCGTTGATTATTATCAGAAAGTGTGCGTCGAAACAAGGTGTAAGCCTTCTTCCATTAATGACACCAACCCAAGGACGCCAGCCCGTCGCGTTATGGTTTTCCCAATTGAATAAGTTTAGTGGAAATTAATTATATCGATCATATTTACTTTAGTCTTGTGAGAAGTTTACGGAAGTATATTTACAAGTCTGACCCGCTATTATCAAATCACGATTCCCCATGATCCCTTTTGGTCTCATAGCCGTTAGTATTTACCTAGACCCAGTGAGGAACTAGGAAATGGGTTGGGGAGGCACCCAGAATAAAAGAAGTATAAGACAAACAAACAAATAACAAACAAGCAAAAAGAAACAGGCAACATTGTTCATTCAGTGTTAAAACTCAATTAAGTTCTAACATTTATTATTATTTTATATATTTTGACAATTAATTACCAAAAACGTAGAGGGACACATCCCCTCTTGCATGCCCCCCCTCCTTACGCTATGACCAGACACAACTGAACAATCTTTTTTCCAACAGGTTTCATCGCAGACGTGACGGGATCCTACAGCTACGCCTTTTACCTTGCAGGATCGTTGGAAAGTCTCGTTGCAATCATCAGTGGCTTTTTATTTTCTTTGATTCCTTCTTCAATCAAGGACACTGAGTATATAGGGGAATCTTTAGACACGAAGCTGATTATCACAGAGAGAGAAACAGTTTTGTAAATTTAAAAAGTGCTCTTTATCCAGACTGATTCGATAAGTCTAGTTTTCGCTACTTTGTTGCGACTACCACAGGAAGTACAATGAGTATATGTATATTTACGGTCTAAAGCGTGCGTTGCTACTACGTTCTTTCTTGTAGCAAACGCATTTTTACAACAATTTATTGCATCATAATACTAGGCTATTGCTCAAAGAGAGAAAATGACTGAGCGCATATTAGTTAGCTAGCACTGCTCAGATTCAAGAAATTAATTATTTTGACGCGATTTTGATTTTCGAATCGAGATAAGTAACTCAAAACCTACAAAATATCAAATTTTAAGCGATTTTGATCGGTAGGATCTATTACAGACAATACCTTAAGACAATGTTAAGAGGGAAACCGATTCCTAGAGGTTATATATTTCCAATCTTATTCAACATATTCACTACAGGAAGCCCATGCAAGCCTGTTCCAAACCGTATTGGACTTTTAGTATACACAATCTAGTATAAAACTAGCCTACCTAACAGTAGAAAATGCTGACTTTAATGCAGAGGTGTAAGAAGTAGAAGTACAAGAAGTACAAGTACAAGAAAATTAAATTATACAAAAATGTAGTTCCCCAAAAATTTTTCTATAAGAAAGTAAAATCTCTTGTTTCTATTGTCTAATACGTAGCTATAGTGCCACTATTTATTTCAAAGGTTAAAAGTGATCACTCAGTTTTTTTTCTTTTCAATCAATCATTCTAAGGGCCTTTTCAGACGAGAGAGGGTGATCATATATAGTAGGGATTTATTTTTTTTCCATGGGGAAAACACAAGTTGTCTAATTTGAACAGGCTTTGAGTTTGTAGTTTGGAATGTTTTGATAAGCCTGTGAATTAAAATGTATTAACTAAAGTGCGATGTTAGAGAAACAACAAAAATGAATGCATTATGAATATTTTGCTTGTAATATTTTGCTTTAAGACCTGATTATATGAACTGGACTGCATTAAGTTTTCTTTTCCTTCAAGGCTACTAAACTTTATTCAGTTTCTTCCAGACTTGTTCATATAGTCTGGTCAATAATGCATGGCTGTAACCAAGGGGGTTGCAGAGGGTGCATGTGCACCTTCCCATTCGAAGCCAAAGGTCCGCTTATCTATAATTGTGCAAGCTCTCAGTAATTGGGAGGTCCACTGCTTTCCTTTCCCCCTCACCCAATGAATATTAGGAAAAGGTACCCCTCTCCCTCACTGAGCATTGAAATATTGGGAAAAGGACCTCCCAAGTCTGAGCACCAAAATTCAACAATTTGAGTATGCCACTTATCTCCCACTGAAGACATAGTTCCACTTGTATTCGGTCCAGTTTAGATAATCATGATGCATTCATTTTTGTTTGTCAAACATCACACTCTAGTTAATACATTTTGATTCACAGGCTTATCAAAACATTCCAAACTACAAACTCAAAGCCTGTTCAAATTAGACAACTTAAACACTTGTTTAACAATCTTTTTGTCCACAAATTGATAATTTTAATGACTGGTCTTTAATAGTTTGTAGTAAGGTATAATTACATTTTTATTATATTGATCAACTACTAATCATTACAGTCATTTTTCAAAACTGGATGAAGATCACTTCTGATCAATCAGTGAAAATACAATATTAAACAAATTAATCTTATTCTGAAATATTTGAATTATAAAATATAGACTTTTAAATTAACTGTAACAAGATATATTGAAAATGTTTCTTTCATTGCAATTCATATTGAATGCACTTCAAGAAATTTATGTAAATAATTATAAAGATATTATAAAGAAATAATAAAAAACATGTGAAAAATAAAAAAACTTATCAAACAATCAGCTCTTTAAGATTATTTTGAACAATAGTAAGTTTCAGTTTTCTAATATCTACTATTCAAAGATTACTGTGGGATATATTGTGTTACAGCATTTTGATGATGCTGCGTGAAGCCACATCCTAATACTATATATCTCACCACATAATAAACAAATCAATTTTTTGTTATTAAAATTTGAGTTATTGATGACTGTTAAAACTCCAGTACATGCGGGCTTAGCCTCGAACCCAGCAGCGACCCCAGGAGCTATTTGTTTTGTTGTTCAAATTTCTGCTTTTGTTCTTGTATCACAGAAGTGAGGCTAAGTCCGCATGGACTGGAATTTTAAGAGTTGTGAATACAGAGTACAAACACTTAAAATGTGCATCAAAATAAATCTTAATCCATAAAATCGCGTTTCTACAGATGCGACTGTAAGAAGGAAACATCTTGGTTGAATTTGGCAACTGTTGAGCAACAATTCGCCGATCAGAAGTTTGGGTCGTGACCTGCGTGATCTCATAAAAACAATGCGATTTTATCTAAAAATGCTCACTAGATGTATAGACACAGTAACAAAAGGGAACAATCTGAACTTCCAAATAACAATTTAAAATGATACTCGAAATATAACCTCTGACAGGGGTTATAACTTCAGCCAAATTCTCGATGGCAGAAGCAAGAAATTCAGCTCATGTTCGCAGGATGAACATTTCAAGAAGAATTATAACCAACATCTTAAAAGTATTACGCTTTTACTTAGCAGTACGAAATAGAAATTACCTTTAGAGGCAGTTTCAAGTTGTCAAACTTGCGAGTGGAGAGGACGAATGTCACATGCACGGTTTTATACGCTAGGCTCGCAAGGCAGTGTGGTAAAAAAGGCTGACACCTGGTGTATGACCACATTTGAGGATACTCTGTGCTTTGTATTGCCAAAGTCTATCCAGAGGGTCAGACATGAAGTATAGGACTTTGGATTATTTTTAAAGCCCTGTACGTCATGTATGACTCAATATATTATTAATACGGTTATTGTTCTAGAGTGGTATAGTGTTCGGGTCTTATATGAAGTACTTCAACGCGGAACAGAGAGCATTGTGGTTAAAATCGAGGTCGGTCAGACCTAGTTTGTAGATTAGATTTGCTTCCTTGCTCGCTCGCTTCAGGCTCGCTCGCTGCGTCAGCAATTATCTTAGGCACATGCGCATATTGTGCGCCTATTTTTATATAATACGATATTTTTATTCCACTATACTGGTTTGACAGTAAAACTAACTCGGGGGTGGAAGCGGAATCATTTAAGTTCAATGATTCATGATTCCCATCAAATTTCAGCCCATGATTCATGATTCCTTATCAAATTTTTGTCGTGATTCATGATTCATTTTATAAAATACACTGATTCATGATTCCTTAACTTAAAACGCAATGATTCATGATTCCTACAAATTTCAAAAGCTTTCAAAGCCGTGATTCATGATTCCTGATTCCGCTTCCACCCTCGAAACTAACTAATAAAACTCTTATGGAGTCCATTCAGAAGATACATTTCCGTGCAGCACGCATTATCTACGACTTGCCATGGGATACACCTCGAACCCAGGTAATTAGCCAACTTCACTGGAATGACCTACTTCTACAGCATCAAGCTTGGCATGTTTGTACATAAGTGCATATTTGGAGATGCTCATCACGATCTGCAGCAGCTCTTCACCAAGCACGACTGTAGGATACCGTCTCCGCGGATCTAATATTGTTGAACGAAATTCGTTATCAAGACGATAGAACAATAGAAAGGGCCTTCTTTACCTACCCTTGGTTTTTCTTGGTTATTTAGGGGATTTGGATTAACTTATTAACCGACGCGTACCGCTTACGTAACGGGTCACGCGTTAGCAAAGATCACTAGTAGATCGCTATGTATTGAACCGTTGGTCACGGCTGAGATTTTGGAGTGTATATACACAGCTAATCGATGAAAAAATAAGCAAGTCAAGCGAGGATATAACAAAACAGATAAGTGACAATTTATTGACTTATAATATCGAAGTCTAACGGCTCAAAAAAACACCGATATTTGCCCTAGTGCCTTTGGTTTGTTTCACAGGTTAATAATTGTATTGTATTGTATTGTAATTGTATTGTTAATTGTATTGTTAATTGTATTGTATTGTATTGTACTCTAAAACTTATGACTACCATTCTCAATTATGCTAATGGAGTGTCTAGTCATGTTTTAGTCTTGGGTCTTTTTAAAGTACTTTTGGTAACCCTTGATCATACAACCTCGTAGATTGTTAAAAGAGCGAGGGACAGCCCTGGCTAGCAGCATTTTTATGAACACACCATTCCTTGGCATCCAACCGTTGTAGTTGTTGTTCGTCAACCCAAACACGCTACACGTTTCAGTGTCTTCTGGTATGGCAACAAAGAAGTTTCCACCGTTAGTAGCTCGCACCAGATCTTGACCGCCTTCATTTTCGGGCTTTGACAAGTGCCAGGCGTTTTTTTGGAAAACAAAGAACGACTGCTTTCCATACCAATCAATTTCTTTTATCTCTGAGAGAAACAAAACAAAATCTCGTTCTGCTAGCGGCCAAGAGGTTACAGCTTTCATATACGTAACGTATCCACCTGGAAAGACTTCCAGAATCTCGTGGTCGGTAAAGGCCTCGTCCCACTTTTTACGAGTCTCTTGGTGAGTTGGATGTAACATTTCCAAGAAGGTTTTGGCTGGCATTGGCATGTCGAACTTGAATAGGATCTTTATAGAAACCTTGTCATCTGGGAAAGACTTGATCCAGTAAGTATATCCAGAGCCTTTAAGCGCTTCTCTCCATAAAGAACCTTTGTCTAAATCTTCTTTAAACCATTTGGCTCTCTCAATCTCTTCCTCGTACGAGAAGGATGGATTAAACTTCTCTTTGGATTGCATTTTTACGCAGTATTACGCTCTGTTGACGTGCACTTGAGCTGAGTTACGTATGCGCATAACGGTTTGAAGAAAATGATTATAATTCGGGTAGGTACTTGGTGTGTGCAACACCAAGTGTATCAATAGGTGTTGCATATTCGCACGTCACGTTAAAAGATGAATTCTAATGCATTGTTCTCTTAGAAGCATTAACCAATCAGAGATAAGCTGATGCCATGTTTACACCGTGGGGGCTTGTATACCATGCACGATATATTTTCCGTCGGAATTTCTTTTGTTCAAACAATAGATATGCTGAATTCTATAGAACGACAATACAATAGAATACAAAAGGATAGAATACATTGGAATACATAATTCTACCCCTCAACAATAGATAACAATGCATACAAACGAATATATCGAGCACCATATGGGGGCTTGGGGGGGGGGGGGGGGGGGGAAGGGAGTACACAGGTAACTGGCTATTATTGGAAAAATAATGAGAAATCGTTGAAACCACGTTTTTTGGGGGGGAAATTTCATAAAAAAAGATAAGAAAAGAAAGAAAGAAAAAAAGGGTGCCCCGCGCTCGTTTTCGAGATATTCAGCATTGAATGTGCCTATTTACAAGCTTTTGAGTCAGAAATCGCACTGCAGGATGTGGATAGAAAAGAAATATACAGGTGATCGTGAGATAATAAATCTACAAAGACTACACTGCACAAATATTAGCTAATCATGTACTTTGCGTATTAAATGGCATAAATGCGTTTGATTTGATAAGGCAAAAATTCTTCGATGTCACATATTTTGTCCGTCAGGTCTAAACAAAAAGCATGAACAAATTTTCCTAAACGAGTCAATTTTTCATAGGCTAGAGCAATGTTATTTTTTTCAAAGTTTGATACGATATAGATTTTTAAGTGTGCTGTCAATTAAGTTCATTAAAATTATATGGTTCTCCTGCAAAATCAGCATGTTCTTAAAATGCCCTTGAAGTTGCTTAAAAGAAATACCATCTGCAACCAAAGTCATGGTTACAGAATATAATACCAAAAGTCAACGAAAATTATCAGCTGAAGTGACTCGTGTTTTGTACCCAGAATTGGGAGAAATGGCTAGCTTTGATCTTTTGAAGTCAGTAAAATAGTTTTTTCAAAAATTTGAAGAGGAGGTTTCCGTACAAGAGGGTCTGGATGGGGGTGTGCAAATGTCAGTTATCAGTTAAATTTTGGCCTTTTTGTCAGTTGTCAGTTAAATAGAAATTAATGATTAACAAAGATTTATATTTATTTCTCATGGCACTTTTTCTTTCTAAGCCAGTTTTACGACCAAAATCCAGCAATTTGACATCCACTTGAACTTTGTCACATGCAACTGTCCCTGGGAGAGATGGGTTATGGAGAAAAACGACTATTTTTTCGGATTTTGGTTGAATTGTCAGTTAAAAACAGGCTACACAAATGTCAGTTGCCATTTAAATTCTAAGGCATTTGTCGGTTGTCGGTTAAATTTTGGGCCATTTGTCAGTTGTCAGTTAACCCCATCCAGACCCTCGTACAATAGTCGATCCCCGCAAATTTTATCCTTTCATAAAAACAGTGATTGTTGAAATAAAAACTAGAAAAGACTGAAGGAAAAATTCTACTGTTCGTGAAGTTATTCATAATAGAAATCTATGAAGTTTTAGTCTTGTTAGATCAGCAATGAATGGGCTTATCAGGCTGGTGCGAAAAATTCGTTTTTAAACGGGAGCATTAGAAAGCTAACAATTTAAAAGTGTTATTTTTGTACTACATTTTACTTGTACCGGGTACAACCGTGGCCCCTGCACCAGAGGGGTGGCACGCTTGCGCCAGGCTGAGAGAGCTTCAAACCGGAGTGCAGGATAGAGGTGGGAAGGGGAGCGGAGGGAAGGGAAGGGAAGGGAAGGGGAGCCTTATTAGAAGTAGTTTACATCCAATCAGCGCACTTTGTATCGCAAATGTTTCACCGCAATATTTACAAAGACGATTGAAGACGGCCACTAACACTAATTTGCCAGTGTACGATGGATCAAACGACTGATCTGACTGGACATGAAAAAACTATAAATTTTCCACTTGAAAGGAAACTGACCCAGTACACCGCAGATGTTAAAAAGGTTAAGGTAAAGCACTATATTTAACGTCGGAAGTTCCTTCAGCTAGAAGCTGGTCTCCCAGAAAGCCGACGGTGTGCTCATTCTACCCCCTCTCTCTCAGTGCTCCGTTTTACGAGTATTTAAAGCTACTTCAAGCTACACGGAAAGGAAAGAAGCCGAAACAAGGATGTGAGGTCACTGAGGATCGAACTCGGGACCTCTCGCGCACTAACCGTGCCATCGATTCTTGATATGTTCATATCATATCATATCACCAAGTGTCGAGTCAACAACAGGAAGCCCACATCAATTTTCAATGTCATGTCAGTATATGCTTATATTCCAATATTCCAGCTCATGTTCCAAGCAAGTTCTATGCAACAGTTGTAAACGAAACTTGTCCATTGTCAATCTGCCTGTGAAACTAAAGTTTTCATCTCATAATTTTGCATTTAAGTATACAAATCAGAAAAAATGACTCATTTTGTTCGGTCATTTGAAATGCCGAACGTTCTTTAATAAAAGTGAGAGACGCGCAGTAACAAGGATCCCGAACTACCTTAAAGACTCTCAAAGAGCCATTCAATAACTGGATAGTTCGTTTTCTGAACAATTCTCACAGGATTAGTATTAGATTTTTATGACTCTTTGGAGGTGTCAGGGACATCATACTCGGTCATACACAACCTAATCAGCTCCATACATTTCTTTGTAATTTGTAATTGAAATATCTTAGCATATATAATTATTATACAATATAGAAAACTGGCCAGAAAATAAATCCTTAGCCTAAACAATATAAGAACTGCTTCACACAAATGTTTAGTATGAAATAAAGGCAATAGTGAATGAAACATGAATGATTATAAATTAGAGCAAATTTAAGATTGGATATGGAAAAACACATTGGATGGGAGGAGCTTGACATCCAACGTGTTTTTCCCAAACGAATCTTAATAAAATGTCAAATTTTAAATTAACTGTCCTTTCTCCTGTATTTCAACTTTGCACTTTTACTCATATCAAGGTGCTCTTTCTATTTCTGGCACCATTTGAAAGCTCTAAATAAATGTGTTTAAGTTGGAGGAGCTATCCTTTTTTAGTGTAATCCCATATTTGGTCATTTTAATTTTCATTTCCTTTATAAATGAAGCCTCTGTTGTCCAAATTTTAACAACAATTTTACTTAAAAGTCTTGAATCAATATTAAATGATTTCTCATTCATCATGAAAATTGTTGGAAAGCATTTGGACTGGTCTTCAGGGCTCAGTTGATTGCGACGTAGCTGAAGGCTTGTACATTAATGGTCATAGATGGACCCTGTAATTAAATTTTACAATATATTATGGTTGAAAGTTGCCATTTTGTCTCAACTTCTGTTGGTTTGTCCTCTTTACAAGTGTCAACATCTTGAACCATTTTAACTTTGTTTGTCAAAAGCTTCATCACTGATTAGCTTGTTCACATGCATCTATCCAATCACTATATACATCTACAGGCTCTGATAAATCTATGTAATGTCAAGGAATGTAACAACAACAAAAATTATCATAAAATGTAATGTTTGACCACAGGTCACACAGGGGCTGGGGGGGGACCATCGTAAATGGACGGGGATGCTCGTCGTACCTTTTAGGGGTCAAAATCTGCAATCTGGTACCTTTTAGGGTGTCTCAGACTTAAGTGGACTACTAGGAGACATAGCTGGTACCTTTTAGGGACTGTTTTGGGGTAAATAAACTACCTAAAATAAGCATGAAAGGGACAATTTTTATGATCTGAATTGAATCTTCAAAGCACATCGATAACAAATGTTTCATTACTTTAATTCTTTATTATTGTTTTTGAATTGGTGCCTTTTAGGGGTAGAAATGAATTGTTGACACTCCCACTTAGGTACCTTTTAGGGGTCATTTTCAAAATTTCGGATGAGCATCCCCGTCCTCTTACATATAGGAGTTTCCCCCCCCAGGACACAGGGTAGTTACTAGTGATGTTTGTATGTAGAAAATATCCTTGATATTATGTAAAGTTACTTGCAAACACACTTACTAATCAACAATCTAAAATTGCTAGACAAAACTCAAAAATGATTTCCTTAATACAAGACAGAAAGTATTTGTTTTCAAAATTTGATATTTTTTCATTATACTGAGAACATTTCTTATCTTTAGAGGTATATTCTCTTCACCAGTAAATAGCTTGAGTTACCTGTAGTTTGAAAAATTAATGTGAAAATTACCTTCAACATGTCTTAGACAATACAATATATCCCATTTAGAAAGTTTATTGCAGTATCACTTAGACAAACTTTATTTCAATCATACATTTTTTAACCTCTCTGCAGGGTTATTGAATAAGTCACAGTTGAGTTTTAATCTTCACTTTGGTTCAAACTAGATTGATAGATACATAGTGGTTACTAAATAATATAGTAGCATTCGAAGGTCACTCTCGAACATAAACTGCAACTTACTGAATTAATTAAACACTTACTTGAATAGATGATTGACCATACCTAAACAAAGGACATTTTTGTGTGTGTACATTGATACAGCTTTTTAATGTCAATTACCCAGAGTTGCTGTACATGAAGAGGTTCCACTACTATTATAAAGTATTGTTTCACAAAGGATACAATTAACTACGCATTGAAATGACTCTAGACAGACACGGCATGATATATAACCCAGATTTTTTACTCTGTCACTGAAATAGAAAACACATGCAATGAAGAAAAGCATTAGAAAGTAATCAAATTTGGTCTATTCTTGGGTTGCATGTGACATCACGGCAGCCATCTTGGATGAACTTCAACAAAAGATGTCTCATTAGCGTCTCTTGTTTGTTCATCCAACACAGTTACCGCTCTATTGTCTTCTGAATTCCTAAAGGAATGGATGAAACCCAGCAATTAGTCCATCTTGTCATCAACCCAAACCAACATAATGAAATTATGAATTAGAATATTACATGAACAGAAGTCTGTAACACCATAAAAAGAGAACTTAATTACTGATGTTTTGAGCCCTGGGCCTTTGTTGGATTAAGTAATAAATAATAAATGGTACTTAAATACATTAGTATACATGTTCAAGAAAAGTAAAATATAACTGTGAAGTGGCTATTGGTATGACACCTGTATGCCAACTTACAACTGCTATTCATACAGGAGTCCTCAGGGAATCTACTCTGTTGAGAAACTGTAAAAAAGGGAATCATGCAGTCAAGCATACCCTATTTGAGGCTTAGTGGTTAAGTCTAAATGTATGGTTCTAAGGTTTAGGGCTTCATCTCATTGTGATCCAAAATCCTTACAAATTTGAAACCTACTGGTATATTGAAAACAACAGTTCCTGTAAAATAAATAAACATTTGGAATATCCATTACAAATGGACCTTTCCCAGACTTCATCATGATTCAGTGTGCACACACAAGCAAGGCCAGGTAAAAACTCTTTAGAAATGACAGCAAAAATAGGTTTCACTTTGGGCTGGTACACTTCAAACTTTGCACGAACCCACGTAAGCACTGGAACCATTTTGATTTCTAAACAATTTGCACAGTTGAGGCCTGGGATCTACAATCAGCACCATTTGGAATGACACATTTGTGGAAGAAAATGACCTATCTTACTAAATTTATCCTCACTGGCAACTAAAGTTTGTTTAATTTAGTCATTCCCCCTCTTCCTATTCAATGTTGAAGTGAGAAAAGTCTCCAACCCTGGAATCTGACTAGTGGACAACACTGCTTAGGGGTGAGGGGGAAAAGTCACAATTCATAAGTTTACGTAGAATTTTGACCATTTAGGCACGGATTGTAGGCCCCAAAATGAGCTTTTTCTGTGCTCCGTTCAGTAATACAGCACACAGGAAGTGAAGAGGGCACTCAAGAAGTGTAAGAAGAGCACAGGCCATAGGTGTTGGCACTTCTTGAGTGCTCTGGGCACTTCCTAAGTGCTGTATTAATGAATGGAACACGGAAAAAGATGTTCAATTTGTTTTATTATATATTTTGTAAAAATAAGTAAGTAAATATTCAAGGGAAAAAGTTCAATTTTCTCCGTACAAAAATTCAAAAGGTGCACGTGCATTGGTCGAGCTGGCGCTGCTGACATCACAACTGTGCTCCATTCTCTGATAAAGCACAGCTTTCAGTCAATCAGAGCGTGCGTATCAAAAAGGGTAATTAACAAATAAGGGTGGTCCCATGTAAACAGGAAGTATAGACCCCAGAATGGTGCCACAGACGCACAAGAGAAAATATAAAGAATGATTAATAGACGTAAGAGTGGCACGAGGAGTAGCGTGGTCGCCGGCTCGCATATATTTGTCATCACTCGATCCACCACATATAGTACAGTGTGGTTAGAGTAGATTTCGTATGACTATGAAAACGGTATCGTTCGGTCACAGCACGATTACGGCAGGAATTTCGAATGTTTTTATAGACACCACGGCACTGACACAGCCAGGACACGGCGCGGTCCTTTTCATACTCGTACGAAATCTGCTCTAGTGACTTGTTTTGTATGACAAGACTACTTGTGGCCCTTACATTTTGGCTTCACACGACTTTTCGTGGTTACAAAAAGGACAATTAAACTGCACATCTAAAGGTTCCCTCTTCTTCTTGGGTTCAGCTTTCCTCTTTGATCTCCTTCTGCCCATAATGTAGAAATATTACTCTAACTTCACTTTGTTCAAACAACTCTTTCGATCTTCCTGTTGAAATTTATAATAGCGCATGTCGCATTGTAACGACCGAGCAGGGACTGAGGAAGAGAGGTTTAATGATCACGTGGTACCGGGACGTGTCACCAGATCGAGGCTGGTATATATTAGCCTTGGGAACAGTACGTGGACACAAAAAAAAATCAGTTTTGAGTTTTGCTCTAAAAATCAGTGAGGAAGAGCTGTATCCGTCATGGATGCATCGTCCGATGGGGCAGAGCCCCACGAGGAAGCTTCTGTAGTAGAAGCAAGCCATTTTTTGAGTTATCTAAGGCGTGTTATCCCGCCTTTATTTGAAGGCGAGACTGAAGTACCTTTGGAGCTCGATGCTGCTTTGAAAGAGTCTTTGCACTTAGAATACATCAACAAGTACCTTTCTGATCCTCAAATACGGAGCCTTCTAATAACTAAGACGCCGCTGAAGGATGAAGAAGAAGGAGACGAAAATGCTTCCTCTGAATCGAATGGTAAAGCTGCGTATTCTATTGATGTCGACGTTCACTATGAAGGACCCAAACTTGCAAGCATCGCCTTCATCAAGAGAGGTGCGATCATCGAAGCTGACAAAAAGATAGCCACACAGATCAGGGTATTTAATCTAAGTGAGGGATCTCCTTATGAAACTCTGCACTCTTATATCAGTAATGCAGTATCACCGTTCTTCAAGTCTTTTGTCAGGAGGTCTGGAAAAGCAGACAGGTAAATGAGTTAAAACCTTGCTATCTTTGTTGAGATTTCTAAAAGCTTTAAAAATACTGATATGATGTTCTTTTGGAATTATTTATCTGCGCTCGGCTCTCTATACCAAGACGTCGACACTTAGAAAATTTTCGAGTGTAACTTGACTGCCGGACAAGAAATTCAAAATACTCCGTGTCCGGCAGTCGATTTTTTTGCCGAAAACTACGTGAATTTAGTCCAATTGAACTTCATTCTCTTTGGTTGGATGCAAAAACACTTTTGAAGAACTAGTGCAGCAATTATTTGATTGAATACAGAATAGCGACTTGTAAGAGCCAGACTGCCGGACAAAGAAAACCAAAATACTCCGTGTCCGGCAGTCGATCTTTTTTCTTCAAAAACTCGAACAATCTCATAAATTTAGTCCATTTATTTATTTATTTAGATGTTAAAATACTTCTCACTGGCTGTCAATGTATTTATTTGGCAGTTATTTGAATATTACTCAAATTAAGACTGCCGGACAAGAAAACCAAAATACTCCGTGACCGGCAGTCCATTTATTTTTTCTTCCAGAATTTGCATGAATGCCGCAAATTCAGCCCGAAATCTTTTTTAAGATGTTATGATACTTTTGCGCGCTAAAGATGTAGAACTATAAGAGTTTTTGAAGAAAAAAGATCGACTGCCGGACACGGAGTATTTTGGTTTTCTTTGTCCGGCAGTCTGGCTCTTACAAGTCGCTATTCTGTATTCAATCAAATAATTGCTGCACTAGTTCTTCAAAAGTGTTTTTGCATCCAACCAAAGAGAATGAAGTTCAATTGGACTAAATTCACGTAGTTTTCGGCAAAAAAATCGACTGCCGGACACGGAGTATTTTGAATTTCTTGTCCGGCAGTCAAGTTACACTCGAAAATTTTCTAAGTGTCGACGTCTTGGTATAGAGAGCCGAGCGCAGATAAATAATTCCAAAAGAACATCATATCAGTATTTTTAAAGCTTTTAGAAATCTCAACAAAGATAGCAAGGTTTTAACTCATTAGAATCACGGATTGGTCATAAATTTTAAAAATATTTCGACTGCCGGACACGGAGTTTTTTCGAAAACATTGTCCGGCTGCCGGACACGGAATGTTAATAAGGCGTTGGCTAATTTTGACTATTTCTTGTATGTAATAAAATATTTTTTACGCATATTGCTTGATGATTTCCATTTTCTGGCATTTTTTGTGAACCAGGGATGGTGACAAGATGGTCCCTTCTGTTGAAAAGAAAATAGCAGAGCTTGAGATGGGATTGCTGCATCTCCAGCAAAACATTGACATCCCAGAAATATCCCTCCAAATACACCAACAGGTTACTTCCATGGTCAAGAAATGTGCTTCTGAGGAAAATCGGAGACCAAAAGTCCAGGATTTTGGCGATAAGGTCGAAGATTCAACATTCTTGAATCAATTACAGAATGGTGTCAATAGGTGGATTAGAGAGATTCAAAAGGTAGGATGACAGTAACTTGCAAAATACAATGTGAACCCCTCCCATGATTCCCATTACTCTTTGTTACTCTAATCAAGGGCAGATCCAAGGGGAGGGTTTAGTGGGCTGCAACCCCCACTATGAAAATGAAAAAATGATGGTCAACTAGAATTAGGCTCTATTTTTGTTTTCACTGATATCATACAACCCCCTGTTTGGGATGCGCATACCTAATCCTAGATCTGCCCTTGCTAATGAAGGGCTAAGGCTCAATATGTCAGTATTGTAAGTACTTTTTATAAGGTAGTGCAGATTTGCATCATTATTGTGTCTAGCCTCCTTTGCAGACATGTTTAGTGGCTCTAGTTTCCTGCATTGCCCCACCAACATCTGCTCTGATTCAAACAACATTCCTTTTTGCATTGTTTTCTACCAGCCAATCAAATTGCAATGTGATATGTAAATTTATATTTTAATAATGTCAACAATCTAAGGATTTTCCCCATAAACCAGTGAGAGATGCTTGGCTTTTAAATTCTAGTCATTTCAAATTGTTGATAAGACTCATATTTCAAACTACTACTGGCAAAACAGTGCAGGAAATCCTGCTCTTTTCAGAACAAAAAATAATCCCACACCATTGGCATGGAAACCTAGAGATAAGCCGAAAGCCTTTTCTGGTTCACTAAAAAATACAAATTTTGTGTATAAGTCATTTAAGATACAAGTTTTTTTGGGGGCTCTTTCTGATTGGTCAAATTCACAGAAAGAAATGTTGTTCGAATCAGAGCAGATGTTAGTGGGGCAATGAGGGAAACTGCAAGTGCCACACATCGTATGGGCGGGGGGCTATATTGTATCCTCTTATACACTGTGCCTATATCTATAGCTCAAGCTAGTTCACTCGCTAGTTTCTGTATTTACTACCACCAGTCTCGTCCATTTATTTGAAGATTGACTTGTATAAAATCAAAGATTTTTTTTTGAGATATTCTGCAATCTTTCACAATACTTGTATCTTGACAAAGTCCAATTTGTTTTAGATCTCTTTTTGTCAGGGAATTATTTGCATTTGAAATTCGTTGTCGACCTGATAATGTTAAATGTGGATTTGCAATCTGACATGATATTTTTTTCTACAAGGTTACCAAACTTGACCGTGATCCAGCTTCAGGGACAGCTTTACAAGAAATCAGTTTCTGGTTAAATCTTGAAAGAGCTTTGCTGAGAATCCAAGACATCAGAGAAAGTCCTGATATTGCTTTAACCCTGGATATATTGAAACATGGCAAGAGGTTTCATGCTACCGTTAGTTTTGACACAGACACAGGTTTGTGAGCCTTCTTTTCTCTGTTCTTTGATATATATTTAATCCTAGCTAAGTGCTTAATCACTTTTCCAACAACTGTACCCAGATCAAAAGCCCTCACAATGGGTAAAATAAAATTTTTCCCATCATGAACCTGTTTCTTGCTATCTGATTGGTTGAGAACCATTGAAAAACTGTTGCTTAAGAATGTTTTTGTTACATGTAGGTTTAAAGCAGGCATTAGCTACTGTCAATGACTACAGTCCTTTGATGAAAGACTTTCCTTTGGATGATTTACTGTCTGCCACAGAACTAGACAAAATACGATCTGCCATTGTTGCAATATTCACCCATCTCAAAAAGATTCGGAGCACCAAGTATCCTATCCAGAGAGCTCTTAGGTTGGTAGAGGCTATATCAAGGGATCTCAGTACTCAACTACTCAAGGTACATGTACCCAAATACAAGCTTATTAAGGGATATTGTTAAGTGAAAAGGTCTTGAATTCTTGGTTTTCACTGACGTCATAAAAAAATCCTGAATCCTAAATAAAATGTAAGTACTTTCCAAGAAAGAGCAAATGAAACTGTTTTTCGGTATTTATATAGCGCATTCTGCAACACCCCAATGCACTTTACAGTGTAGTAAACTGAAATGAAGAAATAATTTATAACATAAAGTGTTTAAAAATCCCAACTGGCAAGGAGGCAAACCAGTTAGCTATATTACAAGCATGGTCGAGAAACTGAATCTGAACTAATCGGAATCGGAACAAATCCAGCCTCAGTGGCCAGAGTGGGACTCGAAATCGGTACTACCAGATTGCGAGACCAACGCTCTGACCACTCAACCATGCTGCCTCCTTTGTTATATGAAATCAATTGACAAATCGTTCTGACAAACTTCTCTCTGTCATTAAATGATAGTGACGTTGAAATAAAGGACACAATTGACGGAAAATTATCATAATATTATAATGTTGTATATTCAGTATTGAAAACATTAACATTTATAGGTCCTTGGTACCAGAAGGTTGATGCATATCCCTCATGAAGAGTTTGAAAAGGTGGGAAATCCTCTGGACAATCAATGTGAAAGAATAATACAATGCACTCTTAAACATTTGTGAATTCCTCTATTGGATTCTATTGACCCTTAAAACAAGTCAAATCCTGCATCCTGCCAAACCTATTGTGGATCCTCTTTTTCCTGATGAAGATAAATGGTTGAAACATCTAGTTTTGAATATTTAAGATCAGAGACAAACCAAATTTTACCATCATAATTTATGAATCCTGATTGCAAATTTATGATATGTTTGTTTGTGTATATATGACAGATTATGCTAGCATGCTTTGAAGTGTTTTCTACCTGGGATGATGAGTATGAGAAACTGCAAGGTTTGCTGAGAGACATTGTGAAGAAAAAGAGAGAAGAGAGTTTAAAGATGGTCTGGAGAGTTAACCCAGCACACAAACGACTACAATCAAGACTTGATCAAATGAGAAAGTAAGAGATTATATGAATGCATTATTGAATTGATATCAATTATTTCTATTTTTGATAACTCTTGACATATATATATATGAGCCCTACTCACACAAAAGGGGTCCTCTTTGATATACCATCTTCCAGATTTGACGCTTTAACAGCAATCTTTAGGGTTTCTTTGGTCATTTCTCGACAAAGAAAGGAGAGAGAACAAAAATTCCAACCTCTCAAAAGAAAAAAATATATATACAGAGAGAAAAGAAAGAAAGAAAAACAAGAGTGTGTTTGTGAGAGAGAGAGAAGCAAGAAGAAGAAGGAAAAAAATACGGGAAAGAAGGACACTAGTTAGGATTTCTTTTGTCAATACTCGGTGAAGAAAGGAGAGAGAACAAAAAGAAACTCTAAAAAAAATTACAGAGAATTGATAAAGAAAAAGAGAAAGAAAAACCAAAAAGTGTGTTTGTGAAAGAGAAAAAGCAAGAAGAAAAAGAACGAAAAAAAAAGAAGAAAAAAAAAACAGGAAAGAAAGACAATAGTTGTCAAGGTAACTGTCAATTTGGTGCTGTTCTAGAAGACTGAGGGCTCACTTGTCCAGTAAAAATTTCAAAAGAATGTATACAAAGAACTAATTATTTGTTACTATGATGAAAAACTAATAATGAATCAAAATATTTTACTAATGTTCTACATTTCTTCTGATGTGCTTGAGGTTGTAATGAATGTATTGGTAACTACTATTTCAACCAATAATAACATGACTTCCTACAGGTTTAGACATCAGCATGAGCAACTGAGAGCTGTCATTGTGCGAGTCCTTCAACCCCCTACTGTTAGTCAGTCCCAAGGGGGTACACCAGGTGCCCCACCCATGAAAGAAAAGGAAGAAGCCAAAGCAGAAGTACTACTAGACCCTGCTGATGCAAATGCTATCCAGGAAGTTAATTTGGCTTATGAGAATGTCAAAGAGGTTGATGGGCTTGATGTTTCTAAGGAAGGTTCTGAAGCATGGGAAGCTGCCATTAAGAGGTAAAGTACAAGAACTTTGCTGAAATGCAAGAAAACTTATAAACTTCATAAAATGTTTTGGGTTCGGTGTTTCTCAAATATTGTGCATTTTCAATGCTGTTAGTTTTTTGTTTATTGGTGAAGTATGTATGTTGTTACATGTTATGCTGTAATAGTCCCCTTCACAGTTCCCGGCGCCATCTTGAAAGGCAGCCATGCCTTTTCATTGAAGTGAGATGAACGGTGAGCGTGCAATGATAAATGCCTTTTTTAACACCTAGGGCAATTATTCACAGGTCTCTATCATTGCAATCTCACCGTTCATCTCGCTTTGATGCAAAGGCATGGCTACCTTTCAAGATGGTGCAGAGAACTGTGAAGGGGACTATTACAAATGACCAGAGATTATATCATCCTTAAATTCCCTCTCTTGCATTTTGCTAAAAGGGAAAGCAAAGCAGGAATGGGACTAAATCGCTTTTGTTTTCAGATATGATGAGCGTATTGACAGAGTAGAGACTCGTATTACAGCAAGACTAAGAGATCAACTTGGAACAGCTAAGAATGCCAATGAAATGTTTAGAATCTTTTCAAGGTTTAATGCATTGTTTGTGCGTCCACACATCAGGGGTGCTATCCGTGAGTACCAAACACAACTCATTCAGCGTGTCAAAGATGACATCGAGGCTTTACATGATAAGTTCAAGGTGATAATTACATTTATTTGCAATTATAAAAATTACTTTAAAAAACATTTATTTTTTGTTGTTGTTTTGAATACAATTTTTATAAAGCTCTGTACTGATTTCATCATACATAAAAAAGAACCTGAATTCCTACTGATGTTAAACTCCTTATGCTCCTCCCCCCCAGATGGGTTTCATTTCAACTTCAATCAACTAAAATATTAATTAAGTGATATTTCGGCATTTTAAAAATATATCAAAATATTAGAAGCCAAACTAAAATATTGTTTGGAGCATGAAAAACTCTGACTATACTGAAACTTAACCAACCAAGAATTTCAGAATCTGTCCAAAAATATAAAATTGTCAAATTTTAAGAATGATCCTTCCACACATATTTAGTAAACAATTATTTTCACACTTCAGGTGCAATACCCTCACAGTAGAGCCTGTAAAATGAGTAAAGTACGGGATTTACCTCCAGTATCGGGTTCTATAATCTGGGCCAGGCAGATTGACAGACAGCTATCGGCATATATGCGTAGAGTTGAGGATGTTCTTGGCAAGGGCTGGGAGAACCATGTTGAAGGTCAGCGACTAAAGGCTGATGGAGACAGCTTTAGACAAAAACTGAACACCCAAGAACTCTTTGATGAGTGGTCAAGAAAGGTATTTGTGCTTGTTTTTTTAAATCCTGTGCTGTTTATATGTTGGATAACTTGTAGATTGAAGAAACCAGTAGGTATGAACTTAATTTGTATTGACTGTTTAAGGTGCAACAAAGGAACCTTGGAGTATCTGGCAGGATCTTCACCATTGAAAGTCAACGGGCAAGAGGTGGTGGCAGAGGCCAGATTTTGAAACTGAAAGTCAACTTTCTTCCAGAAATCATTACTCTCTCAAAAGAAGTGCGCAACCTGAAGTGGTTGAATTTCCGTGTTCCTTTGGCTATTGTTAACAAAGCACATCAGGCAAACCAGCTCTATCCTTTTGCTATTTCACTGATTGAGAGTGTGAGAACCTATGAAAGAACTTGTGAAAAGGTAAGTATTGAAGTTGTACAGGGGATAGCAATAGCATTCCAAAGATATGAGTGAATGGATGAGTTATCTCTTCTTCATCTGCTGTTACACAGTTTTTAAGATTAATGTTCTTTTCTTATTTTACTGTGGATCAGGTTGAAGAGAAGAATTCCATTGCACCTCTTGTTGCTGGACTGAGAAAGGAAGTCCAAGGTCTAATCACAGAGGTAAGTCCTACAACAGGTCGTAAAGAACTTGTTGCAATTTTGGAAAATATTTGAAATGACGACAGTGACATATTTTCTATACTCTACCTTTGTCCACAGGGTATTGGACTTGTATGGGAATCTTACAAACTAGATCCTTATGTCCAAAGACTTGCTGAGTCTGTATTTAACTTCCAAGAGAAGGTACATTAAAATTGTAGATGTCATGTAACTGTGAAAAAAATGTGCTGTGCCATGCCAAAGTATTTTGGTTGGTCAACATTTTTATCTTATTGATTAGTCAAAATGTTGTTAATTACCACCGTGTGCAAAACTACGCATCCTGCCAGACTTTAATAAGTCTCTATTGGGAATTTGGTCAATAGGCTACCAAAAATCCAGACAGAGGCAGAGTTTTCTATACAATGTCTGTACACTTTCAGGGCTCCTATTGATAGCAGATAGCCTTTTTTTGGTACCTGACAGGACTACCCTGAGTCGTTATTGTTATTTATTTTAAATAAAGGCGTCATTCATTTGCTGGCTTCCCATTTGCCCATTGACCAAATCCCAATCGAGATTTAGTCTGGCTGGACGCGTAATTATGCACACGGTGGTAAGCATGTAAAGCAAGATATGTTTTTACAAAAACTGTGAAACTTTAAAATGTGTTATTTTTATATCTTTTTCCAGGTTGATGACTTGCTAAGTAGTGTTGAAAACATTGACATAGAGGTGCGATCACTGGATACCTGTGCATTCAATAACCAGAGTATCAGAGATATTCTTGCCAAAGTACAAAAGGCTGTGGATGAACTTAACCTTCATTCTTACTCTAACCTGCCTGCTTGGGTTAACACTTTAGATGGACAGGTGTGTCATATATAAAATGTAAAAACATTTTTTCAATCTTGTTATGGTTACAGGCATTGTTTAGTAATCAGGGTTCACGCTACTCCTTAGAGTCCCTATCCCTAGCAAAAATGTACATTTTTTAAAAGTTGAGTATCTTGGGAATTAAATATACTTAAAGCGAAATCACAGGACAGTGTAAATCTTTTTCCAGTGTACCCGCCCATTCAAAGTTGTTGCTGCAGACAAAAATCTGCATTCTTTGGAAGGCTGGGACAAATTTGCTTAATAATAAACTCATTTGGTTAATAATAAACTTTGACATTGTGACGTAATTTAAGGCACATTGTGACATGATTTAAGGGACAAATGTCTAATCACGGCATTTAGAGTCAAAGAGAAAAAGTAGCTATATCAAAGTAGTAGAATTTTTAGCAGAAGTTAGATAGGTGAATAGCAACAGCAGTATACAAGGATAACAAGAGCTTGTAACATTGAAATTTAACTTAATTTGTTAGTATACGTTATTTATACCACCCACATAAAGAAATTGAAATTTTGTATCATTCAAAATAATGAGAACTGAATCACTTGCTTTGAAAAAATGTTAACAAAACTAATACAAGCAATTGTTGTAGTAGATTCGTGTACCTTTCAGGTGGCTTTTATTTAAAATGTTTGTGTATTTGAATCAGGTTGAGATACGCCTGTCAGGTAGATTACAGGCTGGAATCAAAAGTTGGACTGAATGCCTTAAAGGAAACAAGAGCTCCAAGCATATGGATGACACTGACACGGCATCAATGGCAGCTCACAAACCAGGAGGAGATCCAGACATTCTTGTAAGTGACTTCCTCTAGCTCATTTTATTCTTTCATTTGTTTTTGATATTGAACATTTTTAGTTATTTTGCTGTACCACATGGTTTGTGTTCTTATAATTAATGTGTTTTTTATGTTTGTAGCAATCCATCCATGAAGTCTGCATCCAAAATCAAGTATTGTTTATGCGTCCTCCTGTAGAAAGAGCCAGAGAGCACTTGATCAATGAACTCCATAAGTGGGTTGGTATCATCACCATGTTGCCTAGGATACAAAGTTCACGATACCAGGTAATCAGATGTGGTAAAGACTCCCAGCTAGTGCAGATTTCGTATGAGTGTGAAAAGGACTGTGCCATGCCGTGACCATGTCAGTGCCGTGTTTCCTATCAAAACTTTCGAAAATTCTGCCGTAATCGTGCTGTGACTGTCCAGTGGCCTTTTCACACTCATATGAAATCTGCACTAATGTGGTAATGATTTTATTGTAAACCAAAACTGGCAAGTGGTAATTTTGTTACCCTTGCATCCTGCATCTCTGACAATATAAAATTCCATAAAGAAACCAAAAGAAATCACAACTTACATCCTCCTGGAAGCATTGATTTTAGTGATCAGTGTTGATAAATTGATCATCGGTCTTCGACTGGAAATAAAAAATACCTTTCATGAGTCCAAGAACTTATTTTAATTTGTGAAGTTATATTATAGCATGTGAAATTTTTACACATTTTACAATGAATTTTAGCTGCTGCTGCTGCTGCTGCTGAGTTGGGACCCATACACTGTGTTGAGACAGGTCCCAGGGATTCATTTATTAAACAAATTTGTAAAAACATCAGTGGGCAAGTAGGTTTGTAGTACAAACATCATGGTTGATGACTTCAGAAAAATTTGTTGATGAAGAAAAAAATTGAGAAATATAAAATACCACAAAACCGTCATTCAAATAGATGTACTTGACCCATAATGTAACCATAATTAATGTACTTCTTGTTGCATTATGCGATAAAGAAATACATTCAAACCTCCACTAATAGACAATTCCCATAAGTGGGCTCCTCTTATAAGCAGGCGGCAACCCTTTGTCCCTTCTCCTGACAGCCTCTTTCTAATAATCTTCTCAAGTCCTAAAAGTAATGGATACTCCCCTCCAAAAATGTCTCCCTTCTCCCACTTTCCCAGTTTACCAATTTGGTCCCAGGATAATGGTATACTTTATAACAGGGTACAAATATATCTTGTGGAATTGCTACAAAATTTAAAAAAAATAAAAAAAATATGATCTTATCTTGACAAGGTTGGGGTAGAACGTGATGAGTCTGAAGCAGAGACAACCTACCGGAATCTGTTGGCTAAACTACCAGAAGGTCCCACTGTACTGGAAGAAGCCTATGGAGCCATTGAGGAGAGAGTAGCAAAAGTGGAGGAGTATGAACAGATGTGGCTACAGTATCAGGCTTTATGGGATATGGATATTGGCAATGTTTATAACAGATTGGGTGAAGACCTTAGCAAGTGGATGAAGGTTCTCAAGGAAATCAAGTATGATATGTTATCCCCTGTAAAAATATATCCGACCAGTATTCTACCAAAATGCCAGCCAGATATATTTCTGGATTATTATCCATGTAATTCCTGACTGGAATTGGGTACAATTCCAGGCGGAATGCTAGCCAGATTCCTCACAGAAAAATATCTATTTCTACTCACCATGCGATATATACAATTTGGTATTAAACTACAATTTGGTATCAAATAAATAAATGAGTGCCACTGCTTAGGATAACCATAAGAGCTACACGAGCTAAGTAGCAGGCTAAGATCCAGTAAGGAATATGAACTTGAGAAGATGGTGAAGAGAACAATTCCAATAGACTGTTTCAATGTCTGAGTTTGCATAATGTTGATAATTGTTGTAAGCATCAAGTTGGTTTTATCCTATACAGGAGATCACGTGTAACCTTTGACACATCAGAGACCAAGATGGTGTTTGGTCCTGTGGTAGTAGACTTTGCCCAAGTACAATCCAAGGTTAACATGAAGTATGACACATGGCATAAAGATGTCCTCAGCAAGTTTGCATCCAGACTTGGTGATGGAATCCAGGAATTCTATGGTACTGTTGCTAAGGTATGGTTGTTAGTATCTGTACAATAACCTTTCTTTTCTTTCTTGACAATTGTTCATATAATTTAGTATAAATAGGTTATCATTGTAAAATCTCCTCACTACTGAAGATGGCAAATATAGTTGCCGAAATGTGTATAGTAAACAACACTAATGAAACTTAAATCTGTGGTCTCTAGTCTACAATTGTTAGTATCTATTTTTCACTTTCTCTTGCCATTTTAATGGTTCAAACTACAAACAAACAAACAAGTACTGGTAAACAAATAAAAATTAAAAAATTAGCAAACAAAAAATAAGCAAATATACAGAACAAATAAACAAGCAAGCAAATGAATAAACCAAGAAAAGAGGAAACCAACAAACAAGCAGAACGTAAGAGAAGTGTAATGTAAGTCATCTCTGATCAAAATACTGACTTAGTCTTTAAAATTAAATGATGTAAATGATGTAATCTTTTCTAAATAAATGTTCTTCCTGTACATTTCTTAATCTTGACAGTTGCACAATTTAAAACAGTTTCCAGGTAGGTTCAAAAGAGCAACATTTTCTGTGTTATAATCTTTACAGGCTCGTACTGACATGGAACAGCAGTCAATTGAAGGAGCTTCAACATCAGAAGCTGTAGGATTCATAACTGTGGTGCAGTCCCTCAAGAGAAAACTTAAAAACTGGGACAAGAATGTGGAGGTATGCTTAACATTGAAATATCAAGTTTGATATGTGGTTATGTAAATAGAAACATTATGTAAAATAGAGCAGTTTTCATGGATGTGACTACTAAAAATGGCATTGTTATAGGAGGAAGTTTCTTATAGGTTTTAAGTGTGGCAAAGCTCGACATCTGGTTGTCTTACACTGTTCATGATATTACGTACCTAGTAGTAAAAACACTAGGAACAGGCAGAGGCACATTGTAACAACATGTATTTATTGACCGAAATTTTATTATTGTTATTATTATCTAAAAGCAAATGACTATAAGCCCATATATTTTTATACAAGGCATTTCCCTCCCTCAAAGTACCCTATTTGATAGTGGTCTAGTATGGGAGATCTAGGCTAACAATTTGGTAGCCCATTACTAACAATAATTATCCAGTAACTGAACACTTATTGTGCTTGTGCTAGATCACTTTCAAATAACACGGTCCTTTATTATAAGTAATACCATGACCCTGTCAGGAATATTAGTGATTAAATGTCCCAGAAGCCGAAGGAGGTTTAGTGGAAGTTCCGACGCCGTAGGCCGGGTGGTTGGTTGGGTGGGTGGATCAATCAATCATGTCTAGTTCATTTTACTGGTACCCAGGACTTAATGAAACCCTTGATGATAGTGTTAGTGTTTCAGTGTGTTTTTCATTTCATTCATACAACTGTAGATGTACAAGGAAGGCCAGCGTATTCTGGAACGCCAACGTTTTGCATTCCCACCATCTTGGCTGTATGTGGACAACGTTGAAGGAGAATGGGGAGCGTTCAATGACATCCTTAAGAGAAAGGACTCCAGCATACAAACACAGGTACATGCCTATCTTATACTCAAAGTTATGGAAGGGAAAATATGAGGTCAGAGTTGCTGCCAGTATATTTTTTAATTATATATTTATTATTTGTTATTATTATTTACTATTAATTTATATTACTGTCAAACTAAGAAATCCTTGAAGACCTGAAATATGTGCAGAATATTCAGTGTGTTGTAAATGAAACTCCTAGTGGTAAAATAATACAAAAATCAAGTTTGAAAATAAATGGCAAACAATTTTGGTACAAGACTGATTGACCTATCATTTGGGAGGTGTAGCTTTAAGACCATGCATGTAATTATTGACAATGCAGTGAACATTCCAGACATATTTTAAGTGTTTTCCTCATTTCCATCGAGGAAAACACTTAAATCATGTATTGTGTAACTTAACATTAAATAATTTAATGAAATGGATGAAAAATGGAATGGTCCCTAATTTATCCAAAGACATTTTCTGGGCTAACTTAGTAATAAAGAGAATGACGAGAAGTTTTGTCAATATCTCGTCAATATATGACGAGAAGTTTTTGTCAATATCATTTATTGACAAAACTTCTCGTCATTTTCTTTATCCCTAATTTATCATTTATATAATACCAGCCATTATTAATAGAGGTTTTTGTTTCTTTAGGTTGCAACTCTACAGATGAAGATCATTTCTGAAGATCAGTCTGTAGAGGCACGCTCTTCTGAGTTATTGTCAGAGTGGGATAAGTCCAAGCCTGTATCTGGTAATGTCAGACCTGATCAAGCCCTTAATACTATTGCTGTCATTGAAGGAAAGTTTGCCAGACTCAAGGAGGATAGAGAGAATGTAGCTAAGGCCAAAGAGGCTCTGGAGCTAATAGAGCCAGGTACATTTGTAAAAGAAAATGATTTTCTTATTGTATTGGAACTCAGTTTTTATAACGTGATTATTTCAAGATTTAAGAGGTTCTGTTAGATTAGAGTTGACTATCATAGAAGGGAAATCTTTTCTGGGTCCCAGCTGAAATGTAGTGTATTGTTTTTTGTAACCTTACGTCTCTCCCTCTGGGATATCTATCAAGACACAGCTAATAGTGTTTCTAGTTAAAAACTTTTTGCATGAAACGTTATGGGGTTATTTAATTTTTTCATGAAATGTGATCTGAATTTTTTATATACCTCCATGTTAGAGATATTACTTACATGTTCTTATATACCTAGGCACCTTGGTTCCAAGTGAGGAGAAAGTACAAATAGCACTAGAGGAGCTTCAGGACCTGAAGGGTGTTTGGTCTGAACTTGCTAAGTTCTGGGAAAAGATTGAAGAAATGAAGGAAAAACCATGGCTATCGGTACAGCCTAGGAAGGTACAAAATTGTCTATTTTACACATTTCACTTTCTGTCATTTCTAAATGTAAATAATACATGTGAAACATCTTGTATTAGTATTGTTTTACTTTGTTTATGACTTTTTATATTCCTTGCAGCTTCGTCAGTCTCTTGAGGCTCTGTTAAATGACATGAAAGCCCTTCCATCACGATTAAGACAGTATTCATCATTTGAGTATGTTCAGAGTACCATTAAGTCCTACCTGAAGGTAAAACCTTATTGCTTTACTTCTAGTTATTTCCTTTAGGCTTTATTTCTTGTAATATTAAATAGTACCATCAACTTTCTTAACAGAATTGATTGATATTAAACTAAGGATGCTGCTAATTATCATTCAGATTCTTGGGGATTTTGCACACCTTGTGTGACATTATTTTTAAAAGTGACAGTTTATACAAGATATTAAGTTTCACCATGTGACTTGAGAAAATGCTTTGTTGTTCGGAAGATTTTGCTCTGCTTACTGACCACATTTTACCGTTACCTTACCGACCACTTATTGACCACTTACCGTTTTATTACCAATCACTTACGTTTCGGTGCAGATTGTTTACTATTACCTTTATTGTTTGTCATAGCTACTAAACATTGTGAAGACTAGTTAGCATATCATGTCTCTCCTAAACCATCATGTAAACGGTTGTTTTGACAGTTATTCAACATTGTACATCCAGTTGTTGTGTTTGCTTAATCTCTAAGATGTCTATAAAACCAAGATGATAATTTACATGCTTGATGTTGTGTTGTTTGCACACTTTATTAATTATGCATATACGTTTCATGTATTTATTGAAGATCAATGTACTCATTGTTGAGCTGAAGTCAGAGGCATTGAAAGAGCGACATTGGAAGAACTTGATGAGAAGACTTCATGTCAACTGGATTCTGACAGACCTTACTCTTGGTCAAGTCTGGGATGTTGATTTGCAGAAGAATGAGCCAATTGTCAAAGATACCATCCTGGTAGCCCAAGGAGAGATGGCTTTGGAAGAGTTCTTGAAGCAGGTGAAAAACCTTGACTATAAGAACACCTGGGATTTTGGACGTATAATTGTAAATCAGTGATACACTGATACAGAGATGAAGAAAGAGTAAAAGAAGAGGGTACAGAAAGAGAGGGCGAGGGAAAATTTCCTGGAGTTCATGAGGGATGTGAGTGAGGTGGCTGATGAGCAGTCTTGGCAGTGGTTAAGGGCAGGGTATTTGGGTGAAGGTACTGAGGGGTTTGTTTTTGCAGCTCAAGAGCAGGCTTTGAGAATGAGGTTTTTCCGGGCGACCATTCGGAAACAGAATGTGGATCCAAAGTGTAGGGTTTGTGGGAAGGAGGTGGAGTCTGTTGGTCATTTGTAGTATTTTGGTACAGAAGCAGTATAAGAAGAGACATAATTGAAACCAGTTTATTTGATTTTAATTACTAGGTGCGTGATGTGTGGCACAGCTTTGAGCTTGACTTGGTTAACTACCAGAACAAGTGCAGAATCATCCGTGGATGGGATGAATTGTTTACCAAAGTCAAGGAGCACATCAATAGCATTTCTGCTATGAAACTCTCTCCCTATTATAAGGTGTGTGTGTATGTTTTTATAAACTCTGACAGCTGAAGGCAATATGATTTTGATTTGAACTTGCAATCAGGTTAACTGCAGTTATGAATTACAACAAAATGAAATATGCATATTTTAACCACAATTATAACAATATTAATGTTCAAATTGAATTAGTCTTCCTGTTATAAAAATATTACAAGTAAACAAAAACCATTGAAAAGTAATTATCTAATTACTTATCAGTTACACTGATGTTAATCAAAAATTAACATTTGATCAGCTCTGGGCCCAGTTGTATGAAGGTTGGATAAAGTTATCCACCAGATAAGAGTTATCCACTGTATAGATTTTGTACAGATTTTACCTGCTGGATAGCGCTATTCACCCTTTGTACAACCAGCCCCAGATGTTAAGTGATAACCTAGGATTAAAGAAACCTATTCAGTTTAACCCATGATTAACACTGGTTGCCCTTCAAGCAGCTGGTCTGATGATGAATGGGATTATCAAAGATTCTTTTTTAAAATGACATGTAATGTAAGTTAATTATGATATATCTGTAGGTGTTTGAAGAGGATGCACTACAATGGGAAGAGAAACTCAATCGTATCCATGACATTTTTGATGTGTGGATTGATGTCCAGAGACGATGGGTCTACTTGGATGGTATATTTAGTGGAAGTGCTGATATCAAGACTCTTTTGCCTGTAGAAACCCAGAGATTCAACAGGTTATTGATTATAACCCTCTTATTCTTACATTATATATTCTATAATTGTAGAGTGTTGGACATATCTCATCCTCAGGAACCTGGGGGTACTATATATTCTGTCACTTGTTTTTTGCTTCAAGAAAAAACTACCCCTGGGCATGTTGTTTGTTTAAAACTTGTTACTTGTGCCCAGGCTTTAGGCCAGCATGAGTCTAGGTTTATCTTTTCATCTATAAGTCTATCTATCATCAACGTCGCAAATTGCCAAATTACACAGAAGTCTTTACGGACCACTGTCATACAAACAAAGGTTATAATGCACAAGGTCAACACATTCCAAGATTTGCCATCTTGGAAAAGCTGAAAATGGCAAAGATATTTCTGTTCAAAATTAAATGTCAAAGGTATTTCTGGTGAATTTTGTAATTACTAAGGAATGGACCAACACTATTATGGAAATATTTTTTTCGACACTTAATTATGGACAACAACTATATTTGCAAAAGTAACAACAACAACAAAGAGAAAAGGGTATTGATGAAAGGGGGGGATCCCCATTATGATAAATCAACCCCCTTAAATAACATAACAAGTACTGTGGATCGAATGGACCTACTATGTGGATCGAAAGTGTTGATGGTGGATCAAATTGACCTTGATCGAAATGACTTCAGATAAAAAAAAAACAGTCTTTATTTATAGACGGAAGCCAATTTAGCTTTCGCTAATCTTCCATTGGGCAGTCTTTCATCTCACACTCACTACCTCTACACTTGAATATTTTTCATACAATGCTCAACTCACATGTTGATTTTTGCTGAGGGAGGAAAAACCGGAGAACCCGGAGAAAAAACCCTCGTGGCAAGGGAGAGAACAACACATCAAACAAACTCAACTCACATATGATCCAGTTCCCGAGCCGGGAGTCGAACCCGGACCACAGCGGTGAGAGGCGAGTGGCTTAACCACTACGCCACCCATGCCACCCATAATCAAAATGATCAAAATGACCGTCATTTGGTGTCATTTATCTGTACCTTCTCAAAAGAACATTCTTTTTGTACCACCATCCCTTGGAATTTCTGTTGCCCTGCATGATGGGGGTATGGATATTAATTTTGGGAACCACACATTTGCTCACTTAGACATTTTATTTATTTAGCATCAGTACTGAGTTTCTGACTTTGATGAAGAAGGTTGCCAAGTCTCCTAAGGTCATGGATGTCCTAAATATCCAAGGTGTTCAAAGACAGCTGGAAAGGTTGGCTGACTTGCTTGGAAAAATTCAGAAAGCTTTGGGAGAGTATTTGGAACAGGAGAGAGCCTCATTCCCAAGGTAACAACTAATAATAATAATAATAATAATTTGATATTTATACTGCGCATGTAACATATAACATATAGCATGCAGCATGTAACTAGTCAAATAAAGTATTGTTTGTGTGCATTTGGCTCTTGTAAATGCTAATGACTGCTGAAAAGGTGATGAAGTTTGCAGACTGGAATCCTTGCAGAGGTAGTATAATTTCTTTCAGATGCAGATGATTTGCAAAAAGCCCAGAGTATGATGATGTTTCAGATTAACCACGTAAATCCTTTTTGTGTAGCTTTTAAGATTGCATGTCTGTAAAAAAAGCTGCCCAAAAGGGATTTGGTGGTTGACCTGAAACATCATCACACTTATTGCTAGTAGTCTTCAGTTATCAAGATCCCTCCAAAATATCCAAAAGTGATCTCTGTTTGAATGCTGAATTCTTATTTGGAAATAAAGTATTTTTTTGTGAGCAAGTATAATTTGATCAGAGAGCACTTATGTTGTTTTTGCACTGATATCTTCAGTTCTTTTAAAGAAACCTTTTATATTCAAATTACACAATCATTGTTTAATATATGTTCCTATTTTTTGCAGGGACCTCTTCAATTCTTGTAACTCACGGCTGTTTGAATCTCTACTCTTACTAATTCCTTCTTATTTTTCAGGTTCTATTTTGTTGGTGATGAGGATCTTCTTGAGATCATTGGTAATAGCAAGAGCATCCCCAAACTACAGAAACATTTTAAGAAAATGTTTGCTGGTGTTGCAAGTATTGTATTGAACAGGGATGAAACCATGGTGACTGGACTCAGTTCTAAGGAAGGAGAAGAGGTTAGTCACAAGAAACTCCTCATGTTTATCAGCATATTGGATTGATTTTGTACTTAATAATTATTTAATATTTATTTTGAATTGTGTATTCCAAACCACTGTTTACAGGTTGTTTTCAGGAAGCCAGTTGATTTGAAACAAAACCCCAAAGTCAATGAATGGTTGACATGTGTTGAGAATGAAATGCGCACCAGCCTGGCTACATTGCTGGCATCAGCTGTCAAGGAGATCCAGCAGTTTAACACAGAGAAGATTGACAGCAAGGAGTACATGGGATGGGTGGATAAATACCAGGTACTAAACTAAAAATAATATCATGATAGGAAAGTATTACTCTCTTAAATACAGCACAGCCAAAATGTTTTACCCCCTATAATTTGCAGTTGCCGCAATTTGCAGTAAAAATTGTTTTAGCTACAATTGCCACAATTTGCCACATTTGTGCTTGCAGTTAATGCAATACATTTGTGGTAGATGCAATTGTGGTTGCCAGTAATTTGGGGTTGTTGAGATCAACTGAAAATTGTGGCACTTTCAAACACAATTGTCGGAACATTACCACAATGGGGATAATGCAAACAATTGCAGTGCAAAGCAAGAAAAAAAACTTTGCTGTACTGTAACTCACCACCTTCAAGCACAAGGTGGAGAACATGGGGAACTCACTATTAGTCATTGGTAAACAATGTGAGTCAAATAATCTGTGCATTATATTGTTTGCTTTTAATGCACAAGTCAGACAATAATCAACTTTTGTCTTGAGAGTACCCTTTATCTGTTTTCATCATGTCTTATGAAAAACAAAGAAAAAAGAAAAAAAGAAAAAACAGAGCAAATATTAACCAGGAATAATTTTCTTCCTAGGCTCAACTGGTTGTTCTAGCAGCTCAAATTTCTTGGTCAGAGAGCTGTGAGAATGCTCTCCAGGCAATTGCTAATAAGCCATCAGATATGGCACCTCTGGAGAAGGTCCTCAAGGTTGTTGAATGTACCTTGAACGTGTTGGCTGACTCAGTACTTCAAGAACAACCACCAGTCAGACGCCGAAAGCTTGAACATCTGGTAAGAGAACATCACTGTCACATCAAGTACATGTAGTTCTTTTGAATTCTTTCAAGTTTTTTTTGGGATAATGTTGTATGGAAAAAATTCAAACGTTCGTTTTTTTGCTTTAACCCATCAAGATTGGCACAGATTAATGATCGTGAAAATTGCTAAATTTTTACGAGGTTTCGAGAATAATATTTTTAAGTTTTACATGTTAAAACTGCAAGGAAATTTTCAGTTTTCAAAGTGTCAGCATGCGTTAAGTTGCATGGTGCCAAAAATCAATCAGCTAAATCATTGTGATGTACACAGATGGAAAGACAGACAGACGTTAGGCTCCCTGTGTGTCCATGAAAAATCAACTGGATGGGTTACCATTTTTTCTTAGGTATGGTGCTCTGCTTGCACGGGCCTTTGACGCGAGCTCCGCTACGAGTGATGCATGATAACAAAGATTACTATGTTCTAATTGTATTGTTAAGTGCATAGATTTAGTACTAAAGAGTACAAAGGGTAACCAAAGGGTCCGTGATTTGTAAAACTACACCATTTACAATCAAAGTATTTTTAATTAACTTTGTTAAAAAGGTATGAATTACACTTTAAAAGTTTTTTTACTCTGGCTGATATGTGCTTTAAGCTACAACACATTTTTCTTTGCCTTAGATCATTGAACATGTCCATCAACGTGACATCACACGAACACTTGTTAATGGCAAAATCACTAGTAACAAGTCCTTTGAGTGGCTCAGTCAGATGCGCTTCTACTTTGATCCCAAGCAAAAGGACGTGTTGAAGCAGTTATCAATTCACATGGCTAATGCTAAGTTCAACTATGGCTTTGAGTACCTTGGAGTACAAGATAAGTTAGTATCCACTCCCCTTACTGACCGTTGTTACTTAACAATGACCCAGGCTTTAGAAGGTAGACTTGGTGGTTCACCATTTGGTAAGTAGTTGATACAGTCTAAATTTTATTAAATGACTGACCTTCAGGGTGGGCTCAGTTTTCAGCCTTTGGGGTTTCACAGGGTTCCCAGGGGTCAGGGAAAAGTCAGGAAAAAATACAGTCAGGGAAAAGTCAGTGAAAAGTCAGGGAATTCTTTATTTGGTCAGGGAAATTGAGATTTTCACTTCAAGTCAGGGAAAAGTCAGGGAATTTTGTATAAGTAACTAAAAAATATTTCTTGTAAATGCTATTTTAAGTAAAGAAAAAACTTTCAAAGAGCAAAAAATTATTTGAAGCATTTAACAGACTGGTCATGTTAGTTACACCAACCGGTTTTCTATTTTTTGTCTTCTGTGGCGTATTTTGATAAAAATGGCCTGGCCTGGAACTTAAAGGCAGCCATATTGGAAGTAACTTACGAACTGTTGTGTTTGTCTTGTGCAAAATAGTCAGGAAAAACTGAGTTTTAGTCAGGGAAAAGTCAGTGAAAAGTCAGGGAATTTAATATTTCAGAATGGCTGGGAACCCTGTTTCATGATACTCTCCCCTGTGATGGCTGGACTAAACATTGTTTGGCTAGACCAATCAGCCAAAAAGCCCCTGGATTTTCAAAGTATTCAGAAATATTAAGATGTTAGACAACAGAAGATTGTTTAAATTAATATAAAACACAAAACATTCTGGATAGAAGAAATCCTTTTAGGGGAAATAATGATTTTCTTCTGTTCAGGCCCTGCTGGTACTGGTAAGACAGAATCTGTGAAGGCACTTGGACACCAACTTGGCCGATTTGTACTTGTCTTCAACTGTGATGAGAACTTTGACTTCCAGGTAGAGGACCAGCTTTATTTATCATGTTACATCATTTTCAGGTTGTTTAAAAAACCAAGATCAGTGGCTCATGTTATTGAAATAGGGTGAAAGCACAGTATGAACTTTTAATGATAACATTTGTACATCGGATCCATTTGGAATAGAATGTTATCACTGTTATCAATTAATTTACTATTGAAATATTGGCTCTGTGATTGCTTCAGGCAATGGGCCGTATCTTCCTTGGTCTTTGCCATGTTGGAGCCTGGGGCTGCTTTGATGAATTCAATCGTTTGGAGGAGAGGATGTTGTCTGCTGTTTCTCAGCAGATTCAGACCATACAACAAGCTCTGAAAGAAAGTGGAGAGAGTGAAAGTAAGTTGCTGATCCTGTTATTGCGTTGTTTGTCCATCATTGGTCAATGAGGACCATAACTACTGTTTAGCTGTTGCTTAATTGTTTTGGGTCCGGTGTGTCCATAGATGGCTGATAAGGCCAATATGGGCACGAAAGTAGCGGCCACATGTAGTGCACATGTGGTCTGTGACATCCACAGACTGAGGTGCTGGCTGATGACAATTTTTCCATAGCATTCCAACTTTTAAATGGATATAACGTAACTGTTTCAAAACCTTTATAATAGATCCAACATTTCTACCACAAGCTATAGGAAACAATTGAACTTTTGAACTTTGAACTTTGAAAGTGAGAAAAATATGAACACCTAAGGATATCAATGTTCATTGTTGCTTGTTTGTTTCTTTCCATTTGACTTAATGTTGGTTTTCTGATACTCCTATAATTATGTGTTTGTATGTTTGTATGGCTGCATTTAAAACCCTTTGATGCTCTTGAAAACAAGCCACAAGACTCAGTGAAATCACCAAAGAAATCAACAATCCATTGTCAGTCACGGACACCCCTTCAGTTATTGATATTCATGTTTTGTTTTGTCAACACTGCTTTATTGCTAGTAATATTTTTTACAGCATCTTTGACCATTGAGCTTGTTGGTAAGCAAGTTAAGGTCAGCAAGAACATGGCTATTTTCATCACCATGAATCCTGGTTATGCTGGTCGTTCAAATCTGCCTGACAATCTCAAGAAGTTGTTCCGTAGCTTGGCCATGACTAAACCGGACAGACAACTCATTGCTGAAGTCATGCTGTACTCTCAAGGGTTTAGAACAGCTGAGAAGCTTGCTAGCAAGATTGTACCTTTCTTTAAGTAAGTGTGGAATGTTTTTAAAGTCCCAATGACAGATAATTTTTTATTTTCAAACTCAGTTCTTGAAAGAAAGCATAGTAAAGATCTTTTAATCTTGTTTTTCCTCACTCCATATTTTCTGAGATATAAAGGTTTCAAATTTCAAAATGCAAATGTGATGACATAAGAGGAGTAATCATTTATTATACAAAAACAAGAGAATTTAAATTACTCGTATTTTTCCATTTGTAACTCATTTCCATTGGCAAAGCCTGTTGTTTAGTGCAAAATCTGGCTCTTGAATTGAAGTCCTCGTTTTGTAAAACCCATGAGAAGTTTGCAGTGTTGCCTCCTCTGACGTCATTAAATTTGCATTTTGACATTTGAAACCTTCATATCTCAGAAAATATGGGGTAAGGAAAACCAGGATAAAAAGATCTTCACTATGCTCTCTAAAAAGAACTAAGTTTGAAAATAAAAAAATATGCGTCATAGGGACTTTAAAGGTTCTTTCATGTGATGTTTGTGTTTGAGTGATAAGAAATGATGGTATGAAAGAAAGAATAATGAATAAATGAAAGGGAAAATATAAGCATATGGATGAATAACATACAAACACAATAATTAACAAACAAGGAAAGAAAAAAAAACACCAATAGCAACAATGACAGCAAAATCAGAAAGTGAACGAATGAATATTCAAAATATAATTTGGGAAATGCAAAGAAAATGTAAAAACATAATGTTTGTGTGCCTGTTCATTCTTTGACTTGTTTTCCATAGGCTTTGTGACGAGCAGCTTTCCAATCAGTCTCACTATGACTTTGGTCTACGAGCTTTGAAGAGTGTCTTGATTAGTGCTGGTAATGTCAAGAGAGACATGATCCAGAAAATCAAGGAAGACTTGATTGAAAAAGGTGCCAAAGCAGATGAGGCTGCTATCTCTGAGGGACTGAACGAGCAAGAGGTCAGTTGTGTTGATGATCTTGGTAATCACCTCATGCTTCACACTCCGATATTGCTGGGTTTCATCCATTCCTTTGGGAATTGGCCATATCCACTAATAGGTCAAGTGACCCCATCTCCCCAAAATCAAGCATCACCATCAAAATGAACTCTAAAAAATGAAAGAGCACCTCGGTATTAGTAAAAGTGCAAAGTATCAGTGTATAAGATGAATAAGAGAAAAAATGACAGCAAATTTAAGATCAGATATTTTCTTAAGATTCATTTGGAAAAGCGCAACATGTTTTTCCAAACCAATCTTAAGAAAATTTCCAGTCTTAAATTTATTGTCATTTCTCCTGTATTACATCTTATGAGCTGAAAGTAAGTAAGTTGAGAGATGGAAAGACAATAATCTGGGGTCACTCTATGGCTATCATTGATTTAAAGCAACTGTAGTAAATCTGTTCTTATTGTAGATCTTGATTCAAAGTGTTTCCGAGACAATGGTACCCAAGCTAGTAGCAGAAGACATCCCACTTCTGCAAAGCTTGTTGTCTGATGTCTTCCCTGGTGTAAAATATGTCACTGCTGACATGAAGAAACTCAAGGATGAAATCAAGAAAGTTTGTGAGGAGATGCACTTGAAATTTGGAGAAGGAGATGAACAGGGGGCTGCTTGGGTAGAAAAGGTAGTTATCCAATTACAGTAACATGATGGGAGGGGAGGTTGCTCAATAGATTATATTGAAATTACCTTTTCATGACTCTGAGTGAAGGTCCCAAGTCAAGGGCATTCAGTAAACAAACATGTTTACGTAATAACTGTGGTCAAGCATGCTTCACACGATTGGATATCATTTTATGCTGTCTATGTGTGGGATTACATTGATAGCCACCTTCAATGGAATGGTTTCACCATGTGTTTTAATGTTTATAACCATCATTACTACAGGTGTTGCAACTGTATCAGATCTGTCAAATCCACCATGGTTTGATGATGGTTGGACCAAGTGGTAGTGGTAAATCCATGGCCTGGAGAGTCTTGCTCAAAGCCTTGGAAAGAGTAGAAGGCATTGAGGGTGTATCACATGTTCTGAACCCAAAAGCTATCTCCAAAGAGTTCCTTTATGGTACCTTGGATCCAAACACTAGAGAATGGACTGATGGACTGTTCACTCATGTCCTTAGAAAGTAAGTGCCACAGGTTCTGAACTTGGTTTTTCTACTTCAAGTGACCATAACAGACTATTTTCAATTTTTATGGACTTAAACTTACAACAGCAACAACAACAGGTGATAGGTGTCCTCAATTAGTTTACATTTTCTAATTCAAAAAACAAAATTGTCTTTTAACAGGATTATTGAGAATGTACGTGGTGAGCTTAACAAACGTCAGTGGATTGTTTTTGATGGGGACGTGGATCCTGAATGGGTAGAAAACTTAAACAGTGTTCTTGATGACAACAAGTTGCTCACACTGCCAAATGGAGAACGTCTGGCAATTCCACCCAACGTAAGAATATTATGCCACTTTTTGTCCCTGTTTTGCACATGCGACAAAAGAATTATTATTAATAGTTTTTCAAAATGTTTGGTATGTTTCTGGAAACATTTTATCCTAAAAGAAAATAACATTATTATAAACTACTTGCAAGTTATTTTCAGTTCACAACCTGATGTGCTTCGATTTGATGACCCATTCAAAAAATCTAAGCTAATTTACATGGATTAGTTTTTCTTACATATTTTCAGAACAATCTGTAAATTTGATCATCTGAATTGAGGTAGTAGTTGTTTTAACCAGTTCTCATGTAATTCAAATAAAAATTGAGCAAAAAACTACAAATTTTACAAAGACAACTCAATTGAAAAATTGTCTATTGGTCATTTTGTCCAGTGTGGCCACAAAGTAAAATGAACAAATATTGATATTTAAAGGTTCGCATAATGTTTGAAGTTCAAGATCTTCGATTTGCAACCCTTGCCACAGTCAGTCGTTGTGGTATGGTGTGGTTTAGTGAGGATGTACTGCAAACTGAGATGATCTTTGAAAACTACTTGTCTCGCATGGCCAAGATACCAATTGAAGAAGTGGAAGAAGAAGCCAGGCGTATCAGAATGCCTCAAGAAGAGGATGCACTCTCTCCATCCATGCAGGTTAGCTTTTTATATGGCTATTTTATCTCATTTCCTGATCGCTGGTTGTGTTCAATGAAAAGTTGTAAAATCAAATCAGAAAGGTTTAAAATGTCCTGAGTACCTGAATCACAGGGTTCTTTGACCATCTGGGAATCAGTCCAAGTTAAGGACATAAAAGTGAATGAATTCTTACTTTTCCATTGACGAATCTGAATTTATTTAATCAAGGTTCAAAAAGACATTGTGGAGATTCTTCGTGAACACTTTGTTTCCAATGGTCTTGTCATGAAATGCTTGGAATATGCATTCAACCAAGATCATGTCATGGACTTCACTCGTATGAGAGCTCTGGAATCGCTGTTCTCCATGCTACATCAAGGCACCAGGAATGTACTGCTCTACAACCAGCAACACCCTGACTTTCCCATGGAGGTATGACAATACTAGGAATTGAATGTTGTATACTTAAAAACTGTGCTCAATGCTTGATTTTTTTCACAGCGTGATCAACTTGACCGCTATGTACCTCGCTATCTTGTATTTTCCATTGTGTGGTCGTTTGCTGGTGATGGCAAGCTTAAAGTGAGAGAAGACCTTGGTTCATTCATCAAAAACATTACAACCATACCATTACCTTCAAGTCTCTCATCTCCTCTTATTGACTTTGAGGTACAGATCATTGTAACAAATAGATTTCTAGTTGGGACAAGTGTTAATTAACTTTATCTTCAATTGTAACAGTCAGTAGACTAGTAGCTGCTGATAAATGTGGACAAACATTTCAGATAACACTTATCTTGTAACTGTGATATATTGTCAAGCTTGTATATAGCTACTTCAATTAACGTTGTTGCTGAAAAAAAGCTCCAAGCCTAAAGGTTTGAGAAGCGGAATCTGGATTTTTTTCTCCGCCCCCGACATCTATTACAATATGAAACTCACTGTATGCTTGCAAATTCCTACAACTCTGGACCATATTCTTAATTTTAGATAGCCTACAGTCGAAGTTTGTTTGGTAAACAAAAGATATTTGAAAGGCTTTTTTTCAGTGACAACGTTAATTGAAATAGCTATTAGAGTATTAGAATTATTAATAACATTTTATCAGAAAAATGGTAACCATTAACAAACAATTTTAATGAATGAATGGGAGGACTGGATGGGAAAATATTTGGCTCAAGGTCATGGCTATACAGATGGTGTTCAGCGAGGTCCATATAGAATCAAGGAGAGCCAATTATTTTTCCATTTGATCCAGTCGAACTCAGTCAATTAACATTTAGACATATGACCCTTTTGATCATTTTATTTATATCTTTAGACATTGACAGGAAAATCTGTTCTATTTTACTTGGAAAATCTATAATACCCAAACTTGTAGAAATAGAACAGATTCCCAGGGATTCCCTGATTAGAGCCAGGGAAGCCTCATGTTTGACCCAAGCTTGGAATTGTCATTTTTTCATGTGATGCGTTAGGGTCCAGGTCTCGATATGTATTTTGTTGATCAGACCACTTTCAAAATCCTGTATGCTGCATAACCTGACTATTTCCAAAAATTATATGGTTGATGGTTTTAATATACAGGATGGACATAATGATAATGTAATTATTACCTAGGTAACAATCCAAGGGGAGTGGTTGCTATGGCAGTCTAAAGTACCACAGATTGAGGTGGAAACCCACAAAGTTGCTGCCCCAGATGTAGTTGTACCTACTGTCGATACCGTGCGTCATGAGTCTCTATTGTATACATGGCTAGCTGAACATAAACCACTGGTACTGTGTGGACCACCAGGCAGTGGCAAAACCATGACATTGTTTAGTGCTCTTAGAGCTCTCCCTGATATGGAAGTAAGTAAATCACCAGGGTGGTTGTACGAAGGCTGGATAAAGTTATCCACCGGATAAGAGTTATCCACTGTATAGATTTTGTATAGATTTTATCCCCTGGATAATGCTATTCACCCTTCGCACAGCCGGCCCCAGACTGTCTAAAGGTGGATTGCATATATGATGTGTAGGTATCATTATTGGCATGGGAGAATCCATTGATACCAACAGTTTTAGAGAAAACATGAAAAAGATCCTCAGTCACTTCAGTCACTTAATAGCCATTTTCAATTATTAGTCAATTCTATAGAAAAATTCATTGGATGACAAGGGAATTCCACGTTGAATTTCAAGTGAAATTCAACGAGGAATTCCCGAGTCAGGAAATGAATTTTCTTGAATCCCATAGTGGACATAAGCAGACATATTAGCAGACATATTAGCAGATAAAATATGAAGTTTCCCTAGCAACAGGCCCCAGAAGTACGTCCCAGCACCCTTAAAATGTTTGATCAACACTTAATAAGTCTAAACACACAGCCACAGAGTCACAGACGAGGGGTTGATATAAAGTATTTACTAGGTTGTAGGTCTGAACTTCTCCAGTGCTACCACCCCAGAGCTTCTTCTCAAGACTTTTGACCATTACTGTGAATACCGCCGTACACCCAATGGTATTGTCCTGGCACCCGCCCAGCTCAACAAGTGGATGGTGTTGTTCTGTGATGAGATCAATCTGCCTGACATGGATCATTATGGTAAATAACATCTCTTGCTCAGTCACTGAACTTCCCTTGTATACACTTATTTCAAAAACGTTACCATGGTTCAGAGCAACAAGTGTTAAGCCAAGACTGAAATGAATGCTGGTTTTGTTTGTAATACATTTAAATCAGACTCGTTGATTATTTGTTTTGAGGTCATAGGGTGCTAATAAGTGTACTATGATTTTATTTTGGTAACAGGTACCCAACGTGTCATTTCTTTCTTACGTCAAATTGTTGAGCATGGAGGATTTTATCGTAGTTCAGACCAGGCTTGGGTTACTCTGGAGAGAATACAGTTTGTTGGAGCTTGTAATCCACCTACTGACCCTGGCAGAAAGCCTTTGACTCACAGGTAGGATCCATTGTATTGCCATTATAATATGGACACATTTTTGTGGTTGCTGGCTTAGTAGCCAAGCAACCATAATGCCATCACCTGTGTAAGTCCGTAAACTCTGAAATCCGAAGTGATTACGATGGGAAACGGCTGGTCGCACGAAATAAATCCGAGCATTAGCCGATATTTTTTGTATTTGATTTACGACTTTTAAAAGGAAGTTTTTCCATTTTACAATGGTTAAATGTTTAACATTCCATTTAACTCTGCTTTTCGAGTAAAAACACTTAGGGTTTATTGCAAACTATGATGTTTATATTTCTACGAACAAAGTACGAACAATCCGCTGACCAAACGTATTCACAACGTATGGAGTGCAGGCTCTTTTTTCCATGTGGTCGACGAAGTTGAGAAGAAAACATTTCAAAGGTGAGTAGCAATGTTTCGTCTTCGTTTTTCCGATATAACCAGGCATGTCTTTCAGCGAATGTGCGCCAAGATTGATTTAAAAGAATCTTTCAGGATTTTGGGAGCTTTTTCAAGAGTTTTGATTCGAAAGATGAACGTTAAATCAAGATATTTGTTTGACAACCATCGTCAAGCGACCCATCAAGCAGCTTTCAATCCTCGACTATCATGCAATAGTATTATACCTTTGATTATTGAAAAGGCTTGTTTCACTATTAGAAAACCTTATATTGACCAGCTGGTGGAGCAAGAGTCGAAGAATATCTGTTTGGAGAACATCAATGTCCTTCGGGACACAAATGATCAAGTCCTTCGGAACACGAATAATATCCTTCGGGATGCCAATGAAGTCCTTCGGGACACGAATAATATCCTTCGGGATGCCAATGAAGTCCTTCGGGACACGAATAATATCCTTCGGGATGCCAATGAAGTCCTTCGGGACACGAATAATATCCAGGAGAGAAGTTATGTAATGCAGAGCACATTAGGTGTGCTTATAGAAAAAGAAGATTCTGATGATGATGATGACGTTGTCAAACAAATTTCTATGTTTGATAGTGTGAATTGTGTTTCATTAAAAGCACCATTGAAAGCTATGCCTGGTTCAGTTGAGAGGAAAGTAATAAATAATGATATAAGATCTAGATCACATTTAGTAATCATGCCACGCCTTGTTAAAACACATAGATTTAGAAGTAGAGAGCCATCCAGAATATCATTAAAGAAAATACTTCAATCTCTAAAAAGAAGAAAATTAAGAAAGAAACAAAAAAAGGCTTTAAAGAGTTCATCACCTGTTTCATCCATTCTTTATAGTATTGCTATGAATTACAAATTGTGGAATGTCATGTATATTCGAAAGCAAGATGCTTTTTATAATGCACATTTTGCTAATACTAAAAGCTCTAGAGTCACATGTTATGTATCACAAAGAAATATTTTATTGTCTGGGGATGTGGAATTAAATCCAGGTCCAGTTACAAATAATTTAAGCTCATTAGCATTAATATCAAATACCAGTGCTGATTTTTTACTGAATTATAGACTGTACAGTCATGGTTTAAGAGCGTTAGATGTAGGTGGTGGAGGTGATTGTTTTTTTAAATCAGTATCACACCAGTTGTATGGTGATCCAAGTCATCACTTAGAAATAAGAGCAATAGCTGTACAGTATTTGCGAAATAATCCTGAGCGATTTATTGAAAGTATTCTAGATAGATCTTGGTCACAATATTTGTCCAGTATGTCTTTGCAGGGTACATGGGCTGATCATGTAGTAATACAAGCTGTTGCAGATTCGTTGAATTTAAAGATTAACATTATAGAATCTAGTGAGCTATTTTCAGAAATAACTGTTGTTGAAGCTATCAATACACTAGTACAGAATCTAAGGTCTATATGTTTAGGTCATGTTAATGAGGCTCATTATGTCTCAACAGTCCCAACTTCATTTCAAAACTCTAATAATGAAAATCAGAGTGTTATATTAGGCTCTGCTGCAATATCTGGTAAGTTTGTAGAAAATCTTAAAAAAAGAAAGACCAATTATGATAAAGCAGACCATATTCAGGACAAAAAATCACAAAGTGACATTGAAAATGTGAATATCCAGTCTAATTTGAAAAATAAATCAATATCAGCTACATGTCCAGATAAGAAATCTAAAATGGCTGAGTACATGAGAAACTATAGAGCAAAAAAGTCATCAGATCAAGAAAGGGAAAAACATAGGATCTATAAACAGAACTACAGAAAACGTATGTCTTCAAAAGCACAAAAAGAAAAGTCTAATGAATACATGAGAACTTATAGAGCATCTAAAGCTTCAGCACAGAAAATAGAAAAAGATGTTAATTTTTATATTAAAAAGTTTCATGAACTGGTATCTCAAGGTCCTCTTTATATTTGTTCATGCTGTGATCAGCTATGGTATAAACATAGTGTAATGCAGGCAAATAAACTGAGAGAACAGAATTATGATACTTCTAAATATCTCAGTGGTAAGACAAGTGTCAATGATATTGAATGGGTCTGTCAAACATGTTTCAGTCATTTAAGAAAAAACAAACTTCCGCCATGTGCTATAGCTAACGGTATGGGATTTCCCAATAAACCTCCATTCTTTGATCTGAATGAATTAGAGTGTAGATTACTGGCCCCACGAATTGCTTTTCAAAAACTTATGCAAGCCCCTAGAGGAAAGCAGTTTAAGATACATGGTAATATTGTAAATGTACCTGCTGATGTTAGCCACACTGTTACTATGTTGCCAAGGTTACCTAATGAGATGGCTACCATTAAAGTGAATCTAAAACGGAGATTACAATATAAAAGTAGTGCATTATCATTAACAGTTAGACCAAGTAAAGTTTTTGAAGCTGCAATATGGCTTATCAACAACAGTGAACTTTACAAAGAAGAAGGCATTGTAATGAATCTAGACTGGTTGAATGGGTACAATGAACATTTAGTTGTAAACAGTGACAAAAATGAGGAAGACAATATATTTTTAAATAATTTTGAAAAAAACAATGAATCAGGTAATGATGAAAATGATTGTGAAGACAATTGGATTGAAGAAGATGCAGAAATTCCTGCAGGAGTCACTGATACTTTACTTACACCATCAGATTTTGTAGATGATAATGAGCGACAGGCTATTCTTAATTTAGCACCAGCAGAGGGTAATAAACCTTTGAGTGTATTTAGAGATGAATTTTCTGAAGAGTTAGCATATCCAGGAATATTTCTTGGAAAAAAGAGACCTATTATTAAACAACGCATGGTCAAAGTTCACTACAGTGATATTTGTAAATCAGAATTAAGAATGTCAGACCGAAGAGCTGCAATGAATATTGAAAACATTTTTTACAAAGCAAAGAAACTTCAGATGAAAATTCTTTTAGGGAAATCACAGGTTGCTCTTAGGAAATGTCATAGTAATGATAAATCATTGAAAGCTGGTGATCTAAAACAACAAGGGGGATTACAAAAATTAGTCCATCATGATGAAGGCTACAAATTCTTGAGAGCTTTAAGGGGATCACCTCCATATTTTGAAAAGGCTAAAAGAGATTTATTTGCTATGATAAGACAGCTAGGTACTGCTACTTTATTTTGCAGTTTCTCATCAGCAGAAACACAATGGATACATCTGTTAAGAATACTTGGTAGCCTTGTTGATCATAAGCAATATAGTGATGATGAACTTAAGAACCTGAACTGGGAAGATAAATGTAGGCTTATTCAAAGTGATCCAGTTACTTGTGCAAGGCACTTTGACTATCAGGTTAATAGCTTTCTCAGGCATTTCCTGTTGACTAGTGCTGAACCATTAGGACCAATTTCAGACTGGTTTTACAGAGTAGAATACCAACAGAGAGGTTCACCTCATATTCATATGTTAGTATGGATACAAAAAGCTCCCGAATTTGGAGAAGATGCTGACAACAAAGTGACAGCTTTTATTGACAACATAATTACTTCTGAAATGCCAACAGATAATCCTGAATTGGCAGAACTAGTTAATAGACAGATTCATAGACATTCTCATACATGCCGTAAGAAATCAAAGAATGAGTGTAGATTCAACTATCCTCAGCCTCCTATGAGAGAAACTGTTATTATGTATCCATTTGATACAGATGAAATACAACAAAATGAAGTGAAAGCATATAAAGAGTTGTGGAAAAACATACACCAATATTTAAATGATCTTAAAGAAGGTAGAGATATTACTTTTGATGAGTTACTACTAGAATTAGCTGTAACTGAAGAGAATTACTTATTAGCTCTCAGGTCATCAATCAACACACCCACTGTGTTTTTTGAAAAGGAAACCTAATGAATTGAGGATAAACAATTACAATCCAGCTTGCCTAACAGCATGGAGAGCTAATATGGACATACAGTTTGTATTAGATGTGTATGCATGTGCTGTATACATAGCTAATTATATCTCTAAAGCTCAAAAAGGTATGAGTGAACTCTTGCGACAGGCTTGTGCTGAAGCACGAAATGGGAATTCTAGTATAAAACAACAGGTCAGAGATATTGGAAGTAAGTTCTTAAATAATGTTGAAATCAGTGCACAAGAAGCAGTTTATTTAGTGTTACAACTTCCAATGCGTAAAGCTTCTAGACAGGTTGTATTCATTAATACCTCACCTCCCAATGAGAGAGTAGAACTTTTAAAACCTTTAAGTGATATAAAGGAGATGGATGATGATTGTGAAGAGATATTTACTAGTGGTTTGATTAAAAGATACACTAAACGTTCAGCTAATCTTGAACATGTTACACTAGCAGACTGGGTTGCTTGGTATGATTATGAAAAGAAACCATACATTAAGCCATCAAATGAACTTGATAGTGATAATCTTTTATTGGAGGACATTGTTAATGATCTGAATGATGATGATGATAGATCCAATGAAAACACAAACAAGAAAAACAAGAAGAGAACAAAAGCTAGAGTTATTCGAAGTGTATGGTTTAATAAAGAAGTTGACCCTGAAAAGCATTATCGTGAACTCATAATGCTGTTTACTGCTTGGAGGGATGAAGAAAAAGATCTAATCGGTAATTTCTCGACTTATGAAGAGTACTACTCTCTATTAGCTCCTAAATTACGAGAGCAAATGAATCAATATATTAAATGCAATGAAGATTTTAATGAATTACAAGAGTGTGTCAATAGCATGGAACATGCAGATGACGAATATGATTTGATAGCACCATGTACTCAAAATGTTGAGCTTCAAGATAATGCAGAGGGCAACAAAGACTTACAACCAGATTTCAATGAGAATTATAATTTATCTGATGACATAGGAATTCCATCAGTTCTTGCAAACTATGAGCCATTAATTCAAAATGAATTGCCAGATGATGACTATAGAGACATGGTTCAAAAGTTAAACATAGAACAGAAAGAGTTTTTTTATCATGTCCTTCATAAGATTAAAACCTCTGATGAACCCTTCTACTGTTTCCTGAGTGGAGGAGGTGGAGTTGGCAAGTCAAATGTAACTAAAGCATTATATCAGGCTTCCATTAAATACTATAATACTAGATCTGGAGTGGACTTTCATGAAGTAATGGTATTAATGTTAGCACCTACTGGTACAGCTGCTTATAATATTAAGGGTAACACCATACATACAGCTCTGGGAATATCTGCCTTCCATTCCTTGAAAACTTATAAAAAACTTGATTCAAGTAGACTAAATACTTTAAGATGTAAGCTAGGAGCAGTCAAACTGATATTCATAGATGAGATATCCATGGTTGGTAATAGTATGTTTCATGTGCAAATTAATAATAGACTTAAGGACATTAAAGGTAGCCCATTACCCTTTGGTGGTGTCAGTATTGTTGCTATAGGTGATCTATTCCAGCTGAAACCAGTCATGGATGGATATATATTTAAAGACATAGATAATTCTGAATATAGCATTCTAGCCCCTAACCTTTGGAAAGAACATTTTAAGATGTTTGAATTAAAACAAATAATGAGACAAAGAGAGAGTAAGTTGTTTGCAGAAATGTTAAATAGGTTGAGAGAGGGTAAACATACTCCACAGGATATCATAAAATTCAAAGAGAGGTTAATACAACCCACTGACAGGAATTATCCACTAGACGCCCCTCATTTCTTTATACAAAATGCTAAAGTAAACAGCTTTAACAATAGAGTTCATCATATTATGGCTGGTCCGAAGTATACCATCAAAGCACATGACAGTGTAATTGGAGCTTCAACCCAGGCTTTAAGAGATAAAATAATGCAGCAAATTCCATTCGATCAACCAAATAAAACCAGTCAATTATATACAGCATTAAATCTTTCAGTCGGTGAAAGAACAGATATTTCTCTAAACATAAGAACAGATGATGGTTTGACAAATGGTGCTAGTAATGTGATCAAATTCATTCAGTTGCAAGATGCAAATAAACCATCAGGTATTATATGGGTACAGTTTGACTATGCTGATGTTGGCAAGAAAACTAGACATGAAAATAGACATTTATATGTACAAGGCATTGATCATAGATGGACACCTATCAAATCTGTTACATCGCAGTTTGCTGTGGGTAGAAATAGAACAATACAGATAGTGAGAAGACAGTTTCCTCTAAGGCCTGCTGCTGCTAAGACCATCCACAGGTCACAGGGTTCTACTCAAACAAAAATAGTTGTCAATTTTAACACATCAAGAGCAATACCTCATATCCATTATGTAGGCTTGAGTAGAGTCACAACTATAGAAGGTTTACATATTACAGACCTTTCAGAAGATAAGATAGCTGTAGATGTTTCTGTAGTCAAGGAAATGCAGCGTTTAAGAACTGAGGCTAAATTGGAGTTGTGTCTAACTCCTCTTTACAATCTTGATCAAGCATCATTAAAAATCTGCTATTTAAATGCAAGGTCATTGCATAGACATATTGATGATGTCCGTAATGACTTGAATTACTCAAGCACTGATGTCAATATATTCTCAGAAACAAGATTTAGTCAATCTGATAATAACACCACATATGCTATTCAGAACTATATTTTGTTTAGAAATGATGATAGAATAGCAAACAATAATATATGTGCAAGACCATTTGGTGGAATGGCAACATACAGTAAATTAGATTTCTATCCTGGCTATCCACAATCGAGAAATTTAAATGGTGTTGAAATAACTGCTATCAGATTAATTACTGCTCCACATGTCCACATATTTGGTATATATCGATCACCAAGTGTGTCATTGACTCACATGTGTCAGCTATTATCTGAAATATTAATATCTGAGTCATCACATTTCAATGTATTTATTGGTGATTTTAATGTTAATTGGCTGAACACCACAGAGAGAACCTCTTTGTACAATCTATTCATCAATGACTTTGGATATAAGCAGTTAGTGTCTTCCTACACTACTAACAACAAAACTTGTATTGATCATATTTATACAAATATACCTACTGAACATATCAAAGTAGAGATATTAGAAACATATTTCACAGACCATAAATCTATTTGTGCTATTATTAACACTTTTAGGATTGTTTGACATAAATCAATTTTAAGATGGTTTTCAATGATGATATTATGTGTTAAGATATGTGATAAACTCTTAAATTTGAATTCTTTGCCATTTTTTAGATCTACACTGTATGTTAATCATTCAAGTTTCAACCACCCTACCTTTGAATTAAAGGTAAGCTAATTCTGAATGCATAGCATTTCAAAATATACTTCCATATACATCATATTATTTTTATAATATTGTAGCTTTCTCTTTTTTGCCTCTTTTAGCTTGCAATAGTTCAAAGCAAAACATTCCAATTAAGGTAATTAATATAGTTATTAAAAAGTGCCCTACAATGTAGCTATCATTTCTGGGAAAAGGGTCTAAAATTTCTTCAGATAAACTTCTGGAAAACATCAAGTGAAAACCTATGACGTATTGCAATCAATTTCAAGGATCCAATTATAGCAAATGTTTAGCACTCTCTGTTTTAAAGATTTCACTCCTTACCACCAGCCATTTTAGGAAACAGTCTATAGCTACTAAAAAATGCTTGATTATTTTTGAAGCAATACTTGTATTACACCTGTAGAAAAATTATTGAAACTCTTGCAAATTTGAGCAGGTTCAAAGATCACTCAAGTTGGTTATCAAACAAACCAAAAGTTGAATCTTTCACCTCTGCATTGCTGTTTTAAATTGCAATTTATTCAATGTCACTTTTTCCACATTTTTAGTTTATTCAACCAAGAACATGTCAAGTATAAAAAAAGTAAGTTGAGATTTAAACAAACAAAACAAAACCAACAAAAACTTATGACACAAGCAATTTCATATGGACATTATCATCCATCATTACTGCATTGCTACTGTTTTTATTGATATTTGAATATTCATTCATACACAGATTACTACCAAAAAAAAATTCCATTCCAAGAAGAACAAAAAAGGTTAATACCCATTGATACTATTACTGACATACAACTGTATTGTAGAATCAGCATGATATTCTATTATATTGCTTTACATTGCATCATTCAACCAAAATTTTAACTGGTAATTTTCCCATGTCAGGAAAGCTGTCTTCCTTAAACATCACAAACACAGACACAACCAAAGCAATCCAACAAACAGAAAGTGAATCTTTAATACAACCATTTGATCATATCCATCCAGAAGGTACATGTACATGTATAGCATGTATTAGCATTATACATGTATTCTTGCATGTATAAAGATGATTTATCTGTGAAATAGTTCTGTACTGATTGATATTATCATCCAAGTAAAATCAATACATTTTTCCTCAACAGAAGACCCATCTGCGTCTAACATCACACAGACAACCCAGGCCACACAGAAACAAGTTGAAAGTCAATCTTTGACAGAACCATTTGATGACATATTTCCAGAAGGTACATGTGCATCCTAGATGATTAATATGATTTATCTGTGAAATAGTTCAGACTGTACTGATTGATATTATCATCCAAGTAAAATCAATACATTTTTCCTCAACAGAAGACCCATCTGCGTCTAACATCACACAGACAACCCAGGCCACACAGAAACAAGTTGAAAGTGAATCTTTGACAGAACCATTTGATGACATATTTCCAGAAGGTACATGTACATCCTAGATGATTAATACAATTAAGTTAACAAAGCAGCCTCTGATTCTTTTCTCTATTTATTCATGACTTGCATCATCAAGCAAAATGTTATAACAAATGGTTATGTTAACACCTACTTCCCTCACACATAGCAGACATAACCAAAGCCAGTCAAGAAACAGAAGTACATGTAGAATCTTCTGCTGAAGAATTTGAAGGTAGGCTGACAATATGCCAATATCATAATACATTGATACATTCATGTACAAAAAGACTGGTTCAAATGTGTGTGCTGTCTGTATTCACACATCCTCTCCCCTCTTTTTCCTTATTTCCTGCTTATCTAGATGATTTAATCTGCTGTTACCAAAATATCTATAATTTTTCTATGACAACCAATGACGTAATTAAAAGTAGTGCAGCTTAAGTTGCAGCATATTTTTGATAATATCTGAAAAAATGTATTAATAAATAAAAATGGTTGTACTTTCAGATAACTCTGAAATGTCACATAAATCAAATGCTTGGATTGAGTAAGTACAAACAATACAAAATCAAATACAGTAAACAAGTAAAATCTAAGTTAGTAGAAGATATGAATTGTCTATCATAGTTTTTAAAAATGTAATTTCTGAATCGATAAATTTCCCTTATATTTCATCAAATCGACTCGTGCTTGTATTATATGATCATTTTGAAACCAACTTGAATTTTCTGAAACCTTGAATACTAGACAAAACTCTGATTGAACAAAATATTTTCTATCAAGACCTTGTTTCTGTTTTTTCTCTCATCAATTATTAATGAGTTTGATTATAAATGCATGAACAGTATTCTTACTCAAAATCATGTTTTATAGACCTTCATTTCACAACACTGATGACCCGAGTCAACTGACTGGATTTGTTCACAAAGTCAGTGATATCAGATCACCAAACAGCGGAAGTACCTACTTTGAGTTTCAATTTCAAACATCACCAACAAAGGCAATCAGGGCCCTTTGTTACTCTCCTGAAAAAAGACGAACTTTCAAAGAAATTCAAGACAAAAAAATGTCAATTAGTATTGACAATCTTCAACTTTCTACTAAACGTTCTCGTGGAACAGAAGAGGAATACATAATCAGAAAGAAATCCCGTATCCTACCTAATACAGTGAGTTATACTCATGACAAAAAATTTTCTCAGACCTCATATGAAGTATCAGACATAATCAACATTTCTGATTTCCAATCTATTTCTATAAAATGTAAGGTTCTCGAGAAAAAGTGCACAGAACAAGTTAATGTGAGAGGAAACATGTTAAAGAAAACTGATTACCTCATAGCTGATGAAAAAAAGACCATAAAACTAGTTGTCTGGGAAGACGTCACTTACATAGAGATAGGGAAATCTTATATTTTAGAAAACCTTAGTGTACGAACTTTCAATGACCAAAAATATCTTTCCACTACAAAATACACAACTGTCAAACCTATACCAGATATTGAAAGTACTGTAACAGAAGAAAATATAAGCTTATATGGCAAAGAACTATGTGTGTTTCTTGTGGCAATTAACATCTCTCAATACAAAAGCTGTCTGATGTGTAATACTAAGATTCAGTTAAAAGATCAAAGTGATATCAGTACTGTTAAGTGTCCCAAATGCAAACTGACAACACTTGTTACTGAACTTCAAGATTCATCAGTCTCAAAACTAGTAGTTAAAGATGCAGTGACCTCCAATCTGTTAATATACACTGCACTAGGTACAGTTATGAACACATTTTTGCAGAATAGATTTGGTAAAGTACTTGCAGATTTTACAGAAGAAGAGCTGATTCAAAAGATGTCAGGCCAAACTCTTAAATTAACTGTGAGTGAGAAGGACAAACTAATTAGCAGTATTTACTTATAAATCTGTCAGGTTTTTTTCCATCTCACTTTACATCAAACTTTTAAAGGAAGTTACTAAAACTTGTAAGGAATCACCTGAAACCAGCTTTCAAATGAGTAGTGTTTTTTTATTGTTGTTGTTGTTTTTGTATACATAAATACAGATCCAGTAGTAGACTTTAGTGAAAGGTATGACAACCTTGCACGATAGCTAATTGTCTGACCAATAACAGAGGAATCCCAAATTATAGTAAGATATTTTATTATGATCAACTGGTGCTTTCAGATCAACCACTGTGATCTTCTTTCTTATTGAAATTTCTTTTATATTCAATTCTCTACCTTATCTAAACATTTTCTTTGTCAAAAATGAAAAAACAAAAACAAAAAACAACAACAACAAAAAACCAAAACAAAACAAAACAAAAAGATGAAAAAAAAAATACCCTGAATAAAAAATTGTTCAAAAAGATGTTTCATCGCTATCACCTTGAAACCACAAGAATCACAATCATATTGTGATGGAAACAATCTCTGAATGTTTGCAGATTTACTTATAAGTCTATCAGCTTTTTCGATCTTGTTTTACATTGTTGTGTTAATAATCAAATCACAGAAAAAGAGGTCATCCAAATCATGTTGGGTCAAACTTTTAAAATCACTGTTAAGGGCTGTTTATGTGGAGGCAAGCCAGCCTCATAAGCAGTCTGACTTCTTTTGTTCTCTGGCCCCCAGGGAAAAGGAAACAAAAGAATTCACCTCACTTACCAGGCTGGCTCACCTCCATATAAACAGCTCCTTAGTGAAAAGGACAAACTAATTAGCAGTATTTATGAGTCTATCAGCTTTCTCCATCTCGCTTTACATTGTTGTGTTAATAGATTCACAGAAAAAGAAGTCACCCAAATCATGTCAGGTCAAACTTTTAAAATCACTATTAGTGAAAGAAGGACAAACTAGAGTACAAACACTAAAAGTGTGAAGTAGTTTGCATAATTTAATACTAAATAACACTAATTAAATACAGTTGGCATAAAATAGCAGTATTTGGTGCTATTTATGTTGCACACTTTTGGTGTTTGTACTCTAATTTATAAGTATTTAGTATTTACTTATAAGTCTATTAGTTGTTTCCATTTCGCTTTGCACTGTTGAGTTAGTAATATTAATAATTTCTGAGACATATTAATACCTGCAGTTTACTTTAGATTGGTTTTCATTAACCTGTCAACCAGTGTCTATTAACAAAACTTTAACGGTTGAATGATAACAAAACACAAGGAAATTATGGTGTATTACCCTAAAGACCACATTGCACTAAAATTGTTTTAATGTATTAATGAAAACTCCTCCAAAACAGTCAATGTAACTCAATATTTTTCATTTCATAATACTCACAATTTGTTAAAAGTCAAAACTCAAACTGAGATCTTATTTCACTGTATTCCTCAGGTGTTAATATACCTCATATACATTATTAAAATTGTTTATTCCTTTTTTAAACAATCTTTGAGTTTCATATATAAATCAATCGGGAAAAGTGTTAAGAGAAAAAGTGTTACTAAGTTGCAATTATTAAACATTATTTTGTGTTAAGAGTCTTAAATTTATTCACTCCTCTTCAATACCCTGTAAGACTGCTATATGTATCATTCAAATTAGGTGACTGACTACTTTGGAGAAGAATAATGATGGAACTTGTTCAAACCACAATTTTCTGGAGTGCCATTTAATGTTTTTTTTTCAATTTATTTACAAAAGTCAAGAAATGAAGGTATAGTTGAGTCATTATATTATTACAGAGAAGATACCAGTGGCTAAATTTTGTCTGATTGTTGTCCTTGTAGAGCTATTATTTTGGGAATTGTATTTTTTTTCTAATTACTTCTGGGGCATGTTTTTTAGCTCAAAAACCCGCAAATAGGCAGCCACTCAATGACACCCATTCTACTTTTCATTTTTGAAACCAGCATTAAATTTCATTCCAGAGAATTGTGGATTGAACAATGAGCTTTTATCAGGTATTTTTAAATTCGTGAAACAAAAAGAATTACCATAGCTGGAAAGAGCATGTTAAAGTTAGCAGAACAATGAAGTTTGAAGGAATTACATCCAAAACTCGTGAGAATATGAATTTTTGAAAAGTGTGAATTTGTAAGAAAACCTTTGCTGGTAGGCATCTCTTGCCTACCAGTGAATGTTTTCATACAAAATTTCGATTTCGGAAAATTCATATCTTCGTGAGTTTGAAAGTTACTTCATTCAAACTTCATAGTTTTACTAATTTTGATGTGCCCTTTCCAGCTATGGTAATTATATTTCTGTCCTGTGACTTTTGGAATTACATGATTAAAGCTCATTTCTCATTTTTTTCTCCAAAGAACATGTAGTCAGTCACCTTAAGGGTGCACTTACTTATTTACTTTAACTGTTGCTAGGGAAAATTAGAGGACCCATTAAACTTACCCATTTTATCAAAAAATCAATGAAACTTGGTAGGAATGTTTCATTGAAATTTTTTTTCATTGAAAAAATGCTTCAACTCTTTTGTTTAGAGCTTCTGTTTCCAAATTAAGCACAATTACAATGTCTTGAATAAAAATAAACATGGGTTTAGCAAAAGACAAAAACTGAGTTGAGAAAGATATGAATGTTTTTGGCCCTACACAGTCGAAACAAAATTCATGCATATTTCATTTCTACAAGAAGAAAATGCTTTTTTTGAAATTTAAAGGACTTGAACCTTTTTTTGTGAAAAAAGAAGTACAAACTTGGTCAAAGTACCCCACGGTTATTCCTGTGTGAGTACTAAGTACTTCTAGTGCAGTAAATTTAAATATTCAAACTACATCGGAGCACTTTCGCGATGGCTGGACTGGACTCTGCCCCTGTCTCTCCTGTTAATTTTTAGATTATTTGGGATGCTGTTTGGGATCCCTGTGTTATCTGAATACTGATAACACGGGACCCCAAACTGCGGAAAAATTAACATTTGAGACTTGGAGCAAGTCAAACTGGATTTTTGAGTAAAGGGAATTTTAAATAGTATGCTTACAGACATTCATAGCAATGGCATTGCCCAGGCAATGAAGTAAGAGTTGAATACCATTCATTCATTTAGTTTTTAACCCCCACCCATGTGGTTGGCTTTAACCCTGGGCTAAAATACTCATACTTCCCATACCCTTGAGAACATCAAATGCTCCCATCCCCGAGAAAAGAAAATGAAATCATAATTTATTTTATTCTCTCAGTAGAGAAAATGATCATTCAATTGACTGCTACGTAAGAATAACCTCAAATCCATTACTCGTGATTTTTCACTTGTAATTTATGTACGGAGTGAAATCCAAGGGTCCCCATCGCCCCCCTCTCCCCCCCCGGGCATACCTGGGGCATTTGACAAGACTTGAGTTCCATATAGTGGGGAATTTGACGTCGAATATTGACCGAACGGGCGGGCATTTGACGAGTGGCAGCCATCTTTAAAAATACACAGAAAGCATTTGAGTCGTAACCACAGGAAGACCATGACCATCATTTTGGGTTTCCTGTGTTTTTATCGCCATTTCCTAGAGTTCATCTTGAGCTGCATGAAAAGTCAAATGCCCGGGGGGGATGGGCACCCTTGGATTTGACTCGTACATTACTAATATTATATTTGTCTTGCATGAGAGCCTTGTCTCAGCAACCACATGACCTCTTAGAGGTCTTTTGTTAATACATGTACATAGTGACATATTAGTTTGCTACATTTCAACAGAATAGAGCAGTTTTTGTATGAGTGGGAAATGAACTGTGCTGAGCTGTGCTATGATTTGTCAGTGCCTTGATGTCTATAAAATCATTCAAGATTCCTGCCACCCAGGGGGGGGGGGGGACTCCATTGTTAAATTATCATCGCTTATTACCTTGTTCTCAAATGGAAGAACTTTACCCAACAAAAGCATGTCGACCATCCAATTTTGTGTTCATAATGTTCATTAGCTTGTTATCTCTGGTATCTCTTAGGGGCTAAAAAACGTCTGGCCACACCCTTTTAAAAAGACTTCCAGTATCTTTTAGGGGTATTTTTGAAAATTTCTGATGAGCATACCCGATCCTTTTACAATGGAGGATATGCCATCAAGTCCCATTTTCACAGTCATTTGAAAACTGCTCTTATAAGTAAGTTAACTTAGGAACATTATCTAGTTTATGTGTAATGTTAATGCATTAACTTAATGTGTAAACTAAAATGGTATTTACTTTTATGACAAGTATTTACTTTCTTGGATAAGCCAAGAATGAAATCAATAAAATAGTTGATCTCAGTAGAACAGTTGACCAAAATGATGTAAGCATGGGTGGCTGAAGGGGAAATTAAGTTAACCCATGGCATGACTTACTATAAGTTGAACTTCATAGCCAAAACAGGTGGCCATCAATTGCAGTTGTCTTCACAGTTGGCAGATTTTCACCAGTTGCCAGCTTCTTCTGAGAATACTAGGAAAGAATAAAAACTTGACAAAATGGCTAAAGGAAGATATAGCTATGTTTTTCTCATTACGTAATGATGTATACTGTCTTGTACTTTTCAGGTTCCTTCGCCATGTGTCTGTGATCTATGTGGACTACCCTGGTCCTGCATCCCTGACGCAAATCTATGGCACCTTTAACCGTGCAATGCTTAGAATGATTCCGTCATTGAGAAACTATGCTCAGCCGTTGACTGATTCTATGGTGGAATTCTACTCCATGTCTCAGGTAACAGTGCCATGGTCTACTTCTCAAGGCCATTCAAATAGTGCATCTTTCTGTAGGCATACACTATTATTTTAAAAAACACATTGGTCAATGAAACATTTCTCAATTCATTATTTTTGTACCTTGTGCTTTTGGATTCTGGCTAAAATGCATAAGAACTTGTGATTCTTCTTAATTTCACTATTACAGCAAACATATTGTTTGCCAACAATACAGCTAGATTTCCAATTCAGACTGACACTTTGACATATGTGTATACAACTCTGCTAAGCAAGTGGTATGGACTTTTAATCATGCTTACCTGATGTATATCGTTTCCATTATTGTTCACCCCGGGGGGGACTCCTATATATAAGAGGACGGGGATGCTCGTTGGAAATTCTGAAAATGACCCCTAAAATTCAGATCATCAAAATCATCCCATTCATGCTTATTTTAGGTAGTTTATTTACCCCAAAACAGTCCCTAAAAGGTACCAGCTATGTCTCTGGTGGTCTACTTAAGTCTGAGACACCCTAAAAGGTACCAGATTGCAGATTTTGACCCCTAAGGTATGATGAGCATCTCCGTTCATTTACAATCGGAGTGCCCCCCCTCCCTTCCCCGGGGTTGTTCACTAACAAGCTAAGCGAGATCATAACCTTTATGGCATGAAACCAGTGTAAAGTAAGCTTTGGCTAAATTGGTTACAATATATTAAATGATTTACATCTAATATAGTTATAATAATATATTATTAATACTTATTATACATCCTTTTTCAGGAGCGTTTTACTCAAGACATGCAGCCTCACTATATCTACAGTCCTCGTGAGATGACACGCTGGGTAAGAGGTATATGTGAAGCCATGAGACCACTGGAAACTATGAGTGTTGAACAGTTAGTCAGGATCTGGGCACATGAAGCTCTGCGTCTTTTCCAGGATAGGTAAGCAGCTTATGTTAGGGAATTTTCTTGTCCTCCCACTTCTCCTTTCTATCCTCTCTTTAGCTATTTCCCTTCACCCACATCAATCTAAAGAGTCTACATCATTCACCAGTCAGCCATTCTGAATTGATAGTCATAATTCTGGGATTGTTAAATAACACTGGACATGGTGGTTAGTACTACCATAATCTGACATAAGAACTTTCATTTATGGTTTAGTTTTTGTATTTAGTTATGTTCACAGATCCCTATTGCATTCCTTCTGAGTTGCTTCCAATTAAAGAGGGCAGGGTAATCAATATAGAATGGTATACCAAATCAAAACACTGCTTTCTTAAATCAAACTGAATATTCACTTGTTCTTGATAATACTTAAAAGAGTAAGATAATGGCAATTGCCTGTTGGATGACTGTCAGTCAACTGTCAGGTGACATACAGTAGATGAGCTCTTGGAAAACTGTCACCCAATGGTCGGCTGGCAGTTGATTTGGAACGCTATTCTACACAATTTCTGAGGTCAGACTGGTAATATAGACTGTGAATGCATTGTAAGACGGTCCTCTAAGTTTGACACCATCCTAGGATTTAGTAATACATGATATATGATTATCAAGTATTCTAATACTTGATAATTATCTTTCCATAAGGCTTGTTGAAGATGATGAACGCAGATGGACTGATGAGAATGTAGACATGGTAGCTCTAAAGCACTTCCCCAACATTGACAGCAAGACTGCACTCAATAGACCTATACTGTATAGTAACTGGCTTTCCAAGGACTATGTAGCAGTGGAACAAGAGGAGCTCAGAGACTTTGTAAAAGCAAGACTTAAGGTAAGCTTAATTTTAGTGGAGCTCTCACATGGGCCAAAGGTCTGCACAAGAGGAGCACTATACACAGGAAAAAAATGTCACTCAATTCCCAGCTTGGGTCAAATATGGGGCTTCCCTGGGTCTAACCTGGGAATCCCTGGGTATTACAGATTTCCCAAGTAAAATAGAACAGATTCCCAATTGACATATTTTTTCCTGTGATACCTAAAAAAGGTAATTCTGTAGTTTTGCATTGCACGTGCTCTACTGTACACAATTCTACCATGGGCGAGCTCGCACACACACACATAAATTTTAAGATAGTGGCTAGTGTTGTATGACAACATTTGCTGGATTTTTTTGTGATGCTTATTTAATGAAGTTGTTGATGTAGCATTTTACATTATTTAGTGAGCCTTACAAAACCATGTACATTGCAATAACTGTGATCATTATATAGCTAGATAATTTCCTGAATTCTGATTGGTTAACGCATGGTCTGTATTTTGCCATATCAGGACTGCTGTCCCGGATGAAAAGAAAAATTTGCATTTGGCAATTGTTTTAGCGGGACTTCTCAAAGCCATATAATATATAAGTTATTAACCTCGTTTGTTCGGTCTGTATGGGAAAATATCAGACCTCAGTCTTTTTGTACAAACCTCGTTGCACTTGGTCCGTACTGTCAAAACCTCGGTCTGATATTTTTCCCATACAGACCTTACGCTTGGTTAATAACCCTTTAATATGAATCAAGAATATTTATTTGTGTTCACAATAAAGGGTGCATGGTTCTATTAAGGCTCATGTTGTTGCCACTATTGATTAGAAATGGTCTTATGGGTTATTTCCAGGTTTTCTATGAAGAAGAACTTGATGTACCATTGGTACTGTTCAATGAAGTGCTTGACCATGTTCTTCGTATTGACAGGATATTCAGGCAACCACAGGTATTTTTTGAGCTAATAATGTTGTGTAGTGTTATGTGAGCAAAGATGTTAATAAATTTAAATTTTTTAGGGTCATGTTCTTCTGATTGGTGTAAGTGGTGCTGGCAAAACTACTTTGTCCAGGTTTGTTGCTTGGATGAATGGATTGAGTGTGTTTCAGGTCAAGGTATGTAAGTGTGGTTACAAAAAATTTTTTTGTAGGATTTCATTTTCACCATCTATCCTTCCATATTCATTTGTTCATTCATTTATTTGTTCTTTGTTATTTCATTGGTTCCTTCCTTCTCTCCATGCTTTCTTCCTTCCTTTCTTTATTTCCTCCCTCCCTCACTCTTCTTTCATTCATTTGCCTGCCTTGTCTTCTTCAGTACCTTCATTCATTCTTTGTTCATTTGTTCCTTCATTCCATCCTTCCTTTATTTCTTCTTTCTTTCCATTCCTTTCTTTGCTTGTCCTTTCTGTGGTCCTCCTTTTCCTCCCTGCTCATCTTTCTTTTTTTAAGTGAAAACATTGAAGTCCCTGTGGTACTCTCCTCTCATTTTATGCTCTTAAGTCAATAGTTTCAATTTACATTTTCTTAGATTCATCGCAAATACACTGCTGCAGACTTTGATGAAGACCTTCGTAATGTCTTAAGAAGATCTGGTTGTAAGAATGAAAAGATTGCATTCATTCTAGATGAGTCTAACATCATGGAGTCCAGCTTCTTGGAAAGGATGAATACACTGCTTGCAAATGGGGAGGTACATTCTTGATGTATTATTGTTTAAGATTATACCATAAATGTTGCAAATGATGATGAACAGAATGCACATGCATGTTATCTTTTAACTACAAACTTACAGTAGTAAGAAAATGCAATTACGTTGGCTTTGGAACTTGCAACACTGATTTTGTGTACTGATTGATGGTACAAAAAATTTTGTATCAGTAGAAAATATACAGCATATGATAATATATCTGCTTCCAATCAGTAGCAAAAGTTACTGCAGCTATGATTAAAATATGTTTCTGTGACATTTGTGTACTGTTTCTTTGTACACGTTATCTATACACCAAGGTACAGTGTACCATGACAATGTACTCTGTTTTCAGGTTCCAGGTTTGTTTGAAGGGGATGAGTACACAACACTGATGACACAGTGTAAGGAGGGATCACAGAGAGAAGGTCTCATGCTAGACTCTAGTGAAGAGCTCTACAAATGGTTCACTACACAGGTATTTCAAATGATGGCTGACAAACCTTTATAGGAATTTAATGGTCCTTTTTGAGCAAAACAAAATCCAATCAGAAATTGTAGAGAAATTTATTACTGATGTGTACAAAGGACTAATGTACTGAAAACTGAATGGTTGACTTAATAGTCTCCCTCACTACCATTTTTAGTGTCGTCATGCAAGGCTTAAGCATTGCATGATGACACTTAAGACAGCTGCAAGGGAGACTAGAGCTGATTTCGTATGACTGGGAAAACGGCACAGTCACTGCATGGTACGGTTATGGCAGGAATTTTGAATGTTTTTAAAGAAACTACGGTACTGATACAGTCACAGTATGTCATGGTAAGTTTCCCACTCATACGAAAATTGCTCGTACTATTAACTTAATTGCTTGTTAGTAAATGAATACTTTGTACTTGAATGATGTGCTTGACTGGTACAAATGAAAGAAAAATGATAGATGAAGAGTAAGAGATATATTATAATTTTACTTGTCTGATCTTTTCAAGGTCATGACCAACCTCCACGTTGTGTTTACCATGAATCCATCATCTGAAGGTCTGAAAGACAGAGCAGCCACATCTCCTGCCTTGTTTAACAGGTAAAATAGTTGATATCCAGCCACTTCTTCCAAAAGTGTTCTTCCTTTTACCCCTTCTCTCAAAAATACTCTGTCCCATAGATATAAAAAAGCTATGCAGATAATACTTCTTTATTATATGGCTAGATAATTTCCTGAATTCTGATTGGCTAACGCATGGTCTGTATTTTGCCATATCAGGACCGCTGTCCCGGATGAAAAGTTTGCGTTTGGCAATTGTTTTAGTGGGACTTCTCAAAGCCATATAATAAATATTAAGTTATTAACCTCGTTTGCTCAGTCTATATGGGAAAATATCGCTGCGCTCAGTCCATACTGTCAAGACCTCGGTCTCTGACTGATATTTTCCCATACAGACCTTGCACTGGGTTAATAACCCTTTAATAACAGCCACCACCCTCCCTCTCCCAGTTTTGTCATTTTAAAAAGGTTCATCTGCCAGGTCTTTGCCTTGATAGGAATAAACATTTCCCATAAAATGAATTAATTTGACTTAATTTATGATCATTTGATAATTTCTAGATGTGTGTTGAACTGGTTTGGAGACTGGTCCACTGGGGCATTGTACCAGGTTGGCAAAGAGTTCACCAGTAAACTGGATTTGGACAAATCTTTGGTAAGCATTTTTAAATTTTAATCCAACGAAAACAAAAAATATAATATTTTATTATAGCTATAGAGTACACCAAAATTAGAAAATTTGTTTATCTTTCTTGTGTTACCTCCTTCCACTTGCACTTCCACTTGATCACTTTTTACATCGTGTTTGTATCATTTTCCTTTCAAAGTTGAATATAATCATTGCTATTCTCTAGTACTCTGCCCCTCCATATCTACCTGTGGTGTATGAAGAACTGCCTTTGCCCCCAACACACAGAGAAGCTGTAATCAATGCCTTTGTGTTTGTTCATCAAACTCTGCATGAAGCCAACTCTAGACTGACAAAGAAAGGTAGTCAAGTCATGGCTGTCACACCAAGACATTACCTGGACTTTATCAATCATTATGTAAGTGGTCATTTCATGACTTGTTTGTTATACAGGTGATCAGCGATCATGATAAGAATTAAAATGGGTAAAACTGACCTAAAAATTTGTTAAAGGTTCCAAATTTTCGACCTCTCCTGTAGGCCTTCGTTAGGAAATGAATAATATTCCAAACTGCAAAATTACTTGATGTGTCCCAAGGGTCTTAACAATGGCATGTAAGCCCTTGGGAAGTCCACTCTTTTGTTAGTCGTGTTCTTGTCCATGGTTGAATGAAGCGATTCCAAAATATCCGTCTGCGATAATTATGTTTGTTCTTTTCAAGAATGCTTGATTTGTTCAAACAAAAGCTGTGTCCGGGTGAATGGGCATATTGACTTATTGTGATTATGTATTATGATGACTTATTGCAACTCATTTTTGACAGTAAAATGAACAGCAAATTTTCTTTGTTTTGTTTGATGCTTAATAATAATTTTGAGTGAAGAATAATTAACTTATCATTATCAGAACCACTGTCATTGTCATCAGTCAAGTGACCCCCTATTGCTCTGTTCCAATGTTATTCATTGTTTTTTAGGTGAACATGGAAAGATCTTAATTAGAAGTGATTTTGTATATAACTTTACTATAAAACATTGTGATAAAATAGTTAAAAAAAGTGGTAAAAAGGTTTTAAAAATGTGACATTTCAACTTAGCCATAAGTCATTGAACATGGAAAGAACATTAAAACATACAGATTTTACTTGAATTGCATCACTGAATGGATTTATCATCTTTTTGTAATTTCATGGCATCAGTTCTCAATATTTTTTTCTGAATTATGTATAGCATTGCAAACATACAGAATTTTTTGTGATTTTTTGAACTTCTTGCCTGTAGTGCACCTTTTGAAGTCTTTGATTTCTGTTCTTGTAGGTCAAGCTTTTCAATGAGAAGAGATCTGATCTTGAGGAGCAACAGCTTCACTTGAACATAGGTCTTCAGAAGATCAGAGAAACAGTAGACCAAGTAGAGGAACTGCAAAAGAGCCTGTCACTTAAGAGCCAGGAACTTGAAGCAAAGAATGCTTTGGCCAATCAGAAGCTGAAGCAAATGGTATGTCATCCTCCTAAATCTGATAAAGGATGAATGGAAACTTGTAACACCATAAAAAGGAGATAACTTACTAATATTTTGAGCCTTAGCCCTTTGTTGAAGTAAAAGAGAGTGATGAATTTGTGGGTTTATATAGGAATTAGAAAGTGCAGATTGCATCGGCCAATAAGAAAGTGAGAAATTAAGAAATTACAGTGAAAATCATTGCATCTCGACCTCTTACGTCAGTAAGATTTTGGTCTTTTCTGATCCATCCATCATTCTTGGGGGCGGTGCTCTCACAAACTTGTTCAGTGATTGGTTGATTTGAAAGAAGTCCCATCCCCAAACTGATTGACAGCTCAGAAAAACCCAAAATCAAAACAAAATTTGTAATTTGCTGGTTGCGATGCAATGATTTTGGCTGTAAAAAAAAGGTTAATAATTAACTGAAAACTGCTCATTCAAAATGAAGCTGTGAACGAACAATAAATTCTGAGCCTTGACTTCAGCCTATTTGTTGTTGTCACTCATCCAATATGTTGAATGTGGGCTGTTTAGATCTGTGAATCATCCATATTGTTTGTAACAGATCTGAGCCATTCTGAATTCTTGTCAGGTAGTGTCGATAGTAGCGTGGAAGGTTTGAGTCTACTTTGAGTCTGAGTGTTGGGGATAAAGATGAATAAATTTTACTTTTCGAATATACATGTGAACATTATTTCATTTCATTGTATTATTTTAGGTTAAAGACCAGCAGGAGGCAGAGAAGAAAAAAGTTACTTCAATTGAAATCCAAGCCACTATTGAGGTAAATTAATACTACACATAATAGCAAACATAACAAGTTGAAAAATATTTTTGCACTGTCTTTTGCATTATCAGATTTTTTCAATAAAAATGTTCAGTTTTGGTCATTTTTGTTTTGGTTTGGTTTTTACATGAAAAATGTCCCATTTTTTGCACTTTTCAGTTTTCTCCAAAAACCCATGGTATAATAAGAAGATAATTTATTATAATTTATTCATCAGATAATTGAATTGCTAAAGTCGGTTTACAGGTTATGAATGAACATGTCCCATGGGGACCGTGAAGATCAAAGTTGATTGTTCATCAGTAACTAAACAATTTTCAAATTTATTTCTTTAATTCAAGTCAAATTTTATTTTCAAATTAATTAGTGCAATATGGGGCATAAATGGCAGAATGATAAATCTACATTAAGCACTTTTTTACGCCAATTTTTTGGTTATTTCTTTATTTCGCATTTAAAACAAAAATTACTGTTACACACTGGCAAACTAAACAGAAACCAGAATTTGATGAGATTCAGATTCACTTTTCCACACTTTTTTACTCTAATTGTTATAAGAAAAAGTGAAGAGGAGTTTGAGTTAAGAGGGAAGACTTGAATTTTGGCTCAAGGGAATTGTATTTAGTTCAAGTTAGTGGGAAATTCGAAACTAAATGTGGTTAAACCAGGAGAAATCAGAATTTGTTCAAGATAGTGGGGAGTTTGAGTAAGCAAGGTTCCACTGTACATTTTAGAGTGATGAATAGTAATAACTATAACCACGCACGCGATCACTATATTTAGCTATCTTCTTCTTTTTCATTGAAAAAGAAACAAACAAAAGAAATCAAAGAAAAACAGAAGTTTGTGATGGAAGATTTGGCTAAAGTGGAGCCTGCTGTTGAGGAAGCGAGACAAGGTAGGATTTTAGTGTACTCTTGTGGATGTGTTGATGCTACAATATAATATGATGCAAGAGGCTCGATTTCTCTGACTAGTGAAAATGGGGATATACAGTACTGTTTGTCCAAAAATGATATGATTTTAAGGTTTCAAAATCGCCCTGAGTTTACACAAAGTTTCGTTTACAAAGATTCACATACCTACTGACTTCCAGTCCATTCTGATTGGACAAAACCAGTAAACAGCAAGGAGGCTGAAATTCCTTTTTGTTGCTAATAAGCTTTAAATATTTTGGGTCTTTATAGCTGTCAAGGGTATTAAAAAACAGCATCTTGTTGAGATCCGTGCCATGAACAATCCTCCAGCCACAGTCAAACTTGCACTTGAATCTATCTGTTTGTTGCTTGGTGATCGTGCCACAGACTGGAAGCAGATCCGTGCTGTTATTATTAGAGATAACTTCATCTCCACTATTGTCAATTTCAACACTGAAGATATCACGTAAGTAGCTGTTGCTTTAATTCCTTTTCATTCTGTTTTCATTTTTCTCCATTTCAATTTGAAACCTTGGTACCAGTGGTCATTAATTTTCTCTGTTTACTATAGTTACTATCATGGCTATAGTGGTTTACTAAAATAATACAAAAAAATACATTACATGATTGAGACTCCCTCAACAAGGCTTTTCAGCTCAATTTACAAATCCTAACTAAATCATATAAATCAAACATAAATGGATTAAGAATCCCAACCCTGAGTTGGCTATATTACAAGCATGGCCGAGAAAATGAATTTGAACTAATCGAAATTGGAACAAATTCAGTCTCAGCTAGTGGCCAGAGCAGGAATCGAACCTGGGACTGCCAGATTGCGAGACCAACCCTCTGACCACTTGGCCATGCTGCCTCCTATATGGTTACTATAGTGGAAAGAGAGAGAGTGATATCAAATTTTCTTTTCTTTTTCTTTTTCTTTTTCTTTTCTTTCTTTCTTTTTTTCTTTTCCATTTTCAGTAAATCATATACGTTTACCGACCACTTAACGTTAACTTACCGACCACTTACCGTATGGTGCAGATTGTTCATGATTACCTTTATCATTATGTGTTGGTACTACGTTTGTTTCTTACTGTTAGTAATTACTATTTATTGTAGAGAGGATCAGAGATCAACTATGAATTCCAAGTACTTGAACAGCCCAGAGTATACATTTGAGAAAGCCAATAGGGCCAGCCAGGCCTGTGGACCACTGGTCAAGTGGGCTATTGCACAGGTTTGTCAATTTATAAATGATGTCTACAAACCTGGTTAGTAAACTATATGATGTCTTGATATCCAGGTACAATATGCAGATATGTTGGGTCGTGTTGAGCCTCTGAGGAATGAGCTGAAAAAACTTGAGATGGATGCACAGTCCACTAGAATCAAGGTTGGTTTTCATAGCTAGAGAATATCTAATAAGCCAAGGGCTTAATATATATATACAGCAATTCCTGCTAGAGCATAATGAGTATATAAGAGCAATACCAAGTGTTTTTTTTTCTTTTAGTCGGATGAAATCAGCCATGTGATTGCTGAGTTGGAGAAGAGTATATCTCATTACAAAGAAGAGTATGCTGCTTTGATTAGTCAAGCACAGGCTATCAAAGCAGACTTGGCTACTGTTGAAGCAAAGGTATGTATGCATAACTCCTCCAACATATATTTATAAGTATTCATAAATAGTACATAATCCTATTAAAAGAGCTTTCCATTGTTGGACTAGCTAGTGCTGTCTGAATCTTACATCTCTTCTTTCTCTCTTGAATCATAATGCCAAAAAAGAAATTTATGAACACCACATATGCATGATTTGCTTTGATAACCCAGAGACCAACCTGTAGGTTATCAGCTATACTAGCCATTTCTAACAGAAAGATGTTTCTAAACAGAAAGATTAGTGTCAATTATGTTATTTCATTATAATCATCCTGGAATCCTCTTACTGTCGTGGGTCTCCCTTTTACAAAACAAACTATATGCAATTGATAAATTGTCATAAAGTAAACACTTGTCATTTGAAACCAGAATTTCACAAACTTTTACCTCTTTTTTTGTGATCAATAGGTGAACCGCAGTACTGCCCTCCTGCGTAGTCTGTCAGTAGAGCGACAAAGATGGGAAACAGGCAGCAATGCATTCCAGACACAGATGGGAACTATTGTTGGAGATGTTCTTTTGTCATCTGCATTCCTGGCCTATGGAGGTGTGTAACTTTATTTACAATCATACATTCACTATTTATTATTCTATAAATACATACAGTTAAAATTTAGTTTAAGTTGGTGCGATGTCAAATTGTCTTTACTGACTCAATAAATGTAGATGTCGATGTAACTATAATGTAGTACAGTGTAGAGCTGTAGTCTGCAATATGTGTTTAAGTGTACACTTTTTGTTTTAGGCTACTTTGACCAGCAGTATCGCCAGAACTTGTTTAGTACTTGGGCACACCATCTGCAGCAAGCTGCCATTCAATATAGACCAGATATAGCTCGTGTTGAGGTAGGCCATATTGACCTATAGCAGTACCATACTCGTTTAAAGGCAACTAAAATTTCCCTAGCATTGGGCAAAATAAATTGTTCCTAACCCCCTTAAACTTTTGTGACTGCACTTATTCAGGGATTGCATTAACCTGAGGGTGGCATTTATAAAGAAAGACTACAATTTTTATAAACAATTTGATACCTCAAATAAACATGTTTCAAATGTTCAAGCATGGTATTGGTGGTTCATGGTGGCAACATTGACGATACTTGTAGCCTTATGTTTCCACTCATAGTATTGTTTTGACAAGTGACCTTGGTAACATGAAGCTAATAGCAACTCTCTGTCTGTTCACAGTATCTGTCTACTGCTGATGATCGGCTTAAATGGCAAGCCAACTCCCTACCAGCAGATGACCTTTGTACAGAGAATGCTATCATGCTGCAGAGATTTAACCGCTATCCACTCATTATTGATCCATCTGGACAGGCTACAGAGTTTATTATGAATGAGTACAAGTCAAAGAGGATTAGTAAAACTAGGTGAGATTTAACCGCTATCCGCTCATTATTGATCCATCTGGACAGGCCACTGAGTTTATTATGAATGAGTACAAGTCAAAGAGGATTAGTAAAACTAGGTGAGATTTGGCCATTCGCACGGAGTAATTGGTGTACAATCAAATTTGGCATAATTTTAGCCGAAAAAAGTTTTATTTTCATCATATCTCAGCCCTATTTTCGTTTTGGCTGATAATTCTTGACGAAATAACTGCTAAATTTATCTAACTTTCCTTTGTGATATCGTTTTTTTGTGCAAGTCATAAGAAACTCCAAGATTTTGAAAAATATTCAAAGGCATCTCCAAGTAAAACTTGACATTATAGCGTAACACTGGACAAAAACTTTCTGCTTCAAATCCATTGCGCTTTTCGCACTTATCGTGCCTTTCTGTTGCGCCTTTTGTGCCCACACATCTAACTGAAATGAGAATATTAATTATTTACTAAATTTAAAATATCTTATGACCAATTTATCACAAAAACAATAGCTATAGGTATTTAGGCATGAAAGGCACAATATCTGCCAGAAAAAAATGCATGATAGGCGCGATATGTAGGCACAAAAGGTGCAATGCTTAGGCACGATAGGCATGATATATAGGCTTGAAAGGCGCAATGCTTAGGCATGAAAGGCATGGTATGTCGACATGAAAGGCACGATTCTTAGAAACAAAAAGCTCACTATCTGGATTTCTTTCTTGTCATACATTTATGCTATGTTGTTCTTATAGCTTCCTTGACGATGCCTTTCGCAAGAACTTGGAGAGTGCTCTTAGATTTGGCAACCCTCTGCTTGTTCAGGTAACAAAATTAGTGATGTAAAATGTTTTACAAATGTGACAAACACTAATAAATAATTTCTCAATCATCAGGATGTTGAAAGTTATGATCCAATTTTGAATCCAGTATTGAACAGAGAGCTGCGTAGAACTGGTGGGCGTGTGCTCATTACTCTTGGAGACCAGGACATTGACCTTTCACCATCTTTCACCATCTTCTTGTCAACAAGAGACCCAACAGTATGTAAAAACATAATTAAATAATGATTGAGTAAATAAGAATTGAGATATAATTGTAGTTGTGATTGATAGTGAAGTGCCATGTTGGATGAAATCTGCAAAACTACACTCTAATCTACACACACTTTCTACACTTGTGCACTGGTACCCATGCACTAGCTCCGATCCCATTCATAGTTATTTACAAACAGTATACTTGCAAATAATTTACCTTTCTTGTGCTTTGATATGTTCTGTTTTTTAATTTTCAGATTGAGTTTCCTCCTGACATTTGTTCTCGTGTGACATTTGTTAACTTTACTGTCACAAGAAGCAGTCTTCAAAGTCAATGTCTCAACCAGGTTTTGAAAGCAGAACGACCTGATGTGGATGAAAAACGATCGGACCTCTTAAAACTGCAAGGTAATTCCTGTCATTATATTTCCTTGCATAGTTTTTGACCAGCTATTATCATTTTCAGTGTGCTTCTGATTATTTTGTTGGTATTGATGTCACAGCCACTTGGTGTTAATTATAATTTTCTTTGTCTGTCCCAGCCATCAATGTTCCCATCTTCATCACTTTAATTAATTATTTGACCTACTGTCACAGGGGAATTCCACCTCAGACTTCGTCATCTTGAAAAGTCTTTGCTGCAAGCCTTGAATGAAGCCAAAGGAAAGATTTTGGATGATGATCGGTAAGTGGTGTTTTTTCTGTAGACATTATTTTGCACTGAGACAAGTTCTTTGTATGTAAAGAGATGTCCTCTTCATCATGAACATAAATGTGTGACAGGTATTACTTACAGAGTGAGAGACATTCTATCAATGATGTCTCAGAATAAAATTTGTCATTCAAATATTATAATAATGAAAAGTTGGCTACTTTATCAATCACTGACAGAATTGCTCTTCTGCAGCATAATTGCAACTTTGGAAAAACTGAAACAAGAAGCTGCAGAAATTACCAGGAAGGTAGAAGAAACTGATGTAGTAATGGCTGAGGTTGAGACTGTATCTGAACAGTATAGACCACTCTCTCACTACTGCAGTAGCATCTACTTCACCTTGGAGGCACTTCATCTGGTATGTAGACCAATAATTCCTGTTATAATTGAAGACTTCCATGCAAAAGAGTATGCAACCTTTGATCAAACTCTGAATTCTCCTTTGGAATTGGATAATTTTGAATAACATAATTATTATGTAGATTCTGAGCTTTCAGGCCATCAACCCGTCTTCAGAGGAAGTGAAAAAAAAATTACAGCGGGCAAACGTGTGGATTTTTTTTGCTATTGTAGATCTTTTCACTTCCCCTGAAGATTGGTTAATGACCTGAAAGCTTGAGATACAATACAATTGTTAGTCAAGCAAGAAACAAACCAGTACAATTAATCATACAGCTGTAATACTATGTAACCCATGTAAAACTAAGTATTAAAATACGTAATTCAAAATTAAAAATATCATAATTACATAATTATATACGGTAATTAAAATTTGACTGTAGAGTACAAACACTAAAAGTGTGCAACATAATTAGTACTAAATAGCACTAAATTATGCTAATTATATTGTTTTCTATTCTTTAATTAGTGCTGTTTAGTACTAAATAGTGCAAAATGTTGCACGCTTTTAGTGTTTGTACTCTAGAAATTTACTTTTTAATTTCTAATATATAACTAGCAGTGACTATATCTTTTTTTCCCTCATTTGTGTTTAGGTTCATTTCTTATATCAGTACAGCCTGCAGTTCTTCTTGGACATCTTCCAGTGTGTGTTGTATGATAATCCACATCTTAAATCCATCAAAGACCCTGCATCCCGTTTGAAAGTCCTCACTAATGATCTATTTCAGGTACAGATATCCTGCTCTTCCAGCACAAAGCCTGAAAGAATGTCCACCTTTAATGTATTCACATTCTTTTGTAAGAGTTGTGAACAATTTGCACCATACGATAAGTGGTCGGTAACTAGGTACATCGACCACTTACCATCACCTTACCATTACCATACCATTATCTTATCTTTTGAGCTTCATGCTGTAATCTTGCTGACCTTTATGGTTGTTACACACTCAGCTGGTAATGGTAGGACAACATGGTTATGCTCTGGGTTCAAATTTCATCTTTATTTTGTTTAATGTTAAAATGTTGTCCACAGCTAAGCCATTACTATGAAGCACGTAGTGTTTTGTACAAAAATTCTTATACTTTTGTTAGGGCTAGATTGATTGCTAAAATATCAGTATTGTTCCTGGTTCCATAGATTGTGTACAACAGAGTTGCTCGTGGTATGATGCATAATGACCGCATGACCTTTGCCATACTCCTTTGCCGTATCTTCTTGAGAGGACATCCAAGGTAAGGACACTGGGTATTCTTTTAGCACAATCACACTTACAATACCTAGAGTATCTTGCAGGAGAGAGACTTGGATATCTTATGATGTGACATGTTCCTTAGCATGTGGGCCATTTTTAGAACTGCTTTACTACTGCATGCTGAAAATTTCTTATTATTTGTGGGTTATTTACTTCTCAGGAGTCAAATTCATTTTACCCAAGTTTCAATGATTGTTCAAATGCAGGGAAGCAGGTCAAATTTTGTTCCTGAATGCAGAGTCTCAATATCAAAGTTGTTGTTTCTTTTCTACGTACCATGCTACACTGAGAACAACACTATGGCCACCACTACAATTATTATTCACATCACATCTACTAGAGTGCATGCACTTAATCCGTGAAACAAACACTACTAATTAGTAGAAAATAGTGTTGATTGACAATAGGAAACAAAGGAATTACCATAATTTAGCACTATTTATGTTACACAGATTAAGTGCATGCACTCTACCACATAATCCACACACATCCACTGCCACCACCACCATGATAAATTGCCAACCATTTTTGTGGTTACCGGCTTGTTGACTGTGTTATTTGGTTTCCTAGTGAGAAGGAATATGAAGATGAGTTCAACATGTTCATGCGTGGAAGTGAAGCAGTCCCTTCAAGCAAACCACAGCAATTACAAGGTTTTACCCCAGAACAGGTGAATAAAACTGTTTTCACTACCAATTATTTTTCAGGCTGTTAAATCAAATTTAAAAAGCTAGTGAACAGATATGACATCATTCTTGGTTTATTTGCTAGGCATCTGCTCTCACTAGACTTACTCAAATGGCTACCTTTAAGAATATTCAGAAATACATCAATTTGAACAGAAAGGTATGTCTAATGTAGTTCAAAAAGAACAGTACTTGATCTGTTTATTTGTGAAGACTTTGGTCATTGTGCTGAAAATTACTTTTTGATAAAATATTGTGTATTTGATTTGTAATTGATCATCTTAGTACACTTGTCTCTCAAATATTAGAAATGTACAAGATTTGTGACTCTGAAAAAGCTGTGTCATGCCTTGTGTTGTTGTGTCTTAGCAATTTGATTGATCAGTGCTGCTGTCTCATTCAATCAAAATGCTGAAATATGGCTTGGCACAAACTTTTTTCATGGTCCTAAAAATCTGATCTAATTAAGGCACTGGTTGTTGCCTGCAATTTGATAATAAATTATGAAATGTTATTCAGGATTTCTTTGAATGGCTTGAGTCCATAACACCTGAACTGGATGTTCCATCTTGTTGGGATACAAGCCTTAACTTGAGTAAGTCCTTGACACATGAACCTTTATTTTGTAGAGAATTGAGGTGGTTTTTAAGTAATGTATAAAGAATGAGAGAGCGTGTTATATTGATGGATAAAGATCCAAGCTGATCAAGGCGAGGATCTTTAGATCTGACATAACACATTCTCGGGCTCTTTATATTACTTATCAAATGCCTACTTAGTTAGTTGATCAGAATTTTCAAAGTTGACTATTTTTGGCTAAGTTAGAAAATCCAAGTATAATGTGATATAATATTACCTTAAACTCAACCACCTACCTATCCACTTTATAATGTGGATAGGTCACAGAATTAGGTTTGCTAGTCCTTTTTTGTTAACTAATCTAATCAATGTTATTTGACTAAGTCAATTTTCGTCAAGTACTCCTTTTTGTCTGGCATTTACAGCTCCTACTGGTACAGCTGTCCATCAGCTTCTTGTCATTCAAGCACTGCGTCCAGACCGCCTCATTGCCATGTTACATCAAGTAGTTAGTGTCATCTTTGGTGACAACTTCATGCATGCTGCAGAGCAAGGCCTTGACCTGGCATCTATTGTTGAAAAAGAGGTACAGTGAGCCATTTTGTATGTGTACTGCCTTATTCAATCATCCAGTACTATGTTTTCTCTTTCTGTGTAGGTCAAGGCTTCTACACCATTGTTATTGTGCTCTGTAACTGGTTATGATGCAAGTGGATGGGTTGATGACTTAGCAGCAGACCAGAACCAACCATGTTCCTCCATTGCTATTGGTAGGACATAATATCAGTTCTATTCTAAAATAAACTGTTTAAGATATATGAGAAATAAGGAAAGTTGAAGAGCCTGGTTTCATGCCCTACAAGAGACAAGAATCCCTGACTCAAGTGGGACATGAACCCACTACCTGTTTAAGGCAGCTAATTGACTCTTATCACGCTGGAGTGAGTTAAAAAAATATTGGATTTATCGAAAAATGGAACTCAAAATTGAATTTGTTTTGTTTCAAAAGTAGTAAAATTACAAAATTTCAACAAGATCACACTGAAACTGACGAAGATATGAATTTTTTAAAGGTAAATATTTAATATTTATGAGGAACTTTTGAAAGAAAACGTTTGTGCTAAACATGATAACAAGGCTAATAACACATGTGATGCGTTACTCCCATACATTTCTTTGTAAAAATGCTGAGTTTCAAAAATTCATATCTCCGTTCGTTTTAGTCCAGTCCCAGACTCTCTTTCTTGCCGCTCCAGGACTCGCGGAGAAAGGAGCGTCCAGTATAACTTGCATGCGCATGTGCAAAATGAGCCAATCAGATTAAAGTTTTTATTTTGAGAGCTTGCAATATGCAAAGGTCAGTGTTTTGTTTTGCTGTCAAAAAATATGGTAGTGATGCGTATCGAAAAATTCTTTTCAACTGTCCATCCGTAAAATGGCCTGTAACTGCTCAAACTTTGGTAAAAGATTATAGTTGGTTTTTCCAAGTGCATAGCTCACAGCTGAATCACCAAATTGCTTCCTGAAATGAGACTGATATCATGTATACAAAACACTTTCTTCTTCAGCCATCTTGAATCATTAGACGACTTTAGGAATTGTAACCACGCGATCACCACATTCATGTGGTGATCGCGTGGTCACTAAGCTGACATGCGCATGCAAGTTATACTGGACTCTCCTTTCTCCGCGAGTCCTGGAGCAGCAAGAAAGAGAGTCTGGGACTGGACTACTTTCGTTTAAGAACAATGTTTTGGAAACTTGGCAGTTTCCCTATTATACTATATTTTTCAGTATGGTGAATTCGATTTTGAATTATTTCCATTTTTTGATAAATCTGATATTTTTTGAATTCACTCCATTGTGATAAGAGTCAATTGTATTACAAGTAAGAATAATTGTTTTTACATTACCATTTAAATGGTATTTTTGTGTGATGACAGGGTCTGCTGAGGGATTCAATGAGGCCGAGAAGGCTATCAACTCTGCTGTGAAGTCTGGAAGGTAACTTTACTAAGTAGGGTCTGATTGTTGTGAGCAATGGGAGCAGAACAGGAAGCAACACAGTGTTACACCAGCAGTGCATTATAGAGTATATTGCTTCTGCTTCCCTGGCTCATGAAAATTAGGAAGAAGAAGTAAGATAACTGTTGTGGTGTTGCAGGATCTTTATGGTTGAATAAAATGCTACTGGTCAATTTGGGGAGCAGGGCGGGAGGGGGGTAAGATGTGGTCTACAAAGTACGTTCAAAGTTATGTTACCGGTACTAGTGTACAGTACTCAAATACTGTATAAACTGCAGGTCTAGCTGTACATAACCCAAATTCCTTAGGGGAAGTCAGTTATATTCTTGGTTTGCAACCATTCGCAGGATGGTGAATTAAACAAAAGACATGGCAGCCATGTTCTTGGTGGTTTTTATCTTGATTTTCTTTTGTCAAGACCACCATCATGGCAGCCATGTCTTTTTTATCTACATTCTCCAGGGATTGCTTGCAAACCAAGAATTTCATAAAGAAGACAACCACTGACTTTCCAAATTTGAAATCAAGTTTCTCAATACGTACACAATAATAATTATAAGAAGTTTAAAATGTAACTTTGACAATTTTCAAACTCATTTATTAAATGAACTTACTTTCATTTCGATGTTATTGGAGTCAATGAAACAAAAATTACCGAATTCAAATTCACTTAGTTTTAACCTGCAATTTCAAGTTATAGTGTTTTGTGCTGCTAATTTATCTATTCAAATGAAACTTGTTTTCAGCAGAAACAAAAATGTGAACATTTTCACATGGTTTTTGTACTCTTACATTGGATAAATTACCAGCATAAACAAGAATTCACTTCTTGCTTATTGTTTCTACCTTGTGATTGAATATCTTTTGTGTGTGTGTGTGTGTGTAGGTGGGTGCTTTTGAAGAATGTCCATCTTGCCCCACAATGGCTTGTTACTCTGGAGAAAAAGCTACACACCCTCAGCCCCCATGCCAACTTCAGACTTTTCCTTACCATGGAAATCAACCCTAAGGTATTTTTAGCTAGTTACAAAACTCCTTCACATTTCCATTCAACAGCTGTTTACAGTGACTAAGGTGTCTGGAAACAGTTTTTTGTACACCAACCAATAACAAATAAATGGTTTAAAAACTACTTTCCTTTGGTTCAATCTTAAAGATGTTACAAGATATAGTTGCTTATTACTTCCAAGATGAATTTCCAGAATTTGGTAAAGATTCTATTAATAGCAAATTAAAGTTTTGGAGAAAGAACTAAAAGTCTGTTTTACGAGATTTCCCCATATAATGTGCATAAATTTGCGCCAATTGCCATGCCAAACCCAACATTTAAACTTCAATTACCTTAAGAACATTCACTTTCATTTTTTTGTACAGTCAGATCTTTACTGTGCATGTTGGCGCACGCTAACTTAGCGAATCTAAGATGGTGGCCATATAGTTTGTTTTTTTCTTTTTTTCAAGTTTTTTTTCATGCTCCAAAACCCAGGGGTTAAATTCTGTCACTCAGAAAAAAATATCCCTGAGAATGTTGTCTGTAGGACTTGTTCTGGAAGTAAAGTTTCTCTCATTTCTGTCGACACCAGTGGATCAGATTGGTTGGATATTTTGAAAACTGCCAGCCAGCCACTAGCTTCATTTGCCGCCAAAGTCCTTAATGGTTATTGAAAGGCATATTAACAGTGTTGAACAGACATTTAACAACTATTAGATTGTATGTGATCAAATTCTCATAAATGCCCTATATTCTTGTTGAATATGCAAGCATATTGGTCTTCTTTTTCTTATTTTTTACTGTGGTTATTAATTTCTTGATTTCTTTTTTGCATGATAGGTCCCTGTCAATCTTCTACGAGCATCTCGTATCTTTGTCTTTGAACCTCCACCAGGGGTAAAAGCCAATCTTCTCAGAACCTTCAGTGCTGTTCCTGCATCACGCATGTGTCAGGTTTGTGTCCATGGAAATCTGCCCACAAAAATTGAATATGTACTTGTTACTTACTTTAATATAAAATTTATAGTTTCAGTACAAGAATTACAAATGAGATTATATAAAATAATAGATATCTAATCCTTTGTTTGTAATTCTTGTACTTAAGCCTAGCTCCAGAATTGTCTATGAGAAGGGCTTCACTTAGTTTTTGTCACTTTTTAACCTTTAATTATTACTCAATATTGAAAAAATCTCCTGTTAATGTCTATTTTATGAAAATTTGTGAAAAGTCTCAAAACCTCACCTGGCTAAAGTTTTAGTGCAATCAGTTGCTGTGTGAATACACCATCATTTGACTGTAATATCTTTGTTAGGCACCAAGTGAGAGAGCTCGTCTATATTTCTTACTGGCCTGGTTACATGCTATCGTGCAAGAGCGTCTTCGTTATTCACCACTTGGATGGTCCAAGCGTTATGAGTTCACTGAGTCTGATCTCAGAGTGGGATTTGACACCCTTGATACTTGGCTTGACTCCGTTGCTCAGGTATGATGATATACGTACATTAATTGCACAAGAAAGATAATGATTAATCATGGTTGTGCATTAGAATAATAATCAATGTAAATGGTGTTAGCTGTTACTTGCAGTTTGAATTTTATATCATTTTTGCTTCCATTGTTTTAGTATTCTGGTATTACTTTGCAGGGCCGTACCAATCTTCCTCCCAACAAGATCCCATGGGGTGCCTTGAGAGCATTAATGTCATCAGCTATATATGGTGGACGCATTGACAATGAATTTGATCAGGTATGCATGAGTTGTTTTAAATTAAAAGAAGGAATGTTAATGGCAATAATGATGAAAATAATGCTGATGAAAATAATGCTGATGATAATAAAGTGATATTAAGTGAAGTGAGTGTGTGACGATGATATTGACTGTGATGATGTTAATGGCAATAATGATGAAAATAATGCTGATGAAAATAATGCTGATGATAATAAAGTGATATCAAGAGACCATAATACTAAGAGAGCGAAACTCAGTATTGATGTCTGTGCGATGTTCGTGGCGACTAAGGCTATTTTTAGTAACTTCGCCATCGCGCGCGCAAGTCCCTCAACCAATAGAACTTTATTTTTGACGTGCGCGCGGACGGGACCGTTGAATTCTATTGTTTAATTAAGAGCCTTGCGCGCGCGATGGCGAAATTACTAAAAATAGCCTTAGGCGCCACGAACATCGCACAGACATCAATACTGAGTTTCGCTCTCTTAGTATTATGGTCTCTTGGTGATATTTAGTGAAGTGAGTGTCAGATGGTATTATAAACAATATCATTACTTGATGAGAAAGAGGGAGTATAGATTCGCCTACAGACTGGATATGTTTTAGTAATAGAATTAGCAACTAAACATTCTTATTAACATTTCGAATTGGTAGTAATTTCATCTTGTTCCTATTCCTTAGCGTCTTCTGACAACCTTTGTCAATAGGCTGTTCATTGTGAATAGCTTTGAGCCTGACTTCCCCTTGATCATTGATGTTGATGGTAGAGGCAAGAATGTCATTATGCCAGAAGGGATCAGGTAAACCAAACTATGTTGAAATAATAAGTTGTAATTTTTATTGCTTTGTAGATATATTTGTACTGACAACCAAGAGAGCATAATAAGAGAGAGAAACTGGTTAATGGGGTGCGCGCCATGATGATTCCCATCTGTGCTATTTTTAGTAACCGGATGCAGTTTAATTTTCATCTTACCCTACTCCCGTGCGTCATAATTTGACACTTTCGGACCCAGAGAACCGTTTAGTGCAGATTTGAGTTTTCAAAAACAGCATTAAAATCAAAGTTATCTGAAAACTACTGTTGTTCATATTATCTATCATCAAAAGTGTGTACTTTCTGATTACAAAGGAACGATTTGATGGGAAACAAGGCAAAAACGTCAAGGATTTTGTTGTGCTTTTGAAAGAAATTTTAGCGGAAATGCACGCATTACTGACGCATCACACGTCATCGCATGCGCGCTTAGGTTTATTCAAAAATTTTCGCTCATTTAGATGAGAAAAACTCGTTTGTCTCTATAATTTTTTGATGTATGTTATTAATTGGACATCAGATGACTTTTTCGTGGAATCTAGAATAAATTTGGTATCGATTGTGTGATTTTATAAAGCTCAAATCCCGAAATTCCACTTGTTCAAATTTTCGATGCACGGGAGTAGGGTAAGACGAAAATTAAACTGCATCCGGTTACTAAAAATAGCACAGATGGGAATCATCACGGCGCACCCTATTAACAAGTTTCCCTCTCTTATTTATGCTCTCTTGTGACAACTTATATTTTCTTATTTCCACATAATTGTATTTTTATAACATAATAATAACCTAGAAATTGGTTAGTGTATCTTCGTCTAAGCAGACAGGTGTGAATTTTGATTCCCTCTCCTATGAGTTTTACATATTGATTAATATTGGTGTAGATTGGTATAGCCTGGTCTACCCATGACATATGCAGCCACCTTGAAGAATACTTGGTATACACCTAGCCATCTGTCTGTTTCCTATTGTCCAAATAATAAATTCTCTATAATTGCATTTATATTTTTAGACGAGAACAGTTTGTTCAGTGGGTAGAGAAACTTCCAGACATACAGACTCCATCATGGCTTGGATTGCCAAACAATGCAGAGAAACTGCTCTTGACTCAAAGAGGTCAGGACCTGATTGCCAAGTTACTTAAGATGCAGTTACTGAGCGATGATGATGAGCTGGCATATTCTCCTGATGCAGCAAGGTAAATTGACAATGAAGTACACTTCCATACATTTGATAACATTCGGTGAAAAAATGATTGAATGGTATCCAAGTGAAAATGATTTTCAGGTTTATTTTACAAAGTCTTCTACAGATATACATGGGCTGACAAGTCCTTATACAGTCAGCAACTTACATTTTTAGTCTGAGAAAGATAACATATTGATTTATGATTTGCATTATATTGTATAATTAATTTATATTAATTTGTTTGCTAATTGAATTATGATAAACCAGTGTTAACTAGAATATGTTTTATTTTTCAGATTTTATTTTGTTATTTTATTGTTGTTGCCTTTTGTCTCTTGCTCTTTTTTAGTAATTCTTTTTTTTAATTTTTCATTAATTCCTAATAATACATTTTCATATTCCAAAAATGTTTTACCTTTCATAATGTTGTCTTTAATTAATAACTCTAAACCACATGGTCAAATTAATATCTGATCACAATCATTAATGCCATAAATATACCTAGATTAAACTGAAGACATGAACTTTTGAAGGTGTTTTGTCTGAGTGCCAATCCAAAAAGTCGAATAATAATTCTGGAAGTCTTTTTGATGAAAACTCTCAAAGAATAATATCATTTTTTAAAGTTCTAATACACTTTTTATACTCAAAAATAATGTTCCTTAAAATTGCTTTATTGCATCAGGATCTCAGGAGTTTATTAAGGGCTTTTGTTTTATCAGATACTTAAAATTTCATCAATTTAAAAGCCTAAAACAACCTACTGATGTCTGATGTTTAATAAACGTTCCAGTACATTGAAGTATTTGCACATACATTGTCAAGATGACATACTATGGGGCGTGTTCAACTATCAAACATTAACCTCTACTAAATACTTGTTTTCAAACCTGACTGACCTCTAACCTTCACCTGTATACATAGTCATTATACATCATATAATCATGATACATCACTTACTAACAAGCCATTAATGTTCAAATGAAGCATCCTACTTTATCACTCTTTCTACTGGACTCTCTTGTACTTTCCATGGTACATTCACTCTTTCTACTGGACTCTCTTGTACCTCCTTCCATTGTACATTCACTCTTTGTACTGGACTCTCTTGTACCTCCTTCCATTGTACATTCACTCTTTCTACTGGACTCTCTTGTACCTCCTTCCATTGTACATTCACTCTTTCTACTGGACTCTCTTGTACCTCCTTCCATTGTACATTCACTCTTTCTACTGGACTCTCTTCTACCTTCCATTGTACATTCACTCTTTCTACTGGACTCTCTTGTACTTTCCATTGTACATTCACTCTTTCTACTGGACTCTCTTCTACCTTCCATTGTACATTCACTCTTTCTACTGGACTCTCTTGTACCTCCTTCCATTGTACATTCACTCTTTCTACTGGACTCTCTTGTACCTCCTTCCATTGTACATTAACTGACCTATAGATACACTACGTTTATTTAAAGACCAGCCGAACTGTTTGACGTACCAACATCATTAAACAAAGGTCTTCTGGATGAGTAAGTTTGTCCGGGTTTGTCTGTTGGTTAACTGACAGACTAAAACTTGGTCTAGTGCTGTTAAATTAAGACATTTCATAAAACCAATGAAGTATAAATAAAAGAAATATAATAATCATTAAAACATTATTTATAATGACAAAAAGGCATTTTAACGGTATTAAGCGTAGTTATCTAAACCGATTTTTTGCCTTCAACAATTTTTTATTGACTGTATACAATCCATATTGAAAGTGTCAGTTTAAGTTTGTGTTGATTTTTGTTTTTGTGAAGGTATTTTTGTAGATATTATCTACAATTGCTATGCAGTACTTTGATGTTTAAACTGATTGAATTCATTTGATATTGCAATTGACAGGCAGAAGAGACGAGAAAGCGATCCACGCCCACAATGGATGAGGACCTTGCACTCCACTGCAGCTAACTGGTTAGGCATTATTCCAAAGGTACATGTCATAATCAAGCTTATGAGATATTGTTGCAAGCTTTGATCATCAGTTGTCTCAGGCTATACAGTAGCCATTCAGGGAATGGTTAACCTTTACAACCTTTTTGATTTGAACAGTTCTTTTTATTCATCAAGGCAGCTAGACATTGTTTATTACTTACAGAGATAAAATAATTATGACATCTTTTTTTGTCTTCATCATTATTTGGATGTGTCATATTCTTTTTCATAGATCTTAAATCCACTAAAAAGGACTATGGACAACATCAAAGACCCATTGTTCAGATACTTTGAACGTGAAGTCAATGCTGGCATTGCTCTGCTTAACACTGTTAGGCAGAACTTGAATGATACCATCTTGGTCTGTGAGGTTCAGAAAAAACCAACAAACTACCTGCGCAAACTGATGAGTGATTTGGCAAAAGGTGTGTGAAGGAATATGTGTAAGAGCTACAGATGAAATTTAGTCCTAATAGATATTCAAACTTGTGTGTAGAGTGATGGCACTTAATCCGTGAAATAGATATTAGTCTAACAGACATTAGTAGACATTATAAAATACTTGAGATATAACGCGCGCGCTGATAGGCTGGCTACCATGTTTATATCAGAGGACAGAGACATGGCTCGCTTAGAAAACGTCGAAAATATTTTATAAAAGCAATATAAAACGATCGCTTATGTCTCTGTTCTGTGATATAAACACGATGGAAGATGTAGAGCAAGTGAAAAACAAGCTTAGGAACACGAGGCGTAGCCGAGTGTTTCTCTTGCTTTTCGAGTGCTCTACATCTTCCAGAGTGTTCGCGCGCGTTTTATATTCCTTAAGTATTTCCATTGTTTTCTTTTGTTTTGATTAGACTATTAAACACTGACTATTAGGTTTTGTTTCACGGATTAGAGTGATTTTCATCGGACTGTGAAATAGTTACTAAGCTAATACACACTAGTAGATCCCAATTCCATTGTTTCCTTTTGTTGAAATTTGACTGTTATACACTAATAGCTAGTTAGTATTTCACAGTCCGATGAAAGTCACTCTAGAATTTCACGGAGAGTGATGGCACTTAATCCGTGAAATAGATATTAGTCTAACAGACATTAGTAGACACTATTTACATTGTTTTCTTTTGTTTTGATTAGACTATTAGGCACTAACTATTAGATTTTGTTTCACGGATTAGAGTGATTTTCATCGGACTGTGAAATAGTTACTAAGCTAATACACACTAGTAGATCCCAATTCCATTGTTTCCTTTTGTTGAAATTTGACTGCTATATCTGTACTCTACACATAGATAGAATACTACTACAATATTTATTTATTTATTTATTTATTTATTTATTTTTTATTTATTTATTTATTTATTTATTTATTTATTTATTTATTTATTTATTTATTTATTTATTTATTTATTTATTTATTTATTTATTTATTTATTTTTTTTTTTTTTTTTTTTTTTTTTCAATATTTATTTATTGTTTACAGGCATTCTGCCAGTTGATTGGCGTCGGTACACTGTTCCCAAGGAACTCACTGTTCTCCAATGGGTTGTGGACTTCAGTGCTCGCATTAAACAACTACAGGCAGTCTCACAGGCAGCTAATGCTTCTGGGGCCAAGGGGCTTAAGGTATATGGTTATTGTTGTTACAAGGGATTCACAAAGCATACAGCTCAATTAAAAAGGTTCTTTACATAATAGGTTTAAAACCAAATGCGAGTTCTTTCATTGATAGAATTTGAGGTTTTTGGTCAGAGCATGAGGTTTTTGACTATATATAGCCCGATAACTCTACTTCGCTTCACTTTAGAGCACTCCCTATTCTTTCATTTCCGAGAGGTCTTGTTGGAATCTCTGCTGGAAAATGGAGAGAAAAAATTGTTGTTTTGCAAGAATTGTCAGAAACATAAGTAGTGCACTGTACAAGGAAAAGTAAGTAGGTCCAAGAGGTGTGGAAGGGATCGAAAATGTTGTTCAAAGTGATCAACATCGATTGAAGGTCTTTATTAAAACTAAAAACCTCCACTACCAATATCCTGCGTGTTTCAGAACGAGGTGTTCACTAAAGTACCAAGACTGATTGAAAACAAAATAGGGTGTGGTCGGTCTGTAAACCAGGGAAGCCATCCACTTTGGTGATTGCTGTTTTTTAGGTCTGACTAAAAAACTTGAAAATAGAATTACAGTATTTTGTATTCCATGTTTATTGCATGAATATATAACAACTTTATTGAAGAAGAACTAAGAACTAGTACATCAACAAAAGGGTTATGCTAGGGAAAAACTTAATTTTCATATAAAAACTGTCTGTCTGTTTCTGTGAGAATCAGCTAGTACATTTATATCATTCTCTCTGTGTAGATCATTTGCAAATCTCTGAGCAATGTCCAATTTTCTTTGTAGAATCTTCACATCTGGTTGGGAGGAATGTTTGTTCCAGAAGCTTACATCACTGCATCTCGTCAGTATGTGGCACAGGCAAACAACTGGTCCTTAGAAGAACTAGCTCTCGAGGTATTGATTCTTGTAGGGTTTATAATGTGTGGTATAAACTTTGTGATTTTGTATTCCCATTAATCTTCTCCTGGCATTTCCAATTCCCTCTATTGTGGATGGGTTGGTGAGTGGTGGTATTGTTCAGCAACTGCACAGTGTTATTTTCGTCTTTCATGAATTTGAGAGGAAATATGGTGGATATTGAAAAGTTAGTTGTTCACGGGGAATCCAGTAGAATGGATGTGAATAATAAACTAATCAATCTAAAGTGGCCTTTAATAAGGATTTAACATTTTAAAAACTAACAATTTGGTAAATTTTGATGTTCAACGCCTTTCATTTATAATGGTATTGTAGGTCACCATTGCTAATGGACCTGACGATAAGCTGAAAATCGATGACTGTAGTTTTGGTGTGAAAGGTGGGTAATTTACGTACTTGTTTGCCCTGTACACTATGATAATATGCAGCATACTGATTGTACATATTTATTGTGTACACTATGATAATATGCAGTATACTCATTGTACATATTTATTGTCAGGTCTGAAGTTACAAGGCGCAAAGTGCTATAACAACCAGCTTGAATTGACAAGTTCTATTTCAACTGACCTTCCATTGATTAGTCTTAAATGGAACAGGTAACATGCTCAGGACCTGTAACTTTAACAAATCGCTAGCGGTTTTCCATTACCTGTACTCTTATTGACAATGGATTTGACATCACAAAATGTTTAAAACTCAAGTGGACCACGAGCGCAGCAAGTGGTTTCACTGCAAAGTTTTAAACATTGTGTGGCGTCAAATCCATTGTCAATAAGAGTACAGGCAATGGAAAACCACTTGTGATTTATTTTTGAAAAAAGCCTCATCAACCGGGGTAACGGAACGAGCGCGCGCGACGGAACGCGTCAGAACCATTGTCTGAACTCTTAAGGCTGGTTCACACTAGCGTCGGATTCGGAATCGGAAGCAGAAAACAAAGGAAAAGACAAAAGAGTTAAGTCAAGCGTGTGACATAAGACATCGACATAAGCATCGCAAGAAGCATAAGACCAAGCATAAGCATAATCAAAGACAAAGGAAGGAACAAAGAAAAACACCTTTCTTTTGTATTCTAATCCCTAAATTCTTTGTTGTTTTCTTACGATTCCGATTCTGATTCCGACGCTAGTGTGAACCAGCCTTTATAGACAATGGCTTTCAACCAATCAGATTACGAGATTTTACTCGAGTGTTGTAAAATCTGAATCAGTGCTAACCTTCCATAATAACAGTGGTTCAGTTGTTTTTTCTAATATTTTGAACATCTCGACTTCAAAACCTCTTTGTTATCACTGGAATGTATTTACACTGTACATATGACGTAGTTCGTGGGTCTTGTGTACATGTAGATTAAAACTTATCATTTCTACTTCTAGGGTACCTTCTCGTCAAGGCGTGTCTTCTTCATCAATGGTAAGTCTTTGGAGTGGTTCCATTCAGCATGCCGTCCAGCAAATTAATTCCCATTCCCCTATGAACACAAATGCAACTTTCAACCTCCCTTGTTGGTGTGAGCCCTTGCCCTGTTTTCATAATCTTCTAAAGAAAACCCTTTTTGCAGTGGACCTTATCTGCTTATTTGTGTTTTTCCTATAAAATCTTCTCGGGGAACAGGTTTCTTTCAGAAATACTTTGATTAACGATACACAAAGTAATATACTTATGTCATATATATATGCCCCAAGATACCCTGGGGACTAGAGGCTCATCAGGGCCACGAGTTTGTGTAGCCTCTGGTGGCATGCTATAGCTGCCTCACGTCCATGCTGTTGCTATTACAGAACTTGGCTTAGATTATGTGTTCGTAAGTTTTCGACAGATTCTGCTCATGTAGGCAAAAGAATTTAAAACATTCCCATAGACCATACTTGGGAGAATAAATCGTGCATACAAAAGTTGAACAGAATAGCTATAAATATAAGGTACGGAAAAATAAAGAATAAAAGAAGCACGAGCAATAAGGAGAAAATTGAGAAACGTGGGTTCAGACAATCTTCTCTGGACCCAGTAGTAAAAGGGCTAATAAAGTCCACTCTTATGAGCCGTAACAAAGTTAACAAATAACCCATAATGTTTGTATTTAGGTTACTCTGCCAGTGTACCTGAATCAGACCAGAACTGAGCTGCTCTTCACTGTAGACATGAACACAAAGGGCGAACCCACAGGCCGTGGCCATAGATTCTATGAGAGAGGTGTTGCATTCCTTGCCTCCTCTCTCAGTGGTTAAAGCTTGACTCCATCAAAGACTAGCATAACTCATAGTATAAGCAAATTAAAAACACTACTTGCAGTGTTTCTAGAACCTAACATGACAATAGTATTAGACTAACTTGCAAACTTATTATATTTGTGTGCCAAATTGTATTCACTCTTGAATAATAAATGGTTGCACTTCATACAATTGTTTTGATTATGAATGTCTAATGGTTTATACTTCACGGCTAAATGTCCACATAGTCGCTCTTAGAGTTAGGTTTAGGGTAATTATTATTCAACTGACGTAAATTTACCAAATAAGGTATCGTTTGAGGGCCAATGTGGGACTAATACCCTATAGAAATCCGGTTTCCGTATTCGGCCCTGTATGATGTCAAGGCTTCAAACCAGGCTTCAAACGCGCGCTGGTTTTCAAAAAGGACTGTTTCGATAAGAAAAATACTGTTAAAAACAAAGCGAAAAAGCAATTGTATAATAAATCCTTTATTAGATATTTTCTTAAGCTTGTGTATTACGGGCCGACATTTTACTCATCGCTCGCAATACATACGCGACTCGAAAATATCAACCCTTATTCTCCAACTAGGATCGACTGGAGCGAGTAAAAATACCCAGCGATATTTTTACTCCTCTATACTGGTTTGACAGGTTTGAGCGTGAAAGCCAGTTTGATTTTTCTCGAATATCGAAGTTGGTAAGCTCTAAAATTAATAGTTCTTGAATGAAATAATTTCATAAAGTTAAGTCGATTGAACTAAACTGATATCGGTTTTTGGAAGCAATGGGAATTTTTGAGCTACAAACTTTAAAATACACATCAATGAAAACAAAAGCTCTGAAAAATAGCTCTCGTTTATCAATTAAGCTGAACATACCTTTATTTTTTTCACCACTGGTTTTTGAAAAACCCAAATCTATTCCGCTAACTTAACTTGCTCTTTTTTACTCATATGGATGAATGATGATGGTCCCGTACAAAGCAGCACTCAAATGGCGGTAAGTTCAACCTGGAATACGGCAAATTCCTCCAACTAGCCCTTATTTCAGTCCAATTACTTGCCATGGCCGTCTGTCCAAAGTTACTTGTAGTTATCAAAAACTACAGAATGAACTCCTTTTGGACCTTCTTTTGCATGTTTCATTATCTTTTTTTGTTGTTGTTGTTCTTTGATACTCAAATCAATTATTTTTCGCTAAAAAATTACATTAGCTCATATTATTAATATTTAACTGACTATTTAAAAATTCCTTTAAATGCTTTACAGGTGGACCCAATCTTAATGTTTAAATTTGTGAGAGCAATATAATGATCTATTATTCAAAAAAATATAAATTGCTTCATTGGGCTTCCTGTGGTCATTGTTATCGGTCAATCCACGAATTACTTCGCCATTGGCGGGTTGATTATTAACAGGAGGTTGACGCTATCACGCGTGCCCAGGGCCCTCTCGCTATGTAAGAATTCTTTTAAATGCTCGCAAGGATACAAACCGCGATGACATCAACCTACTGTTACTAATAACATAATTAAAACCGCCAAGAACATCCTCCGTCAATTTCGCTTTCTTTGAATTATCAGGTCCACAGGAACCCCAGGCAATTATTTAGAGCAGCACAGCAAATGTAAGGGTTCGGGTCAAGAGACCATTATACTAAGAGAGCGAAACTCAGCATTGATGTTTGTGCGATGTTCGTGGCGCCTAAGGCTATTTTTAGTAACTTCGCCATCGCGCGCGCAAGGCACTTAAACAATAGAATTCAAACGGCCCCTTCCGCGCGCATGCCAAAAAGCAAATTCTACTGGTTGAGGGCCTTGCGCGCGCGATGGCGAAGTTACTAAAAATAGCCTTAGTCGCCGCGAACACCGCACAGACATCAATACTGAGTTTCGCTCTCTTAGTATTATGGTCTCTTGTTCGGGTTCGATTCCTGCATGGAATAAAAAAAATTTTTTTTGGCCTTGTTATGTAGTAAATATTATCTTTTCATCTGTTTGTATGCTCTGGTTTTGAAGCGTTTTAAGCTGGGTTTTTTTTTTTTTTTTTTTTTTTCTCTCCCCTTTTACTTAGAAGAACTAAAGGCCGGTCACTTCGGCCATCACCAGCGACCACCTCCTCTTTTTTGACCTCCAAATAATGCTAGATAAATGTCCTGTAAATGTCCCAATCACCTCCAAAACCACCACAGCACTCAAGGCCAGTTATCACTTCAACTATAAAAAGCACTTGAATTCACGTCAGATAAATCAAACGGCAGATTTTTCATGAAACTCAGACTTATGTTTTTTTAATGAGAAATGAAAAAAACCCAACTATTTTACCAAAATGAATCTATTATTCTTTTTACTCAAAAGCACAACCCCCAAAACTGATCTTAATTTGTTGTCGATAAAATCCTGGTTCACTCGAGTGACGGAAACGGAAATGCAAACACAAGGGATGGAAAGTTTTTTACTTTCTTGCGCTCGCGTTTGTGCGCGCGCGCTCGAGTTTTTATCGTGTGGATTGGGTTTGTGCAAATACAACCCATAGTATTTTCATTTTATTGCGTTTGCATTTCCGTCGCTCGTGTAAACTAGGCTTATTAGAGAAAGAGAGAGTATTCCCATCAGCGAGGCGTCCACCAGGTGCATGGGAGATCCCTATAAATATTTTGCCTTAGGTTAAAATAAAAGCACTAACCAAATCAACTCTACTTTAGACTCAACTCTCCATTATTTTGCACTATTTTCCTTTTTTTTTCACATTTGTAGAGGTATAATATACAGCTATTTCATAAAACGTTGAATATTGAATTCTGTATTCTGCATACTGAATAGTGCATTCCAAGACGTACAAATTGCATTGTTGATCGTTCCCATTGTCGTTTTGCTACTCATTTGCTTTAGTTATAGCTGTTATAGAGGATTTTCACTATGCCATCTCCAAAACATACTCAACTACAAGGCATTTTGGTCTTTGAATGCACTCTTCAGTATGCAGAATGCAGTATTCAGTATTCAACATTTTTTGAAATAGCCGTATATTAAAAATCAGTAATAACAATGAAGACCGACCTCCTCCACTTACGATTTACAATACACTTATCAATATTCGTCTTTATTTTAACCGACCATGTCCTCTTACAGTTACAATCACACATTTACACAGTTTTGTCTTTGTGAACTCAATTATCGCTAATTTTGATAGTTAACAAGGAATGTTTTAAATTTTTCCTTAAAGTTTATTAGCAGGATTTTAGATCGTTTGGTTCGATCAGACTGCCATACTAATGATCTAATTTATCTTTCTTGCTCAGAAAAAAAAAACATCTTAAACATTGGTTTTGTTTCTGGACAACTTTTTCCAGTGCACCTTTATTTATAGGTGTTCCCCCGGCAACCTCATGCCATAATAAAGACCCAACGTTTTAGAATTAACGCAATGCCTTGGTTTATAATATAGAATTCTATCAATGTATACATAGGACATAATTGAAACTAGTTCGACCAAGTTTTCCATTTTTTATTCATGCCAAGCTTTCGGACATAATTGTCCATCTTCAGGATAGCGATGGAATGACGTTACTTGCGCGAGCTATTTGTACATGGAATGATATTAGTTAGGATATATTTAATTTTATCAATTTAATTTATATTTGTTTATTTTTAGTTATTTTTTAATTTAGCATTTTCGTTTAATTATTCCATGTACAAATAGCTAGCGCAAGTAACAACAGTCCGTCATTGCCTTGAACATGGACAGTTATGTACGAATACTCCGCATGAATCAAAAAGCAAAACGTATAGTCGAACTTTTTTCAATACCATTGTGACCATTGAAAAAATGCGAGAGAACTATAAGTTAAAATGGCGTCCCTATCGCCGCCGTCTCATCAAAACATTTAACTGTGGCTATGTATTTCCCTTACCAACAGTTGTCATGGTAACCATTGTTAAAAGTGTGTTAAGTATAGGTAAATGTTCTAATGGCCGCGGTCACATCAGAACATTTAACTACAAGTCCAATTTATACGACAAACGCTTTATGGCAAGGCGGTTGTCATGTAAATCGGACTATCGTTAACCTACCTTTAACAATGGTTACCATGGTGACAACTGTTACTAAGGGAGAGATAACTACAGTTAAATGTTCCAATGTTGTCGCGGTCTTATCAGAACACTTCACTGTAGTTCACCCTCAACATGGGTTGTCAACAATTGGTAACCATTGCCTGCGGTCTCGTCCGAACACAAAAACTATACCACACTCACCTTTGACCATGGTTACTATGGTGACAACCAATGTTAATTATAAGAGTAAGATTACTGCAGTTAAAATGTTCCAATGGCCAGGGTCTAAGAACATTTAACTGTAGTTATCTCACTCTTATTCTTGGTTGTAAACATTGGCTACAGTCACAGAACAATACACTATAGGTAGCACACCCTTGATTAACAATGATTAACTTGTCAGCAGCCATTGTCAATGGTAAAATGACTACAGTTTAATGTTCTGTAAGACCGCCGCCATTGTACAAAAATCTTATCCAAGTTGAAAATGCCAGTAACATGGAACATGCTTACACTAGGAAAGGGTGACTCTAGCCGAAGGAATATCTACCATCAGAAAAGACAACAAAAGGGCTAACACCTTAGTATTTGGGGGTCCTCCCTTAGTGTAAACATACTCTTAGTCTCTGATCAACACTCAAGATGAATTTGGAATCGCATCTTTTTTGCTATGGTGCAGACTTCCGTCCACACCAACACGGCGCATTTAGTTTCTAAGGCGCGAAAAAGGTTAGTACTTCATGTATGACCCCATGAAATGACATCATTCAAGTTACGCAAATTAAAGATTCCACCGAGTTACCGAGTCGAGTGTAACCTGAATAGTTCCATTTCATACATGAAGTAGTAACCCCGAAAGCAAAGAAAAAAGACGAGTTTTCAAATTTATTAAAAAAATTCAAAAAGACGTTGTCCTTCAATGATGTCGGCTCCACTTGGATCTCCTCGAGGTATTCCAGTTATCGAGATTTGCCCACTTTGGACACTTGACCATGGTGACTAGGACGATCTTTTACGCACAATACGCAGGACGTTAGGGCTGGAAATAACATCGTTCGATAATCACCACCTGAATCGAAACGAAAGAAATACATAATTAGACATGCGACCAAAGGGAGCCCGGCTTTTAAGAATCGTAAATGAATACATAAATCAATTTTAATTGATTAAAAGTACTTTGGGTTTCCTGTGTTGAGAATGACATTTTTAAAAGCCAACTAGGACAACACTCTACCTTGGAATCCCGGACAAAAATCAACAGCAGACGAAGACCAATGATCTTGTAGGTGCCCAACAGAGATCGAAGAATACGTGCTGGAACTTCTCAAGTTGCAAACATCTGAAACGATAAAGAAATCACTTACGGTAAAGTGGTTGAGAAGAAATGGAAAGAATCAAGATGGAAAGAATTGATGATGACAGACAAAGTTGTACGTGACGGTATGGTCTCTGACGCCCATGTTAAAAAAGTGATTTATTTTTTATTAAAAGTTTATCAGCATTTTTTTACTTTATTGTGTTTTATTTTTTAGTAGATTTAGTTAGTTTAGTTAAGTTAAGTTTAGCTTAATTTATTAATTGATTTACTTCTCAAAAGTTTATCAAAATTAGTTCAAATGAAAATGATTGAAGGTCATTGAAGAAGAAAGAAAAAAAGAAAGAAACGGAAGTAAAGTGAAATTATATCTTGTCTTTGGTTGAAGAGCCGTCACATCACCAAATGCTTCCATTCTCATATTGGGAACTCCTTGTTCAGTTGCAAACATCTGGAATGATAAATTATGACAGAAGTTTCTAAATTAACAATATGACAAATTTTCGCGTTTTGGCACCATATTTTCTCGTAACGGCATTGCGAGGAAAATTGTCGTGCAAATCGCCTCGTGAAACACGTGGAAACACGAACACCCAGTAGTCATCAAACAAACGTTGAACACAACTGAAAAAATACTCGGCAAGAAAAAATGTCAGTAAACCCTGAAAGAGATGTAGAGTTCAAATACTAAATCCACGAAACATATAACTGGAATGCATTACGGCAAAAGAATCCACCGTTTTACTGATAGCTATATACGGTTGCGTTAGAAAAAAAGTTGTAGATTTAGTCAATCGTGTTTCATGGATTGAGTTTTGGTCTCTATGGTAGTGTTAGATCAAATAAGAAAAACGAGAAAAGAATCTAAATCTAAAGGAAAATGATAATGAGCAACGTTGCAAACACCTGAAATAGAAAAGGGAAAGGATAAGTAGAATCTGAAAAGGAAAACAAGTTAACAAAATGTTGAAAACAACTGAAAGATATACTAAAGGAAAATGTGTTAGTAAAAGCCGCTGAAAGAGATGTAGAGTTCCAAATACTAAATCCATGAAACATCACTTGATATTGCAGAAATCGTTTATTTATATAAAGCCAAACGAGAAAAAACTCATATGCGTAATGTTAGAAAAAAGTTGGAAATTTAGTTACTGTTATGGTTCATAGATAGAGTTCTTGAACTCTATGGCGTGTTAGTAAATCAACTGAGAAACATACAAGACGGGAAAAAAACGGAAAAGGATGAATAGATAAACGAATTGCAAACAGCTGAAAAATGGGAAAATATAAGTAAAACCTGAACCAGGAAAACGCGTTAGTAAAAACGCCTGAGAACAACTGAAAGAGTACTAATTAAATGGAAAATGTGTTAGTAAAGCTGAAAAAGATGTAGAGTTCAAATACTAAATCCATGAAACACTACTTGATAAATCAGAAATAAAAGCAGATGAACAAAGCTAGGATGGAAGACGAAATATCGATTTCGCCTCAGTTGTGTTTCAATGGGTTCACTTTTTGAACTCTATATATTGTTAGTCGATACAAGTAAACAAATATATCAATGAAACTGTATGTACACAAAATGAATAATCAATGTCAATAAAAGCGTCGTATAAGACATAATGCCAATTGCTGCAAATGAAATTCGTTAAATCACAAATAGAAATAAGTAAACGACACCAAGAACGGCAAAAGATAAACTTTATTCACGCTTTAATTTTGCGTGTGATTGTGTGATTGTGGTTCGGTTACAATACATTACATGGTTGAAAAATTGAATAAAAAAGGTAAAGTAAAATCGTTATCAGAAGTAAACCAACCCAATGCGTCAATGTTATGTGTACATTCAATTCAAGCCATTATATTGCCCCATGCAGGCCGATATTTCCCCATAAGTCACAGCTATGGTTCACACTCATTCACACACATTGCCGAAAACACAGTCAATCTATGGTGCACGCCCACTCATACACACTGGCGCCGGAAACACATGCAGTCAATATCTACATTACACATACAGCCTGATATTTCCCCAATTTGATTTTATTCCCTTACCTAGATCAACAGATAATCATAACGTACAATACATGTATATCTATGGTTCACACTCACTCACACACATTGCCGGAAACACAGTGAATGTTTACATTAAAGTTATATTAACATATCTATGGTTGCCTCGTCTCGCGCATGCATGAAGCCACTTGATAAGATACGCCTATGAATTCTGGAAAATCTGTAAACCAATTTGTCTGAAGAAACCCTACAAGTCTGAAGAAGTCCAACTGGTCTTTAACGAGTCCAACTCGTCTTGAATGCTTTTAAAGAAATTCAACTCGTGGAATTCCGAACGGGGAAGCTGTTGTAACGCTGGTCCCGAGTGGACCGGGCCGGAAACACATACCTAATCCTAGACCTATCCTAGAAAAAAAACCTATGAGAAAAGATCAGAAAAAACCAAAACCAAAAACCAAAAACCAAAAATAAAAACCAAAAATAAAAACCAAAAATAAAAACCAAAAAACAAGAAAAGGATTTTAAGCTAAACGGAAGGAGCCAGGATCACAGCGCAAGTTCTGCCATCCACTCCAAAACATAGAAAACAACAACAAAATTCAAGTGCAAAAACTCGTCTTTTGTCGTATATTTAAATTGATGATAACTGATGCAACTACATGACAATCAGCCAAAATTTCAATCCTAAATTCCTTATCTAAAGCTACCACTTTAAATGAAAAAGCTATGGTACTTGAATACTCGTCGTCGCAACCCAGTTTGGTTGTTCTTGGTAGACTTGGCTGAAACGGAGAAGGTGCAAATGCCATGGTATCATCTATTTGTGACAAACCATGTCATTTACGTTGGGTTAGGCCGGGCCAAAACAGATTTAATCAACACTAAATTTGGGTGGTGCTAATCTAGAGTACGACCATTACCGTCGGCAAGCACAACAGTGGACTGGGGCGTGGGGGGAGGGTGGGGATAGTCGGGAATTGAAACGTAAAAGTAGTTGCGCGTACCGACCGACGTTGCAGCCTGACCAGCGCTATAACCTAAGACCTAAGTCGCCAGAAATCTAAGCGCCCTACGCGCTGTAGTTTAGGTGTATGCGTTGTATGTAGACCGGTCAGTTAACAACTATAATGGTCGAACTCTACATCTAAGATCACGACACAGACTCAGACTACAAAGGAGGTCTCTCAAGTTGAGAGTAAGGTCGGTCAGGTCCATTCCATCGATCGTTGATCCAACGTGTTCCTCTCGTAGGCCTAAGTATTTATTGAAAACTAACCTAAGCAGGCCAATTGACTCCGGCCGCCGAAAATGGCCGGTCAAAAAGCTAATAAATCCGACCTACTTTAAGAGTGGTAGCTTGCTCTAATGCAACTCGCTGGTTCCATGTATTAATCATGGATCCTCCTAGCCCTAGCTAATTCTAATTGAAATTTTCATACTTTTTGTAGTAATTAGACTACTAGATGAAATGGACCCTTTCACTTGTGACTACAAGCCAAAACGAGAATGAAAACAATGCATCAGCAGCAACACGAACAGACAGGTTTACAAAACACCTCCAACACAACCTGCAGCCAACAGGCGCCCGACATGACACGCCATATTTGCAAGCAAACAGACGAGTGCAGGCCACGAGGGGCGTCTGATTTCGCAGGCACAAAACAACGTTGAAACAAATATGAACATATAACAACACTAAACGAAAAGCGATAAGGACAATTTAATTCATCACAAGTAAAAAAGAATCCATTTCTAATACATATTTTAAATGATTTAAAATATGAATTTTTGTTGTGAGTTGCTTTTACTAGTTAACACCTCCCACGCTCACACAACACAACCAGAACCTCGAGGAAGTCAACAAATACAGCCAAATAAACGACTGATTAGAAAAATTATCCTAGAATTTGGTTTACCCGAGGTCTGTTGCGCATACTAACCCTGGTGTCTTCGTTTGTCATTGCAGCTAGAAAAATGTGGAAAACAATTGATTAATTAATAGTTGATAAAATTTGTTAATTTGCAAACATTGCAGCTAGCACAAGGATTTCAGCTCAGTCTCTGAAACTTCTTCTCTGAAACATGTTTCCGTAACGTTAGTCTTCCTTCTTTAATCACTTGACTATAGTAAAACGGCAAGTTTCAGGGAAGTAACTGAATAGCTCTTCACCTATTCCCACTGTATAAGATTCTAGGCCATGCAGGGACTTTTTGAACTCTTGAATTGTATTCTAAAGCAGTCTCGGCCTAATAAAAACTTGCAAGTAGCAAAGCAAAACACGCGTCTAAACTCTCACAGCTCGAACGTTTCAACAAGAGTATCGAATTCTTCGGTAGCGGCTCAAAGCACATGACAGCTCAGTTGAACTTTAAATACAATTTATCTCGCTTTTATAACAGTTTTGTCTTTGCAAAAACACAAATATTGGCTAGTAATAGCAATTACACTAGTCTACTGTCTAGTTTCCAAAATTGAAAAGTCCTCAAAGAAACTTGAGCAAAAACATTTCAGTTCCGCTTACCTTTGGTATCGCTGCAGTTTGAATTCAAATTTCTTCTTCATTGAAATATGTACTTGATATCACGTGGTCAGTCAAATGATTTTCGACCAATCAAAAGCACAAAATTTTGTAGGCGTGTTTTAGAGCGCTTTCTGATTGGTCAATAACAAAGTGGTTAGGCGGGAAAATCGTGCAATCAGTTATGCACTACGCGCGCGTGCCTTTTATGTTTTATCTACAAAAAGAACGTGTGAAACTTTTCATTCTTTACGTCGCAGCAAGATAATGTTCCTGAAAACTATCAGAAACTTTTCCCTTCTGTTATTCGAATGAGATTCTTAGCAAAAGAGTGCAGTCGCATGTACGTAAAAGCGAACGTTTTATGAATGACTGGGCGAAGGCCCAAACACATGTACAAAAACTATTCTAGTCAAGCAAACGGCAAGGAATGCGGAAAGGGGGTGATATGATAATGTTTTAACCGTCCATCTCATTGGTTAAAACATGAAAATCTTCCATAACTTCAACAGTTAACGCATTTGTACGTTTCTATTTTATTTAATATCTGATTCCCTTTTCATTAAAGCTTTAAAAGTTTTAATAAATATAACGCAATTTCTACGTGGGAACTTGGCAGATTGGAAGCGTCTTTTTTTTTTAATTAGATACATCGGATACATTGGATACATGGATACATATATAGGATACATAGGATACAAAGGATACATTGGATACATAGGATATATAGGATACAAAGGATACATAGGATACATAGGATACATAGGATACATAGGATACATTAGATACATTGGATACATTAGATACATTAGATACATTGGATACATAGGATACATTGGATACATAGGATACATTGGATACATAGGATACATAGGATACATAGGATACATTAGATACATTGGATACATAGGATACATAGAATACATAGGATACATTGGATACATAGGATACATTGGATACATAGGATACATTAGATACATTGGATACATAGGATACATTGGATACATAGGATACATAGGATACACTGGATACATAGGATACACAGGATACACTAGATACATACCGTACATTAGATACATAGGATACATATAGGATAAATAGGATACATTAGATACATAGGATACATAGGATGCATATAGGATATACATAGGATACATTAGATACATTGGATGCATAGGATACATATAGATATCACAAGTGAAGTACCTACCCTTTTGGAACTAGGTCGCTGACAATATTTAGTAATTCCGGACCAAATGACTTACAACTCTGGGTCGTCAGCTAGTCGATGTATAATGGGCAAGCGAGTTCGACAGAAAGAAGGCAGCAGTGAGAAACCAGCAGGACAATGGAGTGCCAGACGAAAGCTAGTGCTAGCATGGAAGAACGAGACCACATGGACAGTGCCCAGATGAAGATCAACCAAGCCAAGCCTGCGTGAGACGGACATCCTGGACATAGCTCTGCTATCAAGACGCCGCGTCAGATTTATTCATGCAGCGATGAACTGAAAAGAGCTGGGCGAAAGGAGTGCATCTGGTTATTAATACTCGTGGAATGGGACAAAACGGACCAGAAAGTACGCCTTTAACCTTAATTCCCTTTTATGTCTAAGGGAGATATGAACGTGCACTTTATGTTTCCACCGACAAGAACAGTTAACGGCGAAAACAAATGAAAGCTAGGAATTAGCTGTATCTGTCCACGCTTTGAAGTGGTTGTCAAGCAGACCATCAAGGAAAACTAGCGCCTGGAAAAGCTACTGTAGCAGTGAGTTGACATATGTTGTAAAACCTACATGGATACGGTAACTCTATTCAGTCAATATATGAAGAAATAGGACACAAGTGCATATAAATTGGGATGTGGGGAAGTGGGGAGGGGAGGAGAAGTTACGCTGCAAGCCCACTTAGGGCTTATAAACTAACGTAAAATCAAATAAACAGAATTGCTTCTTAAAGAGAGCACGTCAAAGGGATATGCGTGCTCCCATTCGAGGATCAAACAAGACAACTTGATTCGCTTATGGAGTGGAAGCGATACGAGGGAAACAAATTCTAAAAACCACAGTATGGAAAATGAGGCACTGCAAATGAAAACTTCAACTGAACCGGTTTACAATAACAGTGGCGTAGCGAGGGGGGAGGCGGAGGCAAAGGGAAAATTACATCTTCTTTTATTGAGAAAGACCAACAAAAACTTGTGAGAGAAAAAATGATGCATGGGCTGCCACCCCTTAGGTGGTACAATAGGACTAGAGAATACTACAACGGTGTAAATAGAAGCGCGGGAAAACAGCGCAGAAACCCATCCAAGGGATGGCAGCCTGAGCGTCAGTAATCCGACTAGAGCATTAGACACCCTTTCAGGCTACCATAGGAGAGGAGAGCGAACAGTGCATCTGGAAAACGAGGCCCTACTATAAAGCGAGAATTGCTTATTACAAGGGGGAAAGGAGCTCAGTGAAACGAATCGCAAAACCACAAGTGACGCAGACGTAAACACACGAAAAAGGAAGAGCTTGCATCTTCTAAATAGTACTCAAATTCTGAACGGTACGTAGGGCAAAAGACGTAGTCAATGGAACAGACCGAAAGAGAACGTGAATAAAATCTACTTGGGCTTCCACCCCTTGGGTGGTAAAATAGAAGAGAATATAATAATGCAACAACGATATCAATATAGGAGCGCGGGATAACAGAGAAACCCACCCAAGGGATGGCAGCCTGAGCGTAAATAATCCGACTAGGGCATTAGACAGTGCATCTGGAAAACAACTGGAAAAATACTCACAATAGTCCTACCAAAGAGCGTGGAAATATAAGCAGAAAAATCATACGAAAAATGAGAGACATTTTAAAATTCCTGTTACAAAGGGAAGATTAGGCTGAGGGAAACGAACCGTGCAACCAGCATGAGGCTCCTCGGAGCGAACTAAGTAGTGATTGGCGACTTTTGAATCGTATTCATTGTAACAAACGCACGAGCCAGGGAAACATATAATAACAAAGAACAAACAAAGGTACAGAAGGAATATAAGAAACATTAGGAAATGAAGATGGATGCAAATTCCAGGATTTCAGAAGAACTGCAAATATCTACGCACGTAAACACAGGTAGAAAGGAAAGTGAAGCGAATCAAAACACTGGACAGGTTAAGAAACAAAAATAATGTCAGTTGTTATGACGACCAAAGGGAAATTCTACATGAACTGACCTGGTGTAAAACCGTGGGGGCCGAAGGGATTCACATAACAAAAATAAACTACCGAGAAATAATAAATTGAACAAATATGCGAAGACATCAAGGGACTCGAGGTACAAGACGCAATACAAACACAGCGTTTGCAAGGCCAAACATGTTGAACAAACTTCTTACAACAAATGAGGATCAATAAAATAGTCCAGGACAATGGTGCAGCTTTAATGTGAAATTGTTCAAATTTGTGTAACAAGCATGAAATTCGGCACATTGATAGAGGTTCATGTCCTGAGTAATTCTGAAGGTGGAGCCACGCCCAGAAGGTTTAAAGGTTTAAAGGTTTATTTTGCTCGATTTTTTAATGATATACTCCACTGCTATAAAACTGGAAGTACTTATTTTTAGGGGTGGCTACATATCTAGGATTACTTTGGGCCTAAGCCTTTTTTGACAATGTTAAAACATTGTGCAAGATTTCACATGGACACCACAAGAGGAAAAAATCTTTGTATCAATTACATTTATAATGTATTCCATAGCTATAGTTCTCCTAGTAGCATTTAGGGGGCATGGCTGTCAATCAAATATTACTCAGCATACACTACCTTATCACTATCCTTAATTACACCCTTTTGCTTTAACATTAGATGCTCTTTATCTTTGTTTCTGAGATAATTAATTCCAAAATATCGATATGTAAGTAATTGATTTCTGGGCGTGGCTCCACCTTTTGAATACTCAGGTCATTAACTTCTATAACTTCTAGAGCATGCACAGTGACAGTTTACGGATTTGTGAATGAGTGAGTGTCACATTTGCATATTTCGCGATGGCGTCCTTGCGTTGCTATGGTAACTCCGATCACGACCACACCTAGTTCATCTTTATCTAGGACAGCTACAATCATCATTACTCAATTGAATGGTTTACGTTGTATTAGCGGCTCAAACTTGGAAGGTACGCTCACGTACTAAAAAAGTCGAAGCTTCAACACTTCAGGTTGTTACTTACTGCTTCTCATCTTGCTTAGTGTACTGACTAATTGTATTTAAAACAACAGTTGAAGATTTAGTGGGGGTAAATAGAACAAGATCGCCTATTACTATTTCCTCGGAGAAAAAGGTTACATCTGAGAAAAACGCGCGAGAAAAGTTCGACAAAAATTTCTTGAGCGCACGCCCGATTTCGAAGCAATTGCGTGAAAGCGAGCGCATTTTACTGAAAAAGCTGTTGGTTGGCTCCTGCAACTGTAAATTAAAATTATTGCTAAAATTTGTGACTCCAAGAATTGATTGCTTTTGAATGTAATAACTGTTTGCTATCATCGCTTTGAAATAAATTCGTCACAAGAAAATATAATTAATTTTCATGTTTTAATTTTAAAACTATACAAAGTCATTGCTTACATTTTGCTCACTGTATGTACACACAATTTACAATTTTGGTAGTAAATATATTTAAATACAATCTATATCATGTTTTTTTCTTCAATAATCAGGCAAACACTGGCTTACAGAATAAAACCATAATGAGAATAACTCCTGATAAACATATTTTATATTGGTATAATTATAGAAACAACCTGTTACAACTGCAACGTGATCAGCTGTTAGCACCATAACACATAGTATTGTCCTGGAAACTTGTGTCTTGTGCAAGTTTCATGCGTGGTTTCTATAATGAATAAGACTTTTGCATAACTTGTTGCAGTTCATATTTTGCGATCAAGGTTTTTCGTGTGACTGACTATTGGTTAATGCAAAGTGCCCAGTGCTATGGTGCTATAGACCTACGTACGTTGAATGCCCTAAAGCATGAACTGTACTAAATTAGATAAAGGAACACCTAATCGTTAACTTTAACTTAATACAGCCCATTGGGGATGGCTTAGAAGCTTTTACGCCGTAAGCAATGCATTGTGGGATAAAGTTGGCGCCAAAGTTGAAGAGCAGAAACGACGGAAAATGTCTCGTTTTTCAAAGATTTTCTTTTCTAATTTCACTCGAAAGTGGCCCAAACCTATCAATTTCTGGAGTTTTTTTATGTTCTCAAAGAGTATGGCAACAACGAAAAAGGGAAAGCGTCTTTATGCACCAAATTATGCAAGGACAAAATACGAAAATGACAGACTTTTAAGGCGGATATAGAAAAGACATCTATGCAGATTCACGATTATTTCTTGGAAAAAAGAAGGGCCAGATATCATTGAAAAAATAACACATGGTTCGCCATGATTAACTTACGTGGAATCAACGCATAACGCATTCCAGTAGCTGTTAATAATCCAGCACTTCTAAAAACTATAAGTTTGTTATCATGACGATTGTAGAATTGAGCTACATTGTTTGTCAGCCACCCAAAGATCCAGCCAAGCGTAAAAATCGCAAGCTTGAAGATCCCCAAGCCAAAACTAGTGAAAAACGTCTGCGCATACTCGTAGTCACGTCTTCGTGCTTTTGTACTTATAAAGGCCAGTATTTACGTCTTCATTAATGCAATATCAGTCTCACAAAAGTATACAAAAGAAATTTTGTATACACCGAGAACACGGGCATTTCACTTCAAGTTAAAACTCACACATTTCTTAAGAAAATCGTAATATGCACGCATGCGCAGACGTTTGTCACTAGTGTCCCCGAAGCCTATTAGGCCCATAAAACTCCAAAAATTGATATTGAAGCTTGGTACTTTAAAACACAGCTACGAAAAGAGTAGTTAACTTTAACCATTTTCGAGTGAAATTAGTAAAGAAAATCTTTGAAAACTAGACATTTTCCATCATTTCTGCTCTCCAACTTTGGCGCCATTTTGTTTTGACCCCAAAATATCCCACAATGCACTTGACATAAAAGCTTCTAAGTCTGTTGCTAAACAACAACATTATTGAGGTTCGCAGACACTACCGCTTCTCTTTGCAGCAAAATACTTTGGATTTCATAAATCAAGTTGTTTTTTCTGAAAAATATATGTAGCTTGCAGTCTAATGGCATACCAAGCCATTTCTAGTAGGTAATTACAGGAATTATGTACATGTTAAATATTATTGGAAGATATAGCAAGTCTTAACTGCATTACACAAACTAGAGCGATTTTACTTAAATAGACAAAATAGATTCCACTTTTGCCATTAATACAGCCCTTGACCCATGGAACATGCACCTATTTCAAAAAAGGTTGTCACCGCTAAGAGCGATAGGCGATAGGTAATAGGTCATTCCAAGACCGCAAAGCACTATTGATTTCTAATTGATTTACATATGAATAGCCAAATATTTGATGGAAGAGTGTAAAGAAAGATTTAGCATAATAGTGCTTTGCGGTCTTGGAATGACCTATTACCTATCGCCTATCGCTCTTAGCGGTGACAACCTTTTTTTAAATAGGTGTATAATAAGCGTAAAACGGAAATAAGTGAAAAAATTGGAATTTTTGAGTCTACTAATATCTATTTCACAAGTAAAACCACTATGTTTGCTCTATTACAAAAGGCAGCTTGGTTATTAAATAGCTCATCGAAAAAGCATTTCTAATTGCAAATATAGATTCTCTATGTAGCAGTATAAATACTGTATAACATGTGGCAGCCCGCTTCACTAAGTATTTGCTATGAGTTCTTATATTTTTTTATACTGCAGTATGTATACAACACTGTTACTAGCCTGCGTTGCTGGCGGTCTGCGGTTTTTGCCCAAAAACCGCAGATCACCAGCAACGCAGACTACAATGTTCCAGTAAGTTAGTCCACTTTACACCGAACTGCTGATAAAATGGCTTATTCAAAGATGATTCTTCTACACTAAAAATCTTCTATACTCGATGCAAAAGCGTTGTGTAGAATTAAATGTCAAACAATTCACCCCAATTTGATTCGAGTAGCATAAAAGCGAGTAAGCAAGTTTCTCACATGCTTCATATCATATTCTACTTGAACCATATATCATGATTGATGTCATTATAGAGGCTTTTTACGATCACAAGACAAAAGCAATGTTAAACAGCAGAACAAAAGAATGTTTTTTTTCCTGAGGATTCTTTATAATATAAAATGATTTTATTATCATCCAACATGTCTGCTGATAGTACATAGCTGTAAATCACCTTCATGAGTAGCCTGCGTTGCTGGTGGTCTGCGGTTTTTGGGTAAAACCGCAGACCGCCAGCAACGCAGGCTACTTCACGAGATCCAAATTGATAGTGTAAAACCTAAATTAGTTGTCAATGAGCAACCATTTAAGTGGTGTATCAATAATCATATCACAGCCTTTAATGACATAAAACCTTATGCCAGGGCTGAAGTCATCACATAAACAAGACTTTTATCAGCAGCTATGATAGGGTACTAATTTTGTGGTTGCCTTATAATGTGAGCACTTGATTGAAACCATGACTTGCTACACCATTAGACTTATTTTGTACAAATGTAAATGTGCAGGGTAACGTCTATTATATCTTGGCATCAAAAATAATTCAGTGTGCAGCTAATAACTAGATAACAAATCCAATTCAAATGTAATTGCTAGCTGCAATCCATCCCTCTCTCGTTAATTAAGAGATGACGACAGATTGCAGATGATTTCTACTATTGTTTTGCCCATTCCTTATAACTATAAAACACCCCATATTTCAAAAATAGATATGACATTGACCATACAAAAAAATCTCCACACTAGTCCAGCTGTGATTCAAACTACAAAAACAAATGAAGCAAAATCTTCAAACAGCCCTTTCAGTCTAATAATAATAACTATATACAATCAATCATTATTATTAAACCGCCTGTGCAAACCAGCCCTGCATCTATCACCAGGATAGGCAATTTAACCAACAGTACAAACAAAACGAGCTATGAAATATGATAGCCAGCTACACAGGCAATGTTTTTCTCTCCTCTAATAATCCCTGTTGACTGGCATAAAAATGACAATGGGAAACTCAACAAGAGAAAACTAACATGTGCAAGGCAGGCTAGCAATACCGTATTTACTCGTTAACTAGTACGCGCCGCGGCTTTTACTACACTTTTGGGAGTTTTGATGCGGCGCTTATTTGGGGGCGGCGTTAATTCAAGGGCGGCGTTTATGAAAAAAATATATAAAATTGATAAATCGTTCAATGCATTAAGCAAATTTAATAAGACAAATTCTATGTTTTTTGGAAGGCGAGTTGTAATTAAGTTTCTTGATAGAAGACGTTTGCTTGATACAATGAAATCATCGTCATGCAAATACTTGGTGCGTAAAATCTGCGTCAAAACTCTCAATATTATGAGAAATCTCTACTGAAGATGATTGTCTTATGGTGCTTCGATTAAGCACTGCATTATGGCGCCAAGGGAAGGGCGACGCTTATTAACAATTTTGATCTCAGATGCGGTGCTTAATCGGAACGGTGCTTAATTGAGTAAATACGGTATATACAAAGAACTTCTTCACAGCTAACAATAACTAGTGGTATTTAGCAGTACTTAGTGTTACCCTGCACTATAAATAAACATATACTGTATATACCATTCTGTACATCACCTGGATGTTATTCATTGTAGATAATATTATTATTATTATTTATAGATATTTTATAATACTATAGAACTCTCTGTACAATGATTAGGTCATGCATATTTCTTACTTTCAATATCATATACAATGTGATGTAAATAAGAAGGATGCTAGACCATATTAATTATATACCTTTTTTAGTAAAGCTAGATTTATTTTGATCTGGAGTCAACAGAAGGATGTCTACTTTGTACTGTGATCACAATGCAGGATACAAGATTAAAATGAATTAAAACAACATTTTCATTCCTGCTGGAACACTTCACAATACAAAGTGTACAATTAGCTAGTTCCCTCCAGCTAGTACCAACTTGTTTTACCAGAGCTCATGAAACTGCGTAAGAACTATCCAGTTCGACTTCATTTCTGAAAGAACTCTGTAAATGAGATAAATTACAGAGATCAGTGCATGTGTCATTTGAATGGTTGGTATGTAGTACAAGGAAAATTACATCATGGTTCACTTGTCTAGTGACAACAAATGCGATAAGAGAGCCTGCATATATTGTTTGTGCTCTCTCATGTTAACCATGTATAAGAAAGTTGTCTTACCAGTAATCCTTGACCTCTCCTGTTCCGCCGTGAAAAATGTAAAGTAATGTTGTCAAGAGAACTATTGGATTCTGTTGTCTTTTTATATACTGGGTTATCAAATGTCATTGTTCTTGGGTATCTAAAACCAAATGATACAATATTACCACCATAAGACGAAATAGGCCAGTTCACGATTGTGTTCCTAAATGTCAACTTCGATTTCGCGTAAAATATTCAAAACTTTAAGCAAAAGCCCGTAAAATCGAAGGTATTTATTTGCTTTGTTCATTTACACCTGCCTGGTTTATTCGTGTGCATTTCTTGCCTTTTCACGGACTGTTACCAAAACGACAAGGAATATATTACGTGCAGTTGAAGCTGACATTGAGCAAGATGTAACTGTAAAATGGTCTATTATTATAATGTGACGGGGGAAAAGCATACTACAACAACAACTGTGGCAAACAGCTCATGTATCAGACAATAACTAGTTTTTACTGGTTGTCACATAAGGCAAACCAGTCGAGGTTTTGGTCGCGTGTTCCCTTTTTTCCCCCCTCTGTGCAGCAAAAACGGACATAGCTACAATAGTTGCGCAATAGTAAAAACTCCACATAAAAGAAACTAAGGATTAAGAACCTCCAGGCTGAAAATTGAGCAATAAGCACCCAGTATATAAGAACCACACACACATTTTATATAACACCATTTGTCACAGAAAATCACAGGTTCTTTTATGTGGGTTTTTACTCAGTATTTATGAAAAAAATTGGCTGAACACTCGCATCAAATATTTGTCGCTTAAGCCCAGCATAGCGACGAAATTGTTTCCATCATCCTTAAGCAAAATCCCTCTGCCAGCAGGGTACTAGTAGGCAGTAGTTGATAGAAGAAAGAAATAAAGACAAAGAAAACAATGGGTTTAGAGTCCACTACTAACTATTAGTTAGTTACCCAATTTTTTCACAAGCCAACTAAAATCACTCTATCAGTATAAAACAGATAGTTTGGAGGGAGGGATGGGGGGCTCATACCTTTTCTGTATGTGTCTGTGAACCAAACATCCTATTATTAATGATACCAGCAGAATAAAGAATACAATGCCAACCACAATGCCTATTGTTGTGCCTACAAAGAAGAATATAACATATGAAGTGTTTCTGTGTAGATAGGTTTCATATCATAGCTAAAGTGTTTCCACAACCTCGAAATATTTTTATTTACCGAGCTTTTGGGCTAAGCACCAATACTGTATGTTGAGTTAACTAAAGGCCAATCTGGGCTTCAGAGGTTAAAACTATTTGGAGTCAGGGTGCCCCTAGTGAGTTCTAAAGGCAAGAAGCAAAAGGAATCTCTGGGTGCAGGAGAAAATGTTTTGAAGACTCAAACCAATCATAATTAATTTAGAAGATTCAAGAATTCAAACAAAAATGAGAATTTTGATTGGATAAAATGAATGAACTGGTTTTGGACACCTGATCATGACATTAGTTGATCAGTAAAACTGGTTTGATCAAGTTTCCATATAAGGAAACTATTCATAAACAACACGAAAGTGAAGATTATAAGGTTTTCCACCTTTGATTGTCTTATTAAACAAATGAACATACAAGTGATATGACAAACCCCCTGGAACCTAGACTTGCTCCAAGTCTCACTCGTTAACTTTTTCCTGTTGCTTGGGCTCCCTGTGGTGTAATTTGGATTTCAAATTGGGCACTTAGCCAGTCTTCATATGGCTTTATCTTGATATTTTTTGAATGATTCTAGTTAAAAACATTTTTTTTAAACTTCCTCAATTGAAACTCATTTGTATTGTCATTCTCAAAAACGTGTGAGTAAACATAATAATAATAATAATAATTTAATACTTATATAGCGCTTTATACATATGGATATGATCTAATGCTCCATATCAGTCAGCAATGCCATGTTCCGAACCCTGACTGCATTTCATCACCAGACAAGATCTGATCCATTTTCTGCTGAGTTTTACAAGTCTCGCTCATTTTTCTCTCAAATTACAACACAGAAAGCCCAAGGAATGGAAAAATAAGAAAGCCCAAGCAAAGGAAAAAAATTAACGAGCAAGTCACATGGAACCCAGGGTAAGTTTTAAGTTTAGTAAACGCAGTTGATATTTTAGAAAGAAATTGAAAAGAATGAAGATCCTTTAAGAAGGTAAAATTGTGCATTACTTCTACTCTTCAATTTTTATGCCATTATGTTTTCTCCAATAATGTCCTGGCATAGAGCAGTGTGTTTACAGTCAAAGGACAAAGAGCATGCCACCAAAGATCCACTGGAATTAAATTTCAATCTTCCTTTTTTTAATCTTCCACAATTAATGTATTCAAAATCAAGAACTCTGATTGAATTATTAGATATGGAAATCACCTTTTTCAAGCCATAGAATTCAAGAAGCACCATCTTTACATTTTTTTCAAAATATAGAGACAAAATTGCTAACAGTAAGCTACAAAAATAATGAACTAAATATTGCATTCTAGGGAGGCACACTTCATGTCCTTTAACCAAGGTATTTTAGCAAGAGTATTTTCTATGAAACACTTTAATTATTACCTGTATCTTCTGCTCCTTGGTTCTTACTTCGTTTAGATGAGGGACTAACTCCACCATCATGAAAATGGTTTTCACAGTGAGTTCCATAGTGTGTTTCTGGACAGCTGATAAGTAAAACAACGTTATTAAATACCTTACTTTGCTGACTTATTTCAAGGACATTAAAGGACATTGTAGAGAGATAACTGACTGAAAGCAAACATTACATAATAATAATAATTCATTATCATGAGAAACAAATTATTCCTTTGTGACAGGAGTCATCAAGGTCACGAATTATGCATTGATGTTTCTTGACAAACATATAAGATTTGATTCTTCATCAAGCCATTGTTTTTTCAACACCAAAAATTGAGTTCCTTCTTACAAAGAAGGGAATTAAATTTGTAAATTTGTTTATGTTTCTTGTACTTTTGCTTTCATACTTCAAATCGTCTCCTGTAACACTGCCTTATGTGAGGATAAATTATTGACATTGCTCTTTTCTGTATGCATTAATTCTAACTCTGCAATAAGACATTGTGGGAGAGAACTAGATGGAAAACAGAAATTGCTTAATCAATGACAGATCTAATACAACAAGTGATATAACAATTTATTGGACAAGTATTCTTCAGCAAGACTTTATCTCTTGGTGTACTGTTCTTACCATATTTTGCAAAATGTCATCTGTGTATCTATTAGAGTACAAGCCCATGGGAAAAAGGGAATGCAATACTTTGTACCTTTTGTGTCATCTCTTACTTACATGCATTGAGGTAGCCTTGTTCCATTACCATCATCACATGTACCGTTATTCTTACAAAACCCTTCAATACACTGATAGGCACCTGTAAATAGCAACTAGTCTTAATATTGGAATAATACAAAAGCAGAAACTCATAAGGGGTTGAAACGTGTAGCACAGGTCCCATGCTCCGGAATATTCAAATTATGCAAATGAGGCAAAGGCACTTTTTGACCATATTTGGAAAATGAAAACTTGGCCAAAAATATATTTTGTAGCTTTTATTTGTAATTTTCCGGTCATTATTAAAGTATATTTTGCATTTTTCATGACTTTGGGCATCTTAAAGTGCAGCTTCATACTTTGAAAAGAAAGTTTACGATCAGCTCCAAATGTTGAGTTCTCAAGACAACTGAACAGTAAAAGTGGATTTACAAAGCATTTTATCGCTCTTTCAGCTACTTTAAACCACATTCAGAACAAATAAATAAACAAAGTATTTAGTTTCTACCTAAGCGCTTCTATTCAATTGAATTTTTTTTAAATAATGACTGTCTGTTTAAAAGTATAAATCTCTGTAAGATTACTTCACCTACGCATACTTACAATTCAAGTGTTTCCTTACCAGAAAATTGCCCTGGCATGGGCTCCGAGTCTTCACAATTTAGTCAATTACCTTGAACTAAAATTCTGATTCATTTGGAACATGATTTGATCACTGTAAGCAACTGGAAAGTGAGCAACATGTATATGGGGAAATTGTTCCGCCATTTTGAAGGATGATATCATTACCAAATATGGTCATAAAACGCTTGTTTTGCTCATTTGAATATTCTGGAGCATGGTACCAAAGAAATGTATTGTTGTTACACGTTTCAACCCCTTATGAGTTTCTGACAAAAGGTGTCAAGGTGTGCTAACATCATTTACAGAATGATGTATTCAGTAAAAAGCACTGTAAGCTCTTTCTCTAAACATTAAAACAGTCAATGGTAAAATTCAGCTATTCAACATGATCAAGCATTTTTAAGATAATTCATCTTATGTTTAAAATTAAACAGTTACTATGTTTATTTTGTCAAACATTTAAAGCTACAAATAACTTAAATAATTAGCTCTAAAAAGAAAGTAAACATCAGAAAACAGTAATAAAAATATAAACCAATCCCCTTGCTCTTAAAGGTATCCTACCTATAAGATATTGAAACAACAGCTGAAACAGTGACAGAATGGAAAACTGACATGAAATTACAATAAGTTCCTCAACCAAAAATCTTGCAAGAAAAGACTTAGACTAATAGTATGAAATTCATTTGGATACTAAAACATTGAAAAATTCATGCTAGACGCAGGGCTTAATTGGTAGACAATACACAACTTTAATTCTATAATTATACTCCTTTCTTGTGGATCATTATAAAATGAACAATATCAATAAACAAACATATCAATAAATAGCATTAAGCCATGGGAAAACTAAAAATAATGTCAAAAAAGAGAAGATAACTAATTAAAAATAAATTGATTCACAACATATCATTTCTAGTAATTAAAGCATACTAGAAAGTCAACTGTTACTAAGTTTCAAAATGAAAATTGATTTTAAGGAAATCACAAGAATACAGGACACCACAAAGTTTTCACACCTCACCTAACACACGGCAACCAAACAAGAGACAAAGAATAGTCAACATGGTTGAATAGCTAGTGGAAACAATGACATGTAAACAAACAGGTTCTATACCTGAAGTGTTGCAGGTTTTCCCATCATGCAATAGCTTAATACCAATAGGACAGTGACATGTATGGGTCTTGGGTCTTGGTGCTAGCAGACAAATGTGACTACAGCCACCATTGTTATGACCACAAGGGTTGACTCCTGTCCAATCAAACAATAGTATCATAGTTATTAGAACAGGTAGTTTGTCTGGCAACAGTGTCATTATGCTTATTAATACTTAAATACAACTCAGTCACTTATATATGCAATAAGTGGGAAGAGAAACAGTTCTTATGAAAACAAAGCAGGTTCATATTTTCAAAACAAACTTTTGTTACTAAAAATAAAGTCCAAAATAGAATGTGAAATTTTTATGTAGATTTTTGGAATAAGGATCTCATGATGATGACACAAGATTAAAAATAGAATGACATGGAAGTGAAGGATGAATTACAACAAGCAACACGGCTGATTTTGAATGACTGGGAAACCTGCACTATAAACGTGATTGCACTACACACAACCAATAAAAGGCATTACCACAAACAATACAAGTACCTACATAGTACTAAATAGTACAAAATGCTTTGTTTTCCATTGTTTAATTAGAATTATTTTGTACTATTTAGTTAGTACCTGTACCACATTTATAGAGTGCAAACATTAAAGGTACTGACACATGCGTGTATACACAGTAATGCAAAACTATTAAGACTTCCCATTCATACCCAATCTGCTCTAACCTTTCTCTAAATACCTTAAAGTTACTATTTTTAGCAACAACAATTTAGCTAAATTATCATTCTTGAGCATTCTTAGTCAGTCTTAGTAAACCTGAATATCACTAAGTAGCTGATCAATCTTCCACTGGAGAAATTGCTAAATTTAGTGGTTGCTAAAAAAAAGTAGTTAACCTAAGGTAGTTTGATATACATACAATAAAATTTGGTTGCACAACAAGACATATTTACAATGTTAAGAGAGAAGCTAACCTTTCTTTGGTTGCTTCTGTTGATGATAAATATGAATATCCATAGGAGAATACAGTCCATCACGGATGACAACTTTGTTTTTACCAGTGAATTTATTGGCAGAATATATGCACTCCTTCATCCAGTCAGTCCAATACAGTGTGTCTTGGAAGACAGTGATAGCAAATGGATGGTGAATATTTTCACTGCGAATCACTCTTCTATGTGAGCCATCCAAATTGGCTGATTCTATAGTGTGCACTTTAGCATCTGCCCAAATGATCTTGTCAACAGTGTAGTCAATAGTGAGAGCATTGGGCCACTGAATGTTAGTGGTTATAACAGCCAGTCTTGTGTCAGGATCTCCATTCATACCACATCTTTCTATCTTAGGTGATTCACCCCAGTCGGACCAGAACATATAACTGAACATGAAAATTATTACATTATTTAGTGCTTCAGAATTGTCTGTATATGTCAGTGATTGAAGATAGGTTGTATCCTAGTTTTAATAGTCTCCCAACCCCACCAGATGGGCTGCCTGGGCATGGTTGAGGTCAGGGGCATATCCAGAATATTTCAAAGAGGGGGTCACACTTTCCATTTTCCACCAAAGGGGGGTCACACTTCCAATTTCTCAATCTTTCTCCAGTCAGATTCTTTTATTTCTATCATCTTTTTTGTTTTCAAAGGGGGGTCACGGGCACCCTGGAGGTGTAATGTATGCCAACACAACAACACTGCTGCATGGTTGGACAGTTGGTGCAACTGTGTTGTGCACAATGTTACATGGAAAATAGCATGAAGATACAACTTTTTCAGCAACATTGCATACAACATAGTTGCACTGTGTCCAACCCTACAATATGTTGTGTACAGAAGCAGAACTCAATCCTAAAGCTACAACTGTAGCAACCAACACTGCACACAACTTGTTAAAGGTGTGAACACACACAGTGCCACTGTGTTGTGTGCAATGTTGCCAGAAAAATGTGCAAGAAAAGTTGCACTGTAAGCCAGCGCCTTAAAGCAACAGACACATAGGGTAACATTTTACTACCAAGGGCAATAGATCACAAGGTCACTATGTAATTACACAGTACTACATCTTTCTTTACATTATCTAAATACATGCAAGTGAGGCATTTCCCAGCTGAGCAGGGGAATACACGACTTTCATAATGGCCACTGCTAATTAGCATAAATAGTGAAAAATTACTATTTCTGGAACTGTATCAATTTGATAATTATTAAGATTGTTGATTTTGATAATTTGTGCAATTTTCGAAACAAAACATTAAATCCTTGACGAGATATGGGGATTAAAATTCCGAAAATGCACCAAAACGAGGCTACCAAGGCTTTTAGTCAAAATTACATACAAAACTCTCTATTTTTGACAGCGCATAACTTTTTTGATATTGAACCAAAAGTGATGAAATTTTCTGAAAATATTTGTCTTGAAGTAATTTCTCACATAGCATTGATAATTTCTTGCACAAGGCCCTCATTTTCTCTACTGGAAAAAACTGAATTATGAAAGTGGTCTATGGTACTAGTTATTAAATCTAATGAAATTAATAAATAAATCACATAAAATGAAAGATCACATCAAAATATACAGAATGCTGGAGTTTCATTGCATTCTGTTAAATACTCACTGAGTGGCAGCCTTTAAAATATGTAAAGAAATGTATGGTTTGGAGAGACTGTGTCCATACAAACCATACAATAAATATTCCTTGTAATTTTATGAATCATTGAAAGGCTACTGCTGTGGCAATTACCAACTAAATACCATACAAATTTGGAATTTAAGATTTTAGATTTCAATGTGTTTTTTCACGTTACGGGATTCTTCTTTTAATGGCATTAAATATAGAAGCTAGTGCCCAGTCTCATGCTCAACAGGGAAATGGCTTATGGGTAAATATCTCTTTTGGATATTTGAGGGATACACCCTTGCAACCATTACAAGTTTTGTACAAATCATGATATGTAGCAGACCAGCATGGTGGTCAACACAGTAACAATAACAAGCCTTACCCAATAGCAGGGTATACAACAATAGCTCTTGGTTCATTCAATCCTGATTTTATCAACATCAGCCTATTCTTGCCATCAAGATCAGCTACCTCTATCAAATCAGTTCCAGTATCTGTCCAGTATAGCTTTCTGTTGACCCAATCGACACTCAGTCCATCAGGTGTATGTAATGAATCGTTGATCAATACTCTTTGTGCTGATGCACTATTCAATGGTGCAGTCTTAATACTCTCTGTAATGACATCTGTCCAGAACACTGTCTGTGTCTCATAATCATAGTCCAATGCAATAGCTGCACGCTGTTTTAGGGACTATTTCAGTGAATTCTGAAGAGTCAATTGATAGCCGGCGGATGTCTTGACGGTTGGCAAATATTAGAAAAGGCCTAGATCCTAAGAAAGATAAAAAACTATTTTTATTAGCATTATTGTCTGAAAGAACTGAGTTACACTAGAGTTCAAAATTCATTTTGAATAAAACCAGTTCAAAAATGCATGTAACTTTCAAATCTACAGCAAAATTAAAATCTACAATTAGCTAATTAAAAAATTCACTGATTTGCCCCTAGCCATCATGTGCAGTACTTCATGATACTAGTCACAATTAATTGTTCGCACATTGTCACTGAATTGTCATACAAATGTATAGACTTTTGCAGCTTGATTCGTTCGTTTAGTTATCTAAACAATTATTGAAAATACTTTTTCAAATTAAGGTTAGAACTAGAATTTAACAAAAACAAAAGAAACGCTGAGCTGTAAGTCAAGTTATATCAAGTCAATAAATTACTTAAATTTATCATAAATTTATATCACAATTGCATGACAATGTCTGAACAATTTTGAATTTAAAAGACAAAAGAACAATAGGTTTGAGTAAATGATGTCATTTACTCACAATTTAGATGCTAATATACTCAATAATTTTGATGGCTCTTTTGAATATAAATAAAATATGTTGCTGTGTGATTATAGGAGCCATATAGATACATTAAACCGCGTTTCAAGTCATTGAAAAGGCAAAACTGAAAACAAAAACATGTTATGTTTTTGCTTTTGTACTATGGCATACCAAAAAAGTCATTTTGGTTTTTGTCAAGATTCATATAATATTGAAAATTGAACTAGTCAATGTACCTCAACTGATAGTTATACCAATATTAAACCAATAGTCAAATTTTTCAAGGCAGCTGGTGTTTTTATTCGGCCACTGTACAGGCCTGCGGTAGTGAAAGGGTCAAGATAGTTCTACATGATAACAATGTCCTTACCAAGTGCTTTACATGTTCTCTTGTCTGGTTCTCTTCTGTAACCGTCCAACACAAGAACATTTAACGCTGCCTTTAGTATTTTCACAAATCTGACTGCATGAACCAGGGATGTTACATTCATTGATATCTGAAATACAACCCAACTGTTAATTTCAACATCAGGCAATGTATGGTTGATCAAATACAAAATTCTGATCACGTTGCAAGATTGACAAAGGGAAAACAACTTGATGTGTGTATGCTGAGTTCTTACATTGGTGAGTTTCATAGTCAGAGAAGCATTCTCGTACCTTTTTTACTATGTTTGATAATTTTTTCTTGGAATATCAAATTTTGTTCTCTTTACTATGTGCTTTTGTGCTGCAAAGTGCAAAACTGGACAACTTTTCAGTGATGTAGCTCTCGAAATTTAATGATGACCCTCTATTTTGGGGGGCTTATTTTATGTGTTTCATGGTGATTTATCATTTTCATATATTTTGCATTTTCCCGCAAATGTCCTTAACATTATAGTAAATAACTATTGGTGTTGCAATCACAATACTATCACAAATGCCAGTCTAGAATATTGATACAGTACATTTTTTTGACAAGCGGTTCTAAAGTTTGTTCCAAAGTTTCAAACTTCAGGGGTTCACAAGGAACTCAATAACCATAATATCAGAAATTCACCAACCAGGTCTGAGAAATTTCCATTTTCTCATTATTTATAATGCCAATATATTAGTAAATCAAAAGACAGACATACAGATGATAAAACACTCAAGCTACTTTATATACAGCAGAGCCTCAACACTACCCTGTTATGGACTGCTGTCAGACCTTTCCCAAATTTGCACGACTGACCACAAATCAACAGATTCAGGTTGAGGCTAGGATTGATAAAATATAGTTAATGTATAGATTTTTCCACTCTAGCCTCAGCTTGAATCTATTGCTTTGTGATCAGTCACGCTAACTCAGAAAAAGGTCTATTGTGACAAAAGTCATAAAAAACACTGAAAATAGCTGCCAATATTAGGGTGTATGCTGTTATGAGACTACCTACCTTGACATAGTTTTGGGTCATACTTGTCCACCTCATAGCCTTTGCGGCAAGAACAAAAAAATCCAGTTTTGGTATCATTACAAATCTGTTGACAATGACCATTTTGATTTTGCACTGCACATTCATTGATATCTGTGTAGACAATAAAAAGACCACCATTATCATCACTGTCATAAATACCCACTTTTTATTATTGAAATTTCAAGGCAGGGGAGGGGAGGGCTTTTTGTGGCATACATGTACATGTAACATGTAATTTTTGTACTCTATCCTTTCAATCATTCAAAAGTAAGCTCCCTAAATTTCAAACGTGAAAACTGTCATACAATGATGCTCTAAGCTGAAGTGGCTAATAAAAAAAATATTATACATTGTACTCAGTATCTGTGTTTTCAATAGTCATGAGCCTACAGACAATTCTAACTATCAGTGTGCACCAGCAATGAGCTTTTATCAGGTATTTTTAAATTCTTAAAATAGAAAAAGAATTACCATAGCTGGAAAGAGCATGTTAAAATTAGCAAGACAGTGAAGTTTGAAGGAATTAAATCCAAAACTCGCGAGAATATGAATTTTTGAAAAGTGAGAATTTGTAAGGAAACCTTTGCTGGTAGGCATCTCTTGCCTACCAGCGAATGTTTTCATACAAAATTTCGATATTAATTTTGAAAATTCATATCTTTGTGAGTTTTAAACTTCCTTCATTCAAACTTCACAGTTTCACTAATTTTGACGTGCTCTTTCGAGCTATGGTAATTATATTTCTGTACTGTGACTTTTGGAATTACATGATAAACGCTCATTCTTTTAGCAGTCTGATGGTTGTCTGTAGGGGTTGTCTGCAAAAACAAGCCTGCGTAGATCAGCAGACTGGTTGTTGTTTGTAGGTTACTACAACAGGGCTAAAAGTTGATGGAACACAAAAGATATCAAGAAAAAACAGCTGTTAATACTATACATCCAGGTTGTTTGGAATTCCCCCCTCCCCTCTCAAATAAGCCTTCCTGGAAAAAAACTGTAAGCCCACCAAAAAGTAAATAAATGTTATTATTATTGGAATTTTACAGTACAATAGATAATTTAAACCATGAATTTGAAATTGACTTAGAGTAGGTATACTTACAGCAATTCTGTGGTTCATCTTCTGCATTTTTACAATCAATTTTACCATCACATACTTTACTCTCTGCTATGCATTCATGTGTTAATCCACAGCGAACATTTCCTGCCTGGCATACACTTGGTGTTGGAACAGCTAAATAAACAAGATAGTATTAACATATATAACCCCCACCACCATCAACACAACTTGAAGCAGTAAAAAATATAATTGGCAGTTACTCAGGCATTCACTTGGATTTGGGATAGATTATCGCCCTTTCCCCCAGATGTATGGATCTTATTGTGACTAGCCAACTTCCCTGAAGTAGTTATAGATGACTTTCAAAAATGGCACCCTAGTACATTTGTATTCACCTTCCCAGAGTTTCCCAGAATTCTTTATGATTTGCGCGCGCAAGCGAGGTCAGGGGACAAAAATATTAAGAAATGATGGCATTTAACGGGAACTCTTGCATTTATATGAGAAAAACGTTGATTATGTCATAACAGAAGTAGTAGAAACTTTTGAGAATTTCTTCAAAACCATTCTTATGAACTGTTATCGGAGTTTATAGGTACTATACTCGTTTTTTGGCGAATTTTTCCAGTGTATCTAAGACTTGCTTTAATAATTTTGTCCCCTGACCTTGCTCGCGCGCGCTGAATCGTAATGAATTCTGGGAAACTCCGGGAAGGTGAATTGTTATCAAAGATGATGTATTTCTCTTCCTATAGAAATACCTTTTTTCTGTGCATTTTACAGGACATACTTAGACTCATGTGAAGCCATGATGATTTTAAAGGCCTTTCTGGCCTTGATTTCATGAACAACGAGCCCGCCATTTTTGAAAGTCGCCTATAGATGTTGTGTAGCTCTTGCTATTTTGTGCAGTCCTTCTCACCACTGAATTTCCACAGAAATCCCAAAAGTGATTCTTGTCTGTGGAGGAGGCTAAGCAATATATTCAAGGGATAGACAATTTACTGAGAAATAACTTACGACAGCCTCTCTCATCAGAGTTGTCTAGACAGTCATTGTTTCCATCGCATTTTTTGTTCAGCGGAATACATCTTTTATTGTCACAAGAAAACTCACTCTCATGGCAGGAACTTGTTGCTGGAAAACAAAACAATTCAAACAATGTGAACTCCATCAAATTGGACAGCCAATAAAGCAGATATATTCAAGAGTATTCTTACCACATCCTTTTTCATCAGATTTGTTTTTACAGTCAAAATCTCCATCACACACCCAACTCTTGTGTATACACTCGCCAGTGTCACATTGATGCTCTGTTGATTTACAGTAATGTGATCCATGTGGACAGCCAATTTCATCAGAGTTATCAGTACAATCATTGTCTCCATCACATCTCCACGATCTTAAGATACAGTGCTTATTTGCACAGGTAAACTCATTAGGTCTACAGGTATGAGGAGCTGCAAAAAATAAAGAAATAAATAAATAAAGAACATCCTATAATATTTATCATACTGATGACAGGTCAAACAAATCACTGGGGAAAAACTTTAAACTTGAAGGTGACTAAAAGATTTCTATGAATGAGGACAAGAACAAAGGAGTTCAAACTTACGACAGTGTTTTTCATCTGATCGATCACCACAATCATCATCCTGGTCACACACCCAGCTTCTTGATATACATTTTCCATTGCCACAAGTGTACTCATTGGATGGGCATGTTCTATTGCCTAAAGAGATGTCACTTACAGGTCAGCAGGTGTGCAGCACAAATTACAAGCAGAGGTTAAGAAGAAAGGCAGCAATTTAATAGTTTTATACAGCCATAATAGATTTATAGGAAGTTCATAGATTGGAGATGATATCAGATGTAGATGATATGATGATATCAGTAGGATATGAATTTACAGATTGCAAGAGCTTTTTTACGCTTATAAAATTTTAAAGGGAAGCAAGGGTGGCCTAGGTTAAAAGTGCCAGCCTGTCAACTCTGTGGTCCTGGCCCGTTCAATTCTCAGATGAGGTATCACATGAGTTAATTAGTTTGTTCTCTCCCTTGCCGCGAGGGTTTTCTCCAGGTTTCTCCGGTTTTCCTCCCTCCATAAAAATCAACATGTGAGCTGAGAGTTGTGTGCTAAAATAAGAATGTAGTGGTAGTGTTGTGAGAGTACAGTGTCCCAATTATTCAATGAATGAATGAATTAATTAATGTACAAGAGCCAGAAGACATTGGACACTTGAACATAGTTATTGATTTATTCAACATTTATTTAAATCGTATAGCTATATTTTAAACTTTTAACTTCCATCTTATATCAATTGTATTTTTTTCTCTTTATTGGAATAGTCAGACTTCAGATTATACATTAACATTTATGGTTGTAATGTAGCTTTAAAAGTCCTTTATGCTCATAATTATATTTTAATCACAATTATCCATTGACTTCTAATTTGATAAAGATGTTCATTCCTAAGGCATCTTTTATAGTATTCATATAGATTGTAGAAGAACAGGAGGCAGCATGGCCGAGTGGTCAGAGGGTTGGTCTCGCAATCTGGCGGTCCCAGGTTCAATTCCCATTCTGGCCACTAGCTGAGACTGAATTTGTTCCAATTTCAATTACTTCAAATTCAGTTTCTCGGCCATGCTTGTAATATAGCCAACTGGTTTGCCTCCTTGCCAGTTGGGATTCTTAATCCATTTATGTTTGATTTATATGATTTAGTTAGGATTTGTAAATTGAGCTGAAAAGCCCTGTTGAGGGAGTCTCAATCATGTATGTATTTTTGTATTTTTTTAAAAGAATTATTGGAGAGAGATAAAGCTCAAGAGAATGATAAAAGTAAACTGGAAACAAAGCTCTTTAGTTTTAGGAAATCAATGTACTATAGACTTACTACAATCCCTCTCATCGGTTCCATCTCCACAGTCATCCTCTCTATCACATAACCACCTCTTTGGTACACAAACTCCATTGCCACAAGTGATCTCATCACCGCTACATGTTCTTATGGCTGAAAGTACAAAAACAAACATCAATAAATAGATCAAGGATTAACCTGGGACACATTTCTGAGACAATTGTCCAAAAAGTTCCTAAAAGTGCAAAATTGCACTCATAAAGTATTGAAAACTTGGACTGACAAAATCCAGCCAAAAATTCATTTTCAGAGAGCATATTGTTTTAAAATTATAAAATACCGATAGTTAGACCATACTCTTGAACTGCATAGTAATATATACTGTAGGATATTCTGTAAAGTCAATCACTGACTCACCAGATAATAATAATTGTACTATTATCAATACATTCCACTTTGAAATTCTAATAAATGAAAACGATATATGTACTATGTTTACAGGTTTTATACCATGATTACTGCAAAGATAGAGTCAGTCACATGAGGAATAAATACAAAGACAATCAACCAACCATGTATAAAGGTGTGGTGAAATGGTAATGAAGACATTTCTATCTTACCACAAGCATTGGATTCATCACTGCCATCAGTGCAGTCATCATCGAGATCACACACCCATCTACGAGGGATACATCGACCATTGGCACATTTGAACTCAGTTACTGAATTACAAGTAATTGGTGCTACAGAAAGATAGACAAAACTCATTTAGTTTAACAAAATATATAATTATATATAGTATCAATAATTAACTTAAATGATCAGAAAATTATATCAGTTTACATTCAAGGTTTGCTATTTACAAATACACTGTCAAAATATTAGCAAAAATTTTATAAATATTGGTGTTAAAATTTCAAAGAGGTCTGTATTGTTTGTTCACCATGAATAAGATATGGTGGGAAAGCCAGCAGGTAGTAGATTATGAGATATTCAAATATCACCCCCCATGAAAATATTATTACTTGCCCTACATCACAACAACTTTAACACGTAGAGAAAATCAAGAATTACTCAATATTATCTACTGAATTTGACAGTATACAAACATGAAATTATTGTTACAATATAATGCATAGTAGAACTTCCTGAAGAAGGATATACAAAAGCAGCAAAAATGAATGAAATACCACAGAATCAATGAGATAAACATTGCTCATAATGTAAACACTTCATGAACTAACAGAAATACTGTATTATTATATTTATAAGAGTACAGTAAAAAATGTTGGAAATACCAATGTTCAATGAAAAAGTTCTTTTGGTGTAGGTATTTGTTTAGGCATCAACATACCTCAACTAGTATTGTCTATTGTACAGCATGAGTTAAATTACACTTCTTATATTCAACTACAGTGAAAGACTTAAGGAATCAAAGTAACTCACATGAGGGTCCCTGTCATAAAGAGCACTTAATATCTTTTAATCCAATAATGAAGTAAATAACATTTTGCCAAGTAAAAATATTCAAAGAAAGCTGCATCCATTACCAATAATAGTAATAACAATAAATTCTCTATTCAAAAAATGAAAGCATAGACCAAAGAATTTAGTTAACTATATCAGCATTCATATCACAAACAGTGCATTTACTACATTTTCATAAAGACAATCCATAGCAAAAACAAGTTGTTATCTATTCAGGAACATCTCACATAATAAACAGTCACTTATCTGATGATTGCCTGCCATAACAAAACCATCACAAAAGGACAGAGTTCAAGATATTTGGCAAGATTTTCTGTAGTCTCTACAGACCCTGAAGCCAAACCACTTTCAATGCAGACAAAATACTTTTCAAACAAACGGAGAAAACAATGTAAGGATATTCAATTTCTGTTTACATACAGTGTGAATTCTATTGTCACATAGAATGAGAGGGATAAAGTTCAAGGCTATGAATTGTACATTCCTAGAATATAATATATACTTCTATGATTTATGAATAAGTCTACAACAGCATCTTTTACAAGATATCATTATCGCAGCCAAAACTGTACAATATTCTTTTCTACATGTATGAATTATCATTTCACAATTCACTAACAGATTGTCTGATCAAAATCAGTTTTAAACCACTCAAATACTGTGGTGTGTTAACATTAAAATAAGTTTTTACAGGAATTGCCTCACAATATGCTGTTTACAACTGCTTGTACTTATAAAATAACATAGAAAAAATAAATGTAAGCTTACATCAGTTTAGTTTCAGTAAAATATTGAATGAAAGCACTTGAGTACCACTATTACATGTATGTATTCAAGTATAATAGTGTATTTTGTCATATGTCCTACGTTATTATAGTAGTAATGACCGCATTTTAGGATAAAAATCAAAGTGGAAAAAATCCAATTTTGTACAGACAACGTGTGCAGTGGTCATTGCAGCGTGTCCAGCACTATGGGGGCGGGAGAATCTTTTGTATTTTGGCCACAGATCAACCTAACATCAACAAGATCCATTGGTTTATTTTGGATTTATGCATTTTAATGTTAAGAGCCAATAAGCTGGCTGTGGACGATGAGTAGAACGTAGACGGTCTCCCTCGAATGCAAATTAGCATCAAAAACATAACAAATCATCACACGCCTCCGACATCGACTCAAATACTCCAAAAATTCGAAAAGAAATTCTCTTGTGTTCCAGTATTAACGAAAACACCACCACAATAGATGCAACCCAAACAGAGTAAAATCTCGATTCGTGAAAAATGCCATATCCAAAGCTACAGAAACGCTGCCTTGAACGAACTGGTACACCCAGTAAAGGTTTAATTTTGTACGTTTGCCTAAATTCTACTTTTTAAAATCGGAAATAAAGGGTAAAGGTTTTATTAAAACACCAAATCTAAACCAATCCGCGTTTCTGGTGAAAACGAAGGCAATAGTCAACGCGCCCCTCCAACTACTACTCACGCCGCTCTGAGGGCTCGAGTAGTCTAGTTTGAACGAGATTGTTCTCCGAGTTTTCCATTGCTCTGTTTCATTGAACAAGACCTCTACAATCTGATAAAGTAGTTTTAGTTGCTTAAACAAGTCAAATTATCAGTTCTTATAGTCATAGCGATCAAAACATAAAGGTCTGCTCGTAGTAAAATTCAAAAAACAATAGCTGGTTGAACGCACTACTTCACTCAAACACATAATAAATAGCATGTTTCACAACAAGCGAGTTTACTTACGGCAATGCTTCTCATCTAATCCATCAGGACAGTCATTTTCTCTGTCACATCTCCAGTTCACAGGAATACATGTAGCATTGTTGCACTGAAATTCATTTTGCTTACATATGAAGTTTGCTGTGAAGAAGAAGACCAAAACAGAGTGAGTAAGTCATCACATTTACAACGTTATTCTCGGCTCTAAGCACGGATTATAGTCGCACAAAAGCAACACTATCAATGATGAATTGACTATATTTGCCGAAACTAAAGTGAAACGAAAAACAAAGCATCAATTTGTGAGCACCGTAAACGGTCACATGTCGTGAATGAGACACCCGATCAAACTACATCGTAGGTTGCCATTTACAACTCGTATGTCGGAAAGAAAGGGCTTTTTTGCTTTATACAACGCAAGTTTAAACAGTTATACATTTAAAATCTCTATCCTTTTGTTACAAGAAAGGGAAAAGTGACAAGAAAGTTGATATTCTTGTAGTTATCTGTACGACAAGGAACTACAAACGCACGCTACGTATACAATATTTACCTTTTGTTTGAACGATCAAACTGGTTGCGAAGAACACCCATATCATCCACGTTAGTTCCCGTAATTTTCGCATCATCTACTCTTCTTACCAAGACTCAAGATGTCCTAACAGCAATAAGAATGTGTCAACTACATCTAGTAGCTTTTCTATGTCACCACTATGCTTCCTTTCTCCTGTTGTACGATTTGTTTATAGTCAGAGAAATAATAAAGATGGCGGGAAATATGCCAAGATAAAACGGCAGCTACCCGAAAGCCGAACACTATCCGAAGATTTTCCGAAGTGCGAGTGCGACAAATTCTACCAATCCAAAACTAATCCAAAACAAACGAATCATGTACGAAGGAACACGAGAAATTCCCGGAATTCCTACGAATTCCCTTGGGATTTGCCTTTGTGCTCCCAATCATACAAGTACGATAAATTAACACTTGTAAACAAACTAACGTAAGCTTTGAAAAAGCGGGAATTTCTGATATCGAACCTTTTCTCAAAAACTATAATGTAAACACTTATCGGTGATAGATGAACGCCAACTTTTTCTATAAAATCTCATAAAAACAAAATAAATACGTTTTTTATTCTTATGTTTTTCTAACTGCGTGATATTGCTTTGACGTCACGTCCTTGAAATACAAAAACGTAAGCTGAAATACTTCCTCGGTTTGCTGAAAGTATACGCCAAAGTATTACTGTTTCAAAATGTACCAGTAACTCCTGAAAAGGGTTTTGTAACATTAATTGTGCTTAGCAATCAACAAACAAAATGTACTCAATGCATGCTGTACTAAAATAAAACTCGTGAATGGCATGTGATATCAATTACATCACCCATGCAGTATTCAAGGATTATCCAAATACGTTCAAACGTGTAAGAACCGTTTCGTAACTCGATCAAGCACTTATTCCGAGTAACAGAGCTCTTCCAAGGTCTTATAAGAAGCTTATTAAAAAAGATGGAAATAAAATAAATAAATAGCGTGCAGCTGATAGAGTAGCCGACAATGACCTATTACTAAACAAAAACGAATGCAAACCGCAAATATAAGATTTCACATCTTCAATCTGTCATCAATTCCAAATATAAAATGAATACAACAAAAGATAGTAAGATTTAATCAATAGAAATGTTTAAATTCTTGCTATTCAGGGTAAAATTATATACTGTTGCCTGCATTATTGTACAATTTAATATCAAACTGCTAAAGTTTTATCTACAACAAACATGGTGCAAAGTTCAATAAGAATAATAAGATATGTTATTACAGGCAAATAAATCATGGGATATTTTTAGCTACAGTTGGTATTTCATTTACAATACTTAAGATAATAGCTTCTATGACTTTATATACAATCTTGAAATACAAAGAGCAACTGGCAAGTAAAGTCTAGTTTGTGTTTAGGTGAAAATAAAGGTACAATTTAAGGGAATAAAATGGAAATCTTTAACTCCATATATAAAAAAAAACCCAGAGCCAATGAGTTTGACAAGTTTTAATCTCACTTCTTGAAATAACCATAAAACCTGGCAGCAATTTTAAAATTTTCAAAGTTTGACATCAGCTTAATTTTTTTCTGCTTTTATACAATAAGCCATTTACAAAAAGGATTTTAGTTGCAATCATTTCATTTTACTTGTTTTTCAAATTTGTAATTTTGTAATTACATTTTTTTTCAGTAATTAATTATCCCATATCATCACCTTTTTTTTGCCATTCATTCATTCATTCATTTGTTCATTCATTTGAAAATGAAAAAAAATATTTATTTTCATAATAATATTGAAGCATTTAAAGGAATCATCAAAAGGTATGCAGTTAGGATCATAAATTATTTGTTATCAATTTCTTAGACAACGTTGCATGTTAACGTTTGTTTCAAATTTTTCACAGTGGCGGATCCAGTATTTTTCAAGGGGGGGGGGTCCATTTCTTATAATACTTTCTTGTTTGGTCAATGTTTGACAAAAAATTGCCTTCAATCATCTAATTTGCTATCTAGTAATGGTAAATTAAACTTCTAATATTTTTTCATTAAAATTTATATGACATATTTCTATTACTTAAACAATTAATCAAACCTTCAAGGGGGGTTCCATGGACCCCTTCAATCCCCCCTGGATCCACCACTGTTTCACACTATATAATGGTTTTACTGATTTCTTTTTTTATCAAAAATACCTACAGTTTTTGGATTCATAAAACAAAACTAACAGAAAGAAATTAAGGAGACTTTGAGAGGAAGAGGGAGGGTAGAGGGTGCTGTAAAAACAGTCTTGTAGTCTGAAAAAGATCTCTCAAAACTCATTCAGATAGGATTATATTTTCATGTTTTGATGAAAACTACAGCTAACTGAAAGGGAAGTCATATTTCAACAAAGAAGCATTGCAATGTAAATAAATACAAGTGAAACTAGAATTAATGAACAGAGACTGCATTTGATTGACTACAACTTCCTCTTTCCCTGCAAGCGGCTGAGTCTGTATCCCACAGATAATTTCTGACGTGAATATTTAGTCTGAATTTATCTGTGGGAGACGGATCTGCTCTCAGGGAACTTATTCTACAAATATGTGTAATTTTTGTCTGGAGTTGATTTTCCCGCAAATATATTAAGAGAAAACAACGAACCAAACGATAGAAGACAGAGTTTGATTTAAAAATAGTTAAGTCACCTTCTATGTATCCCAGTGATACACACAAAAACTCAACACTCCTTAACTTGCAAAAAACTTTGATAAAGAGCAACCAGAAGATAATACAAAATGGCATATAAAACCCACAAAATCCTATAGACCTGAATACCGTTTAATAATTATATGTCAGATCAGGCAGCAGCTACCTGTTGATATTTGTTGTTGTGTCGTTGACAAAACAAGCTCTCAATAAGCTTGCAAAGTAATTGATTCATGACTAAAACTATCCTCAAATGCAATTTTATAAAGACCTTAAACGTGTAAAACATGAATGTAGAAAATACTGCAGGTCACAGGGTCAACAACAGCTTACCTAAACACCACATCGACTTGCGTGAGCCAGTTTCGTTCAGCTTGAAGACAAGTTGAATGAAGTTTGTCAAGTAAACTTCAACGGAGCCGCTCACTCAGTCAATACAGGAATGCGAATACAATTTCTTTGGTTATCCTCGTTATGAAAGTTTTGCGTGAGCAAAAGTCAAGTATTTTACTGACTGAAATTCTATTAGTGAAGAAAACTTACTTAGTAATCAAACCTAAAAACACGTGCAAGTAAAATTCAGTTAATATATTCATAGTCAGCGGTCAGCGAAGGGAACTTTGTATGCAAATTTCACCAGAAAAAAAAATTCTGTCTGTAGCTGCACAATTAAATTACTTCACAGTTGAGCTCGCAGAAATCTCTTAAAACACTTTCGGGTTTTTTATTATTATCTTGATTGGTATTTACTCGCATTCATATGAAAAAAAAGAACTTTATGTTGAGTTTAATATAATTGTATAATCGGTAGTAATCAGTATACCGGTAATTATTGACCGCCTACTTTGCCGATGAACTAAAAGTTTTACCTTTGTAATAGGTCACACTGGATTCAACTTACCTTTCAGAAGGGGACTTTACGTACTTGGCGTCCTAACAATTGTCATTAATTGTAATCGAATTCATATATCTTTTTCGACACACTAGTGAACTGGCCGGTCATGTACGGCTTACATTGAAGGGATTTAAGACATTTTGTCATGGTTAATAAACAAAATAGAGCACCAAAATTTATGAAATCGTGCGAAGCCAATGAAAGTAAGATTTTCTTCTTCTTCCTTGTTTTTCAACAGCAAAATTAACTTATTCAAATCATTACCGTACCGGTTGACCAGCCAACACATTGCGAAATTACACGCGGCCTGATGACGTCACAGTAGAGACCTTTGGATTGACGTTTACAACGAACGGCAATCGTCAAACGGCAAACTTTAGCCGTCTTTCCCCAGCCGTTTGTATACTAAAGTGAAGATATTTGTATTTTCTGTCATTAAGAGATTTGTTCTTCATTCGCTTGTTGGATTGATTAAGGATTAGAGTAAAATATAAAATCAAAGCCGGGGGGGGGGGGGGGGGGGAAGGGGGTACTCCCTTACAAAAGTGGTAGGGGTGCTCGACGGAGGGTTTTGAAAATGACCCTAAAAGGTACGCATAAATTATCAGAGATGCCGATTATATACCCTAAAAGGTACGACCACATTGTTAATAAAGAATATTCGTATGTGAGATCGTTTCAATCTTTATGTGGTTTTCATTATCCTGACCCAAGAGCTAGAGCATAAATTTATGCTCTCTCATAGTTGCCTGACCCTAAAAGGTACGCTATGAACCGGAAACCCTAAAAGGTACGAGCGGGTCCATCGAGCACCCCTGAATCAAAATCAATTTTTGCCGTTTGTTGTTAGCGGTTTGCCGTCTAGTCAATCTTAAGGTCTCCGGCTCTGAAGCGTCGGTGTGATGGAAGTTGGGTAATTTGTACTTTCCGATATCGTCCAGTAAAATTCTCATTTTCCCCGGCCTTGTAAATCCATCCATCCCATTTCCATCACTAAACACATCACTGTTAATTTTTCCTCGCAGTCAGTCCATCTTGGCGGCATTGTGATTGCCTTGCCTTTCTACTCCTATATCTCTCTAAGGTCGATGCTCTTGCTCATTATTTTAGTATTCCAAAGTTTTTCTTCTTCATCATCGCCGGTTAATCTGCTAACCACTTTTCCTCTTTTTTTTATTTTTTATTTTTTTTTGGGGGGAGGGGGGGGGAGGAGATTCCCAAGCGCACAGACGTGGCCGACCACAGGAAGACGTCCTGATTCATAACTAATCGCAATGCGTAGGATGTCTTGAAAGAGAAATTGAGAGTCTTAATTATTAACGGGCGGATGTCTGAAAGCAAAAGTTAAAACCACAGTAACCGACGCTCAGATTTCTTGTATTTAAATGTGATCACGTTTTTGCATACTGCGCGTATTTTATGGCGGATCGACAGTTACTCTGCATCCAATGGCCTAGGCCTGTAGCCGAAGTGAAGATGATAGAACCTATTTTGTAGTATCGTGGAACCTTCAGTTATGGAAATGTGCAGTAATTATCAGGAGCGGGACCGCTGAATAATGAGATTCATAAAGCGAAAAATAAGACCTTTAATTAAAATTGATATCAGGCTCACTTCATGTAGAAGTAAAAATTTGTGATTTTTCCGCTATACATGATGAAGTGAGCATACTTCTCCCTCGAAATATCATTTGTTTGCAAAACTTCTCGTCATTCTCTTAGCTTCTCTTTATTACTTCTCCCTCTATAAATACTAGTGAGCTCTCTTGGAACTAATTCGTTCTTCCTTCTTGTGTTTCCGAGTTAAGTAAGATGGATCACCACGAGAGATTGCATGCTTAAGGTAAATCTTTATCTGTTTTGCTGTCAGACTTGATTTTTTGTTCCTCTTTTCAGTTAATGCCTGGACAGTGATTTCTTTCAGCTTCCTTTTTTTACACTTTCAAAGCAAGAAACTCAAGACTGTTGCACAAAACTTCATCAGCCATTAATTTCTGGCACATCTCCTGCATTTCACTGACTCAATCGTACACTTACATCAGGTTGCATGGAATAAGTCGGTCGATTTGATCACTCAGACTGGTCACATTGAAATGTACCGGCCCGCGCGGTGAGGCTGTGTTGTCGACAGGACCGGGAACAGGAAACCAATTTGCAGGAATGCTGTCCGCTCTTCCTTTCTTGTCCGCGTACATGATCTTCCTTTTATTGCTTTTGAAACTTCAAACACAAGGCATTTCCATACATCTTGTCGAATCTTGGCATGCATGCGCGTTTCAGTCATGCACGGGGAGTTTCTCATGCAGCAGATGCCTTTCTCCACTGAACGAGATACTTGGCAAGAAACTGTAAGATCTGCTTCTCTCTAGGGTACTGACTGGGGACAGAAATATGGAATTTAAACCATGTTTCCCAGGCCATGGCTCATCGTGGATATTGAGGCTTTGGTCATATTTTTAGTGACTGATTTGATATATTTATACATGGTTATATATTGATATTAGCTATACACTAAATAGTCACGAAGTTATTCAGTTATTCAAGTTATTCAGGCCTAGTTCAAACGTCGTATCTCACATGCGCCGTATCAAGAGAGCTAACAAACTGTAATGCTGTGACAGCCATTTTCACAATAACTTTTCACGAGTAGCTTTGATAAAAAAACAATCGCTGTTTTTTGTTTTCCTGGCCGATGGCACATGAATGATAAAGGCTCGTCACACCAAGTGTCGCGGCATCCATGCACACTAGAACGCATCTTTTTTCCTCCACAAAAAGGAAAACATGCTAGTTAACAAAGTGAACGCACACACATACACTACTGGATATTTTATTCGACAACAACAACAATCCTTAGAGTGGTTTTCATTTGGCCATGCATGAAGGAATAGACAAACTAGGTAATAGTTGATAGTAGACTCTAAAGTCATTGTTTTCTTTTGTTTCTTATCAACTACTACAAACTAAAGTCATTTTTCTCTCAAGGTCAATGAAAATCACTCTATAAACTTCTACAGTGACTATTATATTTATTATACTACAAACGCTTATATTTAAGTAAATATACAAAGAAGTTTATATCGAGTTACAAGTGAAAATGTACAAGTTTAGAACTTACAGATTATTAATTTAGCTATTATTAATAGTGTAAACAATAGGGTGATGGCACTTAGAGTGATTTTCATCGGACTGTGAAACAATTACTAATAGTCAGTGTTTAATAGTGTCTAAAACAAAAGAAAACAATGGGTGCAGAATCTATTAGTGTCTATTAGCTTAGTAACTATTTCACAGTCCGGTGAAAATCACTCTAATCACTCTAATCAGTGTCTAATAGTTTAAAATCAAAACAAAAGAAAACAATAGTGTCTACTTATGTCTGTTAGACTAATATCTATTTCACGGATTAAGTGCCATCACTCTAACCCGTAAAGCAAGTGTACTAGTAGTTAGAGTGTAATAGCCAGATAAATACAATAGAAAGGAACCTGGAAAGTATGGGTGGAAATAAAAAACAAAAACATACAACCACACAAACACGACAATTCACATCCAGTTTGCCTCGCCCTTATACAATAAAGAAAATTTCTTGATGTTACAAATATCAAGACAAAGCCGAAAAATGAGTTAAAATCCACCCATACTCCGTGTCGGTCTAGTCGCGCGGTTTTAGGCCTCTCGTTCTACCTTAATTTGAAACTGGTGTACATGTATAAGTTGCGAAAGCATCGTGAAATGACATCCATTTCAAGGTCTACGTTCCCCTGTTCTCCCATTATTAGAAACTAAGCCTTATGAGCTATTAAGTTTTAGTTTTAAAAGCGCCTTTTTTGCTATTCCTTGGCGCTCATTGACCATGTTGACCTCTTTTGTTATGCTGCAGCTGGTATCTTTTGCAAAAAACAAAGGATAAAAGATTTGACTAATAAACTACATTCCTGTCCTGTAAGTTTTTTATCTATATAGTAATTTATTTCTTCTTCTGTGACGGTGAAGGTACAGCTATGTCAACAGATGTGGCCACTGAGTCTGTCTCCATGTCGGAGCCATCCTAACAAAACAAAAATTGACGTCAGACACACGGCTCGACCACTGATGAACAATTAACAAATTGAACACTCTTGACGTCATAAAATGTTCAAAACTTTGCAGTGAAACCACTCGCTGCACTCGTGATTCCACTTGAGTTTTGAACATTTATGACGTCAAGAGTGTGTCAATAAGAGGACAGACAATTCAAAACCATCTTCAATTCGTTTTTTACAACAATTATTTGAGATAAAAGTAAAAAAATCCTTTTCAAACGGGGCAACAGAACGAGCGCGCGCGCTGAAACGCGTCAGCAGTGTGTCTGTCCTCTTATTGACACACTCTAATCAACCAATCAGATCGTGAGATTGGTATCAAGTGTTGTAAAAATGAAATTTACTTGTCTTTTATCCCAAACTTATTGATCAAGAAACGTTTCTTTCTTTGAGGTGCAATGGATGTGATTCATAAAAAGAGTTAATAAGGTCTGTTTGCTGACAAATTCTACCAACCACACCGACATCAGAAAAGTGACCCCATATGGTATTAGTATAGGAAATCGCACGATCTTGAGTACAATTCGGAATTAATAGGTACGAGTAATGTTTTGAAAGTTCTCAAAATAGGACGAGCCTTTAGGCGAGTCCTATTTGAGAGTTTTCAAAACATTTCGAGTAACTATTAATTCTGAATTGTACGAGAAGATCGTGCGATTTTTTATTTATAATACACTATCGTTGCCATAGCGACTTAATAGGTACTCTACAGAGTACAATTAACGATATAATTGTACTCCTCTCGTCCAATCAGAATCGAGTAATTTTGTATAGTGTATTATAATTCATTGTAAATGCTCATCGTTTTTTTTTTTCCTGTTTGATCATTATCATCGCCGTTGTTTTCGTCAAGAATTTTAATTGCCATCATCATCATCATTATCATCAACAGCATTGCCATAATCATCGCCATCACTACACAAACTAGAAATTAGTAGCAGTAAGTTTTATTGGGGCACGCATTGCCACAGCAACGATAAACATTGAAATCACTGAAACTTAAATACTGAGTGCTTTTGATGCGATCCAGAAAATCCAATAGCATTTCGCACTTATATGGTATCAGGCAAATCGTATAGTTTAGAATCAAGAAATTTTATATGTGTGATTTTAAGGAAATCGCAAAAACACTTTTCATGTCACAAGGAGTCGCTCAGCATTGTTTAAAAAAGACTAAATAAGGTGACTTTTAAAGTTCTTCAAAATCGTCCTTCATTTTATGTTTTGATTAAGGAATATAAAACGCGCGCGCATGTCTCTGTGCTGTGTCATAAACACGATGGAAGATGTAGAGCAAGAGAAATGCAAGCTTAGGAACACGAGGCGTAGCCGAGTGTTTCTCTTGCTTTTCGAGTGCTCTACATCTTCCAGAGTGTTTATATCACAGTACAGAGACATAAGCGATCGTTTTATATTGCTTTTATAAAATATTTTCGAGGTTTTTTTTTGAGCGAGCCATGTCTCTATCCCCTGCATGATATAAACATGGTAGCCAGCCAATCAGCACGCGCGATATATCTCAAATATTTTATAATACTTCATAATTTTGAGGATTATCTCATTCATAATGTTGTTGTTGTTAATGTCTTCTTAACGCAGTATCGCTGTGATTGTCTAAGCAACAATATCTGATAGCGTCATTTCCATTGATTTAATGTACTAATGGCTAATGAACGAGGAAAAACTAAGTGTTTCGTCGTTCATTAGCCAACTTTCCTATTTCATTTAGCTACGTTACTCTCGTCTTGCTAGGGGCATTAAATCGAGTATACAAACAAGAGTATAGTACGATTTGGCATATCTCCAAGCTATTGTGGACACTTGTCTTCACACAGCTGCTCTGATGCACTTCAAATCTAGGTGGATAAGTTACCACAGTGCAAAGTAAATAACTAAACAACAATGTGCTTGCATGAACAGAACAAAATAAGGAAAGGAGATCACCAATAATGATACAGTATAAACCTTCCGCTAATAAAGATAACTCAATGTATTCCTATTACAAAACATGACTTTGCCTTTCGAGATAGCGGCGGGAAGGGAAGGGAAGGAAGGGAAGGAAGGGAAGGAAAGGATGAGGGCGAACTTGGAACTCCAGGCGAAATACTTTTGCAAAGATTGATGGACGTCAAGGAAGACAGATCTTGTTCAAGACGTCTCATCTACGCTGTTTTTTTCAGATATTTAAATATCTGAAAAAAATCGCGTAGATGAGACGTCTATCTTATGAATCAAATGATCCCTACGCACAAACATATACTTAAAGATTTTGTTTTTCATTATTGCCCCAGCAAAAACATAAGTGTTAGTGTCAGTATAAGTTGGTTCTATTGTATTCCAGTCTTTTGTTTGGCATTTATGACTACATAGCTGTGCTCTGATAAACGAAGGAGACGCCCGCTCTTGTCCAAGAAGCTTTCAGGGCAACATGTTTTAGAACAGTTATATATCGGTAATCGACACCTCTCTATATGATGATGATGATGAATATGATGATGATGATGGAAACTATACTGATTTATTCTTCATATGGTTTTGCTTCGTCTGCGTTCATGTTTCCAATACATAATTTCCGACCTTTCGGATCGATAGATCCATCGTCAGGGAATGAAAAAACGATAACAAACGACAACAAATACAATTCCAGCGTGTGCACGCACTTCAATTGTCAAAATGAGTATATATCACGCGCTGACATACTGATTTAGTTCCCCACGTTGCACAGAAAAAGGGGGATAACGATGCCTGCTGATAGGAAAACTATAACGAAAGTTACTTCTAGAATCATGCCGTTAGGCACGCGGCGGAACGCGTAACAATTCTTCTAAATGACGTCATAGATTTTTAGGACAAAAAATAAATAAACTTTAGAAAGTGTTCGCAAAAGCTATTTTTCCTATAACTTCTCAAAGAAATAACCCACGAACCAAAGACGTCTCAATAGGAAATGCAAACGGAAGACAATTGTTAGCTGTAGCTCTAAGGTATGAACCAGTTGTACTGGCCGCTGCATGAAACCTTGTTATAACTTCAGTAATGATCGTGACCTTGACTAAGTTCACTTTTCACAGACACGTGCGTATCTCAAGACAAAGATCAGACGTTCTAGAACAGCGGAGAGAGATAAACAATAACAAGATTACGACGACAGAAGTGCAACAATATAAAGCTGGCAAATTGAGCTGGTTTCTTGACAAAAGCATTCCTTTTGTTCACGTCAGCACTTCGACATTATATTTGACTATGCCACCAGAGGTATTTGAATGTGACATAAATCCAGTCTTTTTGAACACCAATATATATGCTAGAATACAAAGTCGAACGGTTTAGTTAAGAGACGTAACTTGCTTAGAAAAAGGGCTTAGATACCTAAACTATCTCCAAATACCTTAGGGTTGCTAAACGATTTCTCTGGAGGAGGATTTGGAAGATACTTAGTTTAGGGATTTTTGGGGGAAATAACTTCTATTAAGACTGACCAAGAATACCAAAGAATTTTAGCTTTAGGGAAAACATAATTTAGTGCTTTTGATTAACTCGCAAAAATTCATGGTAAATTTGTTGTCGATAAAAATAGTAACTTCGAGGTATACAAAGGTTCAGTGTTTTTGTTAGAGGAAGGAGTACAGATTTGGGACGCCGTAATGGAGCCTTGCTCTGTGGAGCTTTCCTGCCCAAGTATTGAAGCCTGTGAATTAATAAACTAAATAGATTGTAGAAGAAAACATGATTTGACTGACAAGCAGCTGCTCTGTGCTGGAATAATATAAATATTTTTTGAAACAGGTATATAATCTAATCTATACAACAGTTAATAACATAACATCTTGTGTCTTTTGTGAAAAGAAAAGAGTTTCACAGTTTCATGAAGCACAGATACGAGAGAAGTTAAATAGCTAAATGTAAGCTCCGCTGAATAAAATACACCAAAAAGGTTTGAGTCCCACCAGAGATCAGAAGTTTACCCTTGTTTTGTAAGGAGCTAGAAAACGGTTGGTTCATAACGTATCTATTTTTGGTGCTACTTCGCACGTACCGTAAGTGCCCTCTTGCCTTTAGTGAATAGGTTTCAATACATGTATTGAACAATCGGCTGATAACAAAGAAAGAATGAGACACTTTGTGTTGTGACACGCGACCCTGGCTAATCACTGAAACGACTTTCTTGAAAAGTTTCCAAAAGAAAAGTTCAAATAGGCACGTGGCAGACCGTTTGAGTCCAATTAGGTAGTTACTTACAATACCACGTAATAACAATAAATACAACAACTGATAGTCGCGCGCACCGTACTGTGTAGCAATAGACCATTGTCTTTTGATATTTGGCTGAATGACAGCGGATATTGCGGTCCAAGTCGAGACTCGCAAGAACTGATCAGTGTAACTCAGTAAAATATCAGCTCGAAAGCGAACTCATAATCTATGATAAATTTGACAAATGACAACTGTAACGAGGAAATTGTAATCCGTTCAGGAGGACAAACGTTCGAATAGTAAGACATCAACACTGATGCACTCTAACCTAGTTTATAACCTTATAAAATAACTATGATATAACGCGCGCTCTGATTGGCCAAACGACGCGTTTCGCGCGTTCTCTATGAGAACACACAGCACGCGCGCGCACATTCTCAAACTTTCTCCAACGAGAAAAAAATAAAAACTTCAATTGCTACGCCTCGTGCTTCTCCTAACACTTCTCTCGTCTTCTTACAATTCCCGCGTGCTCCTATAACTCAACATAGCACGCTGCCTCGTTTTCTATTTCTCTAGTATACCACCGTGGTTCAGTTGTTGGAAATGTGATTAGTGCTAACTCAGGGCCAGGAAAATTTTTCATTTAACCCACGATTTTTGAACAAGCAAACTAGTATTCATTTATCCGACAATTTTTTCCCATCATTAAGTCAAAGCAGAACATGGTTAAAATCATCAACTTTTCCAACTAAAACGCGAGCAAATTCAAAACTTTTTGCGTTAAAGTCAAAAGGAAACGTGAATTATAAAGCTGCCTTTACACACGTGTTAGTCTGAAGGCAAACCTAAACAACAGCTTTCAACAATAAAAGGAAACTACAAAGAGAATTGTTTATGTAGTAGGCACGTGCCATGTTCTATAGACCACTAATTCCACTAATTGACTGCTACACAGTACAGTGACACATACAATGACAATAGACACGAACAGGCAGGTAGACTATTAATAGCGTTACACCGACAGATGGTAAGGGTCTACACAACACTACCAGTATAACATGAAAAATAAATACAAACTTGCCAATCTCTGGAATATTTGACAGAATCCCTGAAAGCCCCATAAGAACTAAACCGGCCAGGATTAAGCCAAAACATGTTTCTATCATCATTAGTCTGGTGTTTTTCTTCATCGTATATAAATAGGCATTCATTTCCATTCTTCCTTACCACTGATGATGGCAACTTGCCCAAACATGTTTTGGCTTAAGCCTTCGCTTAACCAACAACTAAAAGTAGTTCCGGAGCCTTAGATTTCATCAATGAATTTCCTTTAAAATTCTATCATTCAGAAATCATCGTTAAGCAATTCAAAAACCGAGAAAAAAAGATAGGGTCATCGTATTGGTTACTGAGCTAAAAGATGTCGTAAAAGGTGGTATTTTCAATGATTCGCGGCGATTTTTCTCGAAATGCACGTAATCGTTATGGTCTGAAGAATACGAACAAATTTTTTCCTAGAAAAAGCCCAGACTGTGTCAAAAGATAAATCTGAGGTTTATCTAACAGTTTTAATCGTACGTATTGTTTGATGAGTTGCAAATATGAGGGCATTCTAGAAGGGAATCCCAACCCAATTCGTGTACGAGTTGTAAAAGTGTGGAAAATTTACGACTATCCCATCAATGAAGTTGTATGTTTATCTTATAAATCGAAAAAGTGATAAGTACTATCTTGAATAAAAACAAGGAAAAACAGTGGGTCACCGTCGGTATTATTTCAAGAGTTATGAGAAGTACAAAAGAACAAACACTCCGCAAACGAACACCCAATATCACCCATTTTAGCGATTTTCTTGCCGACTGTTTCGATGGATAAGATTAACTAAATTCAAAAGTTCGAGGTTAAATACCTACATTAGCGCCCAGACTCAAGAAGCTTACGCTGATAAACTTCCAAATTTCAACACGCGGCATTAGCAACGAGCGTCATAAGACTACCCCTTCGATAACTACTTTCTACCTATAACCAGAGGTCGTACGCCCAGAAAATTCAATAAATCCAGGAGTTTCAAGGAGGATTTTCAGATTATTTCCAGGAGTTTTCTAGGATTTTTTCACTAGTTCACTCAAGCAAAATACATTTGAATAACGTCATTTTTTACTGGCTGAGTTAATGAATGTAAACGGAGCTTTTAGCAAACATATATGCACAGTAAACGTACACCTATTCGTTTCTGTTTTCCAGGAGTTCTCCAGGAATTTATTAAAAAATCCAGGACTTTCAAAGACTTTCCAGGAAGAAAATAAAAATCCAGGATTTCCAGGAGGCGTACGAACCCTGCATAACTAAATGCTGGATGATTTTTAAAGAAAAAAAGTCTTATGCATTTATTCAAACAATGCAACGCTGCATTGATGTCGCAAGTATCAGTCTTCGAATCCACCTGATGTACTAACCTAAAATAATTTTTTCCTGGTAAAAATAATTGTTTCAAAAACTATAACACTCGCTCGCTACTACTTCTCACAGCCCCCACCAGCTCGTACAAATTGATTATGGTTAATTGTTATTGACAGCTGTCGCATTTGACAAGGAACTTGATGACTTACATCACTACTATCAGCTCTTTCAGATGGTGGACATGAGTCCGACTCCTTGTCGTCTAACTCTCCTGGGGTACGGGAACGAGGAGGTCTGCCGCGACGTTTCTTCTAAAATAAAAAACAAGAAGCATTGCAACGCATTAACAGCAAACAATGCACTCTTATCAGCGTTTTTGAGGAATTCACTGTGCACGTTAGTTATTTATTAGCCACCAAATACTACAATGTTATAATGGAGTTTTATACATGCTAAATTGTACTCACCCCACCCATTTCAAGTCGGGCTTTTTCTACAGACTGCTTGCCCAGTTTAATACGCATCTTCAAAGAGGAAACACTACCACCTTTTAACAAAAAAATACGATTGTTAATAATGACTATTTGTTATCATCATCGTCGTCGTCGTCGTCATCATCATCATCATCATCATCATCATCAATAACGTCTAGATCAATTGAACAATGAAATGTCCCAGGTTCTACTATCAAACCCCACTCATAAAACAACAACATGTTATTTTAATGGTGTTAGCGAAATCCTGGTTTGTACTTTTGCACACGTTCTACGCCTGACACTCATGATGATCATCCTGTCAGGATCTAGCGATGTGCATCCCATTATGTGAGATAGTTTTATTACATAGCCTATACAGTAGATTTCGTATGACTAGTGAAAACGGCACCGCACGGTCACATCACGATTACGGCAGGAATTTTGAATGTTTTTATAGACAACACGGCACTGACACGGCCAGGACACGGCACGGTCCTTTTCACACTCATATGAAATCTGCTCTACAGTGATCCTTGGGAGGGGAAGGGCTAGGAGGAAAAAATTCGGAAAGGGAAGACAATCTCCTCTCATTGAACAGGCTTACTAACGATTGTTTTCATGTTTTACCACAAAACTCTACGTCAAGAATGTATACAGTAGCAGGTCTATATCTTTTTATCAGGCCCGCCGCCAATGGTCGTTTGAAGAGTGGAACGACCCCATATCCTCCCCCCCCCCCCCCACCCCACCCCCAAACTAAGGTCCTAGCAACGCGCCCGTCTATCTCATGAAAAATTACTTGTTTTAAAATGTCTCTTGCGATCACCGTAAAAGGTTGGTATATGGTGTTTCAAAACGACATTATTCTATTTACTATTTTTGTACATAATACGATGATGCCAGTGCAAAGATATTGTCTGCCGTCCCATTTAACTATAGTTAACTCCCTGGTTATCAGTGGTTTGGTAACCATTGTTAAGAATGTGTTAGATTTCCGTCACAGACTTTAAACTATATTTATTAGTAGGCAAGTTTACCTTCAACGTCAGAGGACACTGAATCCCTGTCATCTCCATCCCCCTACAAGACAAATACGATTAGAAATTCACTTGCAATAGCATGACTATAGCTGGCCTTTAAAGAGGGAAGGGAACAAGGAGAAAGCCCTGTGGTAAACCCTAACTTAACACGTTATACCAAGGATTATTAGTAATACAATACCATGCTTATTCGGCAACAACAACACATGACTAAATATTCACTACAATCTTATCTGCACACTTTATGCTACGGTGCGCACATTGTGGGCAAATTTGAAGGACAAAACATTCAGTGAAGATTTTGTTAACATACGCAAGATTGTAATAAAGTTCTCAAGGTAAAAAATAATTCAGAAACAAACAAGATTGTGAAAAAATTGTATTGTACATTCAAGGAGGAAGGACTATAGGAAAAATATTTATATATCTACATATCTGCATCTATCACTGTGTTTGTTGTTGTTTCAACTCAACTCAACTCAACTCAACTCAACTCAACTCAACTCAACTCAACTCAACTCAACTCAACTCAACTCAACTCAACTCAACTCAACTCAATTCAACTCAACTCAACTTCTCTATAGACCCTTGAACAACCAATACCTCTTCTTTATCTGTAGTTTCTTTATCACTCTCTTCTCCTTGTAGTTGCTTAGGGATTATGAGTTCTTCACCAGCTTTGACTTTACCAAGAGCGTGAACAAATAATGACTGCAACAATTTAAAACAGTATGGTGTGTCAAGTCCTGGTAGGGACTTCCCCTGATTAACAGTAATTGCCACATTAATGTAATCACATGTCAGTAGTCAGGATGACAAGATGGAGCGTTACTTTGGCATATTTTCCGTAAAGCATGCAATTATAAATAGCCTCCCAGCACAAGTTAATCTGTGTCTGCTTACCTGCAGTCTGATGGAATCTTCATAGATCTAAAAATAACAACATCATATCACACATCTTTGCCCAGTGGATTAGCGATACCGTATTTACTCGAATTAGCGCCCCGGCGCTTATTCAAGGGAGGCGCTTTTTCGAGTAAATATACGGTAACCCAATATTAAATCTAATTATACTACTGTTACCACTACCAATCCCTGACTTTTCCCTGGTTATTTAATGACAAATTCCATTTTTTTTCCTTGACTTTTTACTAAATATAAATTTAAAACATTTTCTATTTCACCACAATCAATGATATCAAATACTTTAGGAATTCCACACACAAACAATAATAAACCAGAGCCCACATTACTTTCGGCCTGCGGTCACGTCAAGCATGCGCAGTAGCATAGTTTAACAATTTGAGAATGAGTGACACATTTACATATTTCGACCCCTCACTATAACTCATCGATTTGTAATCCACGAGTTAAAAACCAACCTGGTGAAAGTGTGGTTTGACTTTCCCAACAAAAAATTCCCTGGCATTTGTGACATTTTTACAATTTTTTTCTGACCTAATACCTCTGATATTTCCCTGACATTTCCCTTGAAAAATTCTGAGAATTCTCTGACTTTTGAAATCAGTCGGAACCTTACTTAATAAAATCACTGATTTAGAAAGTTCCAATGGAAATCCACAGAGATATGAAGTTTTGAAATTTGCTAATTTTACAGAAAACTGTATGACTGGGGGTATCCATACATTTTCTATAAAATTTCACAATTTGAAAAATTCCTTTTCTCTGCCGATTTTCATTGCAACTTTCTAAATTTTTGAACAGTTACTAAGTGAAACATGCTGTTTAGTATTTTAGGGATCATAACGTCTTGGGTTGAAAAAAAAAATTATCAATGCTAATAAGCGGCGGCCATTTTGGAGAAAGGTCTATTGAGCCCATTGCTGTAGGAATACTGCATGTTGTGGTCTGCATAACACGGCCATGTCATACATTTGTACTTACAATTGACCCCTCCATGTTATATGTCTGTGCATTCCTACACATTAGAATAAAGTCTTCCTCAAGGTCCTCTAGACTTCTGTAACGATGATGAATTGATACGCTCCTGAAAATAAAACAAAATAGTATTTTTTCCTAATTCATTTTCCCACTTTTGCATTCATTTACTCCATATTCATTCTCTCTTCCTTTCATTCATTCACTACCTATGTGAAAGTGTACTTTCTGACCCTTATCTTCCTTATATCAACAGGCTGTTTAATGATCTGATAGTAGTCAGGGAGGTCTTTTTTGGTAGGTAGAACCATAAACACTTCAGCCAAACAACGTCCACTTTCCCTATACAAAACAATAATAGATTGAAGAAAATCATAAACATGTACACTGTATGCGGGGTACCCTTTAAACACAACATGCATCTCTTTCTTCAACATTTCATGAAACAGAGTTGCACCATGCGTCCACTTCTGCAACAGTTACAGAAATAGTGGAACATTTGGCGCACGGAGATACGGATTTTATCTTCGAGTGTTGAAAAGATCTCTCACGAGTGAGCGCAGCGAACGAGTGAGAGATTCACACGAGAAGATACAAATTCGTATCTCCAAGCGAACATGTGATATTCTATTTATCATATAATTATCAAATCAAGAGACAACAAACTATCTTTAGAGTAAATGCGCTCACTCGTGAGAGATTGCTCTTTAAGTCTCACAATAGATTCTTTGTCATGTGCCTCCTCTGCCCCTACTTTAGTGAATTAGGGTGTGTTTTAAATTCTAATTTGGAGTGAGCTTCCAAACCCTGTTCTATAATAATGATAGAAAATATAATGGGTATTATCAATCTGATGGAAATTCAAGAGAACAGAAGTTAACTTTGTACTTGGCTTCAAAATATTTCAACTATCGGTCAAATACACTGCTTGCAAGCATTGGAATCTTGATGGAGGCAAATTTACTCTTAGGAAAGGAAATTAGGCTTTTGGCTGTGGATCAAGTGTTGTCATTATCGGGGTTCACACAGAAACTGGGAAACAAAATTCCATGATATTTCTAAGTCTTTTTTCATGAAGTCCTTTTGGTCCAATTTCATGATCTCAAAGTTGGCAGTTGTTCACACACCACCAAGCCAGAGATTTTCGTGTATGTCCTCATCCATCTTCAGCTGAAAACATTTTTGGAAAACGTTTCTATGAATTTAGTTTTTTCCCTATATTTCATGACTATTCCATGACCGTGTGAGCCCTGCATCCACAGGAGAGACACCAAGCAGAGAAAACGCGAGAAACAGGTAAAAAAATGAACAGTGCCAAGCTGTAGCTACATGCAGTGTTGCAGGAAATTAAAGCACTTACTCATCAACGTGTTTTGTGATGTACTTTACAAGTCTCTTCATCCTCTTAGTCAGCTCTGGGGGATTGGGGGCCATTTTTACTACAACAGAGAATTTTCTCGTGAGATACTGTTCTAGTGCCAATATCCAATAGTGATTTTGTTTCCATGGTTTTTGTCATTTAGAAGCTTAAAGGGACTGTCAGATGACAAGTACAATAAAACGTATTCTATGTAGAAAATTCATGAAGAATAAATACTAAAGCTAGAAGTTATATTTTCTACTGAAGTACACTGGGTTGCCTGTGGTGATCAATGATATGCCTTTGTTTATCTGCACGTTTCTTCAGATTTTGGCAAGGATTTAGCTGCTTTTTGACTACATTTTGTAATTCAAATATTTGTTGAATGGATAGTTAGCTTTCTTGTCCGAATCATAAATAAACATGTAAACAACAAACAATAAGTACCACTACTTGACATCATCACAGGAAAACCAATGCATTTCTGTAGAAAATACGATTTTACATCTATCAGCTTCAATATTTATCTATGCATTTAAATTTCAGTTCGATTTTAAAACTCAACATCCTTTTCTACAAAAAATAATTCATGATGTATATGTCATCTGACTGTCCTTTTACAGCCAAAATCATTGCATCGTGACCAGCAAATTACAAATTTTGTTTTGATTTTGGGTTTTTCTGAGCGTCAATCAGTTTGGGGGCGGAGCTTCTTTCAAATCAACCAATCACTGAACGAGTTCATGAAAGCTCCGCCCACAAGAATGATGGATGGATCAGAAAAGACCAAAATCTTACCGATGTTGGAGGTCGCGATGCAACGATTTTTGCTGTAAACAGTTCAGCACATCAGGAGCAGGCTGTATTTGTATTTTCTAAAGTACAGTTAAAAGAATAAAACCCTACCTGCTGGAGGCCTTCCTCTCTTCTTTTTCACCTATAAACCACAAATTATTGTACTCAGTTGCTTAATACTTAAATGTTATTCTTGTCTCTTTTAGCTGTTTGACTGCCAGGGAAGTTTATAATATTTTATAGGTTTAGCAAATGCATGTGAGATGACACATCAGGGGTCCTTAAGGCAGGGCCCTGCCCCAACAATTATTATATAATTTAGGAAAATATGTGTGGAAGCACTGAGGTAACAGTGGGAGTACTTACTATTTAGTATTTTACTATTTATTGTATTTTTAATTTGTGTCCCCAATTAGTGCCACCTCGGCGCTAGAACGACTAGACACCTTAATAAAGATTATGTATGTATGTATGTATGTAGTAATCAGATGCTAATGTAATGTATAGTTTACCTTTGGTGAGTCAGCTTCATCTCCATCTCGTTTCCTCTTCTTATTCATTTTCCTTGTCTTCTGCCTTTCTTCAATCTCCTCTAGCGATCCATCTTCAATAGCTTTTAACCACTGCTTTTCAGTTAAGTGTTCACTATAGTCTACTTCTTTACGTTGACGTGAACCACGCCCAAATAGTTTTTCATCCTCTTCCTCCCATGTTAACCTCTCAACCTGTCATAACCAGTTGCAGGTTTTCAGCAAAAGATTGTATTTACATAAATATGTCACAGAACCCCAAAACAAGCTCATATTACACTAAAGGGCTCATAAAATTATGCTGGTTAGTGTCAACACTGGGTTAATCTAACAAAAGCCAATGATTTTTATCCTGAGCTAGCACTAACTCACTTTCAAATGAAGGGTTCTCTGTGGAAATGACCTAAGTGACTTTTTGATGGATGTCCTGAGATTAATTTTTCCAGCACAGGAAAGTCAATTATACCATTATATACCACTGAAAAAATATCACCAAAAAGTCACTTAGGCCGTTTTCACTATGAACCCTTCAAACAACTGAGCCCAAAAGGCTAACCTCAGCATCATCTTTCATGATCCACTGTGGAAGTTCTTCTGCTGCCATCAACCTTGGACGATTACCTTCCTGTAGTAAGATGAAACAATAATCCAGTGAATACATTTACAACATTTACAAACGAGTGGTTAGGGGAACATGGTTAAGTGTCAACCACCAATGCTGTAGTCTATACATTAAAACCAGAGATCTCTCTACAGCTAAGTGTAGAGCACACAATCCTAACCCTCCACGTTAAAAAAACAACATCAACCACTTCAGAAAAATCTTAGTCCCAGGTGGAAAGTGAATTATGTATATACATGGAAAAATTTTTTTTTTCTGAAGTAGTTTATGTTGCATTTTTAAATTTGGAGTTATTACTTCTATCTTCAATAATATATATGTATAATTTATCATTTCTCACAGTAAAAAAATGGCCCAACTTGGGGTTTACCTGGGTCTAAACTGAGAATCTCAGCTGTTCTATTTTTAAAATCTGTAATACCCAAACTTGTGTCAAACGTTTTACAGAAATACGCTACATTCTAATAGTAAAGTGCATAGCCTGTTACCTGAACCCTCAACAAATAAATACATGTACAATCTTAGAAATCCGAGGATATTTCCGTTGTACAAGTGCAGAACTAATCGTTTATCATAGTCCTTGAGTTTTTCAATTCTAAATTATTGTACCGATTGAGAATTGCTATTGAAGATTTTGGAATAAAGTTGTTGTTGTTGTTGTTGTTGTTGTTGTTGTTGTTGTTGTTGTTGTTGTTGTTGTTGTTAGACCCAGGGAAGCCCCATATTTAACCCATGCTGGGAATTGACATTTTTTTTCCTGAAATTTAGAAACTGATGGATTTCAGTATATGTCACGTCACTGATAGAATTCAGTGCTATCTCACACTCAATCCTCAGATAATCATACGAATTCCAGTAGCTCAGTGGTAGAGCATCCATCGAGATAAGCAGAAGGTCATGGGTTTGGTTCCCACCTGGGGCTTCTGTGTTATTACTTCTATATTCAAAACATATGTATAATTTACTGAAAGGAGTGATGATATAAATCTTTTTAAAATCCTGCAACCCATGTTGATTCCTCTTTAAGGCCAACAGTACAAGCTGGTTCTGAAGGTATCAACCTTGATGATGTGTTTTATGTCTAACCAAACCTTTACAACTCAGATTGAAGAGAATTTTTTCCTCAGCTCACCACACATGAAAGGTACTTAAAACCAACAATTTGTCATCAACTTACCCTGTGTAGTGGCATAAGGGGATTGAGGAGATGGGAGGGGGGAGGGGGAAGAGGGGGATTGGGGAGAGGAAGGGGAGGGAATAGCGTTCCCCCTCCCCTTACGCCACTACACAGGCTATCATCAACTGTAAGTGACACTAACCCATAACCTTCAAGATAGTGGATGGAAGCCCTACCCCAGAGCTGCCAGCAGTCTAATGGGAAGAATCAACAGACTGAGTCTGTGTTAAAAAAACAGTTTAAAGTTTATGTTAAGTTGTATTTGTCTTTACCCTCATATTTTGTCTTCTTCTTTCTTTATCCATTCGCTGAAAGATAATGCAGTCAGGTGTAAACTCTTATACAGCTATCACATAAAACAGTGATACTATTAACCAACCAATAATTGACATATAAATCAATAGCTCACTGTACATGCCCAAGTCACAACAAGAGGCAAAGAAATTTGAGTAGACTTGTCTAGCAATAGGGCAATAAAGCAATTTTTGTATGACTGGGAAAATGGCATGTTACAGAAATTTTGAATGTTTTTACATACAGCAAAGACAAGTGATCATGATTGCATCATGCCAGTGAAGATTCTCAATGATGGGTAGTGTTTTATGCATGTGCTCTACTGTGCAACAACATATACAGTACCAAAGGTTTTCTTACCTGGAAAATCTCAAATTCTTCTTCATGTCTAGCAATCATTTGATTAACTGTCTCATCATCAGGTACTTCGCTTTCCTGCAAACATATGTACATGACATGTCACTACTGAAATTGATATCAAAAGGAAGTGATAAGTTTTTAAAACTGGGTACACGTGGTGGTTTAGTCCGTCAAACACGAGCCTCCTTTTATGACTTAAGGGTACCCTACCCACACACTGACTCTGGCATCAAGCATACATAGGCCTATAGTGCTAGTAAACTCTTCAATGATCTCAGTTCTGATTTGAAACAGCTCACCACTCCTCCTCGTCCAGTCACGCCTAAATCTCTGATTTCAACTCTTTCCTCCATTAAGCTCAAGTTAAGAAACCTGTTTCCTTCACGCCTGAATTCTTGAGACCATTATTTTAGAAGATCTCCTGTGCTCAAATTGCCGCTATTCTTTATACTGCAATTGTTATTCATAGTGACTGATGCTTCATTGTGAACCCCTTATCTCAACCCCTATTTGTATTTCTACTCCTGTGAAATTCTTTTGAACTCAACATTCAAACCAATTAACTATTATTTAACTTTCATATTCTATAATTAAAACTACATATCAATATTCATATTTGTGTTTTGTCTGTAAAAATGAATTTGTTTGTAAAGAACATATGTTTGTATTATTCATATAATTGATTTAATCTTTATTTTGAGGGCCGTATGTTAGAAAACTGCAATGGGTTAATGCACCTCCCTCCTTAAATAAAGTTATTGTATTGTATTGTACTCATGCTTTGGTTTACTTTTGCTTGTGTAAGATTTTTCAAGTCCAACCCCTCCTCTTGCGACAGCCCCTGAAGGAATTTAAATGTGGCTCACTAATTAGTACTCTTGACAATCTTTTACATTTTAAACCAAAATATTCAACTGTTAAATTTATAGGTATGGATGAGACTATCAGACCAACAAATACTTTTCAAACATATATACCTATTACTTATAATTCACTCAAAAAAGAAGTGTGCCATTGCCTAACAATAAGCACTTTTAATAACATACTAGGTACGTACTAAGCTGGATTCTTGAAATGTGAACACTAGCTAACTTGCCCACAGATAAGCCACATCTACTTACATCTTCATCGGAGCAATCTTCATCAGTGCTTAGCAGTGCTACAAGGAAAGCTTTACGCTCACTGGACGTGGAATTCTGATTAAACATACCAGCTTGAATGACCTGAGATGCAACAAACAAAGTTAACAGGTATCCAGTGGGTTGGCAATCAAAAACTTTTGCATGATTTGCATGATTTAGAGGTTTGAATCTCAACCAGCAGTGGCGGATCCAGGGGGGTCGAAGGCAGTCCACTGGAACCCCCCCTTGAAGGTTTTAAGCCATTTTTCTGTCAATCATTGACCAATCAATAGAGTCTATACACAGCTGGGTTTAAAAAACTGGAACCACCCGCGGAAAAATCCTGGATCCGCCACTGACCAGAAAATTCAGCCTTTTCTTCAAAGCCAAGCATGGGATAGGCATAAAATTAAGAAACACGGATCCAAAGTTATTTTCATTAGTTGCTCATTTGCAACAGTCAAAACATCATAACAAGTTTATTTGGAGATCATTCTTGCATGCTTGGTTTTATCCACCTTAATCTCAAGATTTATTTCATCTATTTCAAATTCTCCCATATGCATTGCTAAAAGAAATTATAGCTTTTTCTATAGCTATGACCTCGTGTGATAATGTCACACAACGACATCACAAAATGTGAAAGTTTCTGTCATTTGCTGCAGCAATGGTTACACAGGGGTGGATTCAGGATTTTGCAAAGGGGGTGTCTCAAATAGGCCTCTTGAGAGATGACGTCACATCCAAGATGGCGGCCTCCTAACAATGGAATCTGATGATGTCATCTCTTAAGAAGCCTATAGAAAAAAAGGGTAAGTACAGCGCTAGGGGGGTGTCTGGTGCACCTATGGACACCCCCTGGATTGGCCCCTGTTATACATAAATAAGGGGTGCTATTGACAGGTCAATGTCCCTTTAGCAACTTATTTTAACACCAAGTTGAGTACTGTTCCACTTACATGTACAATCAAACAGATAAATACTGCATCAAACAAGTGAAATGAAAGAACAAAAAGCAGCTTACCTTTTCATCTACATTGAGTTTATATCTGGCAGCAGCAAGAATCTTTTCTTCAATACTGTTAACAGTCATTAGTCTTAATACTCGTACTTCCTTCTCTTGGCCAATACGATGAGCTCGGTCTTGAGCTTGTAAATCCTATCACATGAAATAATGTTAGAATTCTAACTGTCCCACTAAATAAATATATATAATTATATTTTGGTTATGTGAATTCCATTTGCATGCCTTAGAACAACTTCAGGATCTTCCTATGAACAGCACCTTCTACAAACAGCATGCTTACCTGATGAGGATTCCAGTCACTGTCAAATATTACAACTGTGTCAGCAGCCTGCAAGTTCAGTCCAAGACCTCCAGCCCTTGTACTGAGTAGAAATACAAAGTAAGGAGAATCTGGTGCATTGAAGAGACTCAACAATTGACCTCTGTCTTCTGACTTGGTTGTACCATCAAGACGAAGGTAAGGTAGACCTGGAAATAAACAATATATATTGGTTAGCTAATAGTTATGGCAAATATTTTTTGAGTGAAATTATTGAAATTATTTAGAACAACACAATTTCATTTCAGGAAATGTCCACACGAATCTACTATCCGCCATACTTTGAGACATTGCTGCTGGCTATTGAAAATCGAAGCAATGAAACCAAACGGCTCTTTTAATTTAAGAGCCACCACATTCATAAAAGTCAAATCTTGGTGCTTCCAATGCTATTTTATTTCTCTACCATATTATTTCCTTTCTTTATGATGAAAAAATGCCCTAATAAAGCTGAATATACCTAATATTACCTTACCGTTACCTCACCGTCATCTTACCGTTACCTTACTGTTACCTTACCGTTATCTTACCATTACCTTACCATTACCCTACCATTACCTTACCGACCACATTCTACCGTTACCTTACCGTTATCTTACCAACCACTTACCGTTAAACGACCTTACCATCATCTTACCGTTACCTTACCATTACCTCACTGACCACATTCTACCATTACCTTACTGACCATTTACCAACCACTTACTGTAAGTTACCTTACCGACCACTTACCATATGGTGCAGATTGTTCATGATTACCGACATGCACTCACGAGAAAACATTTCTTGCATGAAAATTTAAAGTTTTGTACTCTACCTAAAGCTAAATATTTTGTAATGCCAAGGTCACTAGGACCTATTAGCTCAGAAAACAACTCCAAGAATGAACACTGTCTGTACCAGGTATTTTTTCAATATAGTTTGATGTAAAATATTTTTGTTTAATTCCTTTCCCCATTTTATTAAAAACATAAAGACTAGAGGCTGGCTAGAAAACTTTCCATTTTACTTAGCCTCTAGGCTCTAATATTATTAAAGACTGTATTGTAAACATAGCAAACTTGTTTACACTTTTCTTTCTTTCTTTCTTTCTTTCTTTCTTTCTTTCTTTCTTTCTTTCTTTCCTTCCTTCCTTCCTTCCTTCTTTCTTTCTTTCTTTCTTTCTTTCTTTCTTTCTTTCTTATAACAATTGTAATTTTCCTTATAAAAAAGAGCAATAAAGAACACACATACATACATGATAAGTAACAGTATTTATCATATAATTATTTATAAAATACCTATATTTCTTAAGTTCGAAAACTTGTTCTTTTCACTAGTGAAAATAACATGTTCTTTTCACTAGTGAAAAGATCGTTACCATGGTTAATTGAGCGCATTTACTCTGTTGTCTCTTGATTTGATAATTATATGATAAATAAAATATTACATGTTCGCTTGGAGATACGGTTTTATCTTCTCTTGTTGAAAAGACTCCGCGCGCCCATGTAATATCCTCTATATCATTATCACCATCAACAGGCTGTCATCATCCCTCATCATCTCAAGCATGCAGTATTTAATTAGTAATAGTATAATAGTTATTGTTTACCTTTCCAATTGAAGTAATCTTCCAGAATAGTCATAAGGGAGGTCATTTGACAGAACATCAACACCCTGTATAAAGATACACACATTGTAAAAATAGAACACACACAGCATTAGTCAAACCTCCATTTTCCAGATTAACCTCTGTTCCCACACGGCAAACATGTAAACCAGTTTTTATCTTTTTTTGTAAATTTACTGTGTCTAAATAAAGTTGTGTCTGTCTGTCTGTCTGTTATCCAGTCTTTTCAAGCTGGCTCCAGTTACTTCATAAATATTAATGACCTAAACTCAGTGATCACAATAGAGTGTGACATCACAAAAAAATATATTTTGATTATATTATTTAATTCAATTTGCTCCATGATGTTGATGGAATGTTATGAAAGAAGTATATTTCCTAAATTTCATGGATATCAGGTAAATATTGCCTGAGATATACATGTGTGTATAATAAATAATTTCCCTGACAAGTTAGGGTCCTGAAGTTAGCGTCCAAGCCAAATTTACAGTGATTTTTTTAGGAGAAATTATATATTCAGCTACCCAAATCATGGCAAATCTTCAACCAATTTCCATGAAATCCTTTCATGATGTTCTATCAAAATTGAGAAGCAAAATTTGATAAACCAAAAATTATTTTTTTATAATGTCATCACTTTGGTACTCTGTTTTGAAAACTTCAAAGCAATGGCCAACTGAGCAAAATAGATAATATTCTTATCAGAGATCACAGAGATCACTTTTGCAGATGAACCTAACCAGGGTTTTGTTTGGCTGCAATGCAAGGCTACACTACATTTTGGTCATGCTGCCTGAAGGAAGGGCAAGGTGATTGCAAAAGAATTGTAAATGTTGGAAAAAATAGAAGAAACTGAAAGAGCACTCTTAGCAATTCAATTTAGGGATTGTCTGAAAGTGTATAACAATATAATCTTGTTATCCTGTCATACTATTATGTAAAATGAGCACATTCCTTCAAGAGATATTTATTTTATTACAAATGAGAACTTGCAATGTAGAAACACCTTGCTCTTCCTTCAAAATACAATTCAACCGAAGTGGCCAAACCAATGTTGCTAGAGAACTCAAGTCTTCAGTGTTTTAGAAGAGCAGCACTTCCCATGATATGGTAGCCCCATGGAGTTAAAAAATCCTGTAGATCATTTATGTTCAGACAAGTGCATAAAAATGAGAAAAAGCTGCCATAGTGACAGGGTTACTGGTGGTAGCTAAATCCTGGTTTGTACTTTTGCAAATGTTCTATGCCTGACACCAATGATGATATCCTATCAGGAACTAGCAATGTACAGACATGCTACTAATCCTGGATATCGTTACCCCTATGTTGGATAGAGCCCTGATGGATCACATTTACCTTGCTATTTTACAATATTATTTACTGCTACATGGGCTAAATCCCATCTTATCTGGCTGTAAGCTACAAAAAATGGTATGACCAATGCAACAATTGTGCATGTAGCATACTGCACTTAGTACTTACCTATGACCAGTCCTTTTAAGTTTGGGCAAAACTCTGTCAAGTAGTTCAAACTTGCCAGCCACTCTGTAGATGTCTGGCCTTAAATAAAGTACATCACAAAACATTTTGGTTTTTGTCCACAAGGCAGCAATGACAATACTGAGAATCTAATAATTTTCCTCCCACTCCCTGGCCCAATTCTGTTCAGTTTCTCAATTTCAATCACAAAACCTAATTTCACTGAAGAGTATTATTTTGAAATCATCTGAAAACCTTCTGAAGATAATTACCCATGGACAATTCCTGAATGGAAACCAAGATGTTCAGCAATAGATTCCTACAGAATGAAAACAAATGTAATCAATACTTAAACCCATCAACGATGAGTTTGGCGTAGGTGCTTGGTCAGTGGGAGGTGCCTGGCGTTAGCTAGCGTTCGTTACCATGGCAACCCTGTCGCAACCCACATGTGAGCAAATTAGTGAATCAACACAGGCAAAACATGTGGCAAGCACGTGATAGAATAGTATCAAATAACAGTGGTAAATAGCGAACTAGCCAAGCCTAAGCTAACAATCTTATGGTAAAAACAACCACTGCCAGTGGATTATATAACAACCCCATTTGTACCCTAGCAATCTTACTATAACTGTGAGCGGCGAACACTCATCACTAGCATTTAACTTTGCCTAAATTCCATTTAGCCACATTTTGTAATGTAAATTGCTGTGAGCAATAAATAGAATTCCTACTATTGGAATTCTTACCTCAATAGGTTGAAACATGAATGGGTGATTACATATCTTCCTTAGTTGCATAATGGTATTCATTAGTGTCTTGGTGCCGCCTTTACCCTGAAACATAATGTTACTAAAATTAATAAGATTAATGAATAAAATTATTATACAGTACAGCCAAAACGTTTTTCCCCGTATTGCACTGCAATTGCATTGAGAGTACTGCAATTGTGGAGCAATGAGCTTTTCTCATCCCTTACTTGACACAAATTTATATTTTAATCAAACAGGAACAAAAACATAATATTTGAAAAGATCACACCACATTTTTTTCGTTGCCCTCCAATGAACATTTCTATACAAAAAGCACAAACTTTGGCCACCCATAACTTTGGCACTATTCATCGAAACTACCTCAAAATTTCAATTTTTGCTGACTTTGGTGTGCTTTTTTCAAAATATTATATTTCGCTGTTGTTGGATAAAAAAATTAAGATGTCATATGCAAGGGATGAGAAAAGCTCATTGTGGTTGATCTCAAAATGCAAATGTGCTGTTTTTACATAATCCATGATGATAATGATAGTAGCAGATGTAAAGTTGACCATGGTACCTAACCAATCTCTCTGTAATAATGACAATATTTTTGCTGTACCACAGGTTTTCCACCATATGAAAAAGATTCTAATGCCAGAGATCAACACACCAACCTTTTTATCTTTCTCTGATCCATCAGTCAGAAGAACACCCTTCTTGTGCATGTGGTTAGCAAGGATACGTTGTAATATTGACATATCACACTTGATGACATATTCAACCTAAAAAAGACACAAAAATATCCACTTATATCATTAAATGACAATCTCTGTAACATGGACAGTTGCTCACTACTGGCATACATGATAATTTACAACAATAATTTATTTGACTCATGACAAGCCTTAATGGCATGTGGCATTCAGAAACAGTTGAATGGCTTATTAAACAATCACTTAGTGAGCAGTTGTCCAACAGCTGTTGATCAGCCATTGAATGGCAACCTAAAATATATTATACAGTCACATAAAATTAATACAATTTCAATAAACACTATTGAAAAGGACTTAAAGGTTTGCAAAGTTGCCACTGAACAACCATCAAGGTAACTGTTCAACAGCTATCCAACTGATGTCAAGTCACTGTAAAACAGCTGTTTAATAACGATTTAAGGACTGGTTATAATATAAACTATCTTCTTTGCTTAATAAGTAATGGACATTGAAAGGCCATTAAACGACTCATTAAATGGCCTGTTACATTTTCTATGAATCAAATCAAATTTGTAGTTACAGGCAGACACCTAGCACTCTTCCTCCACACATGTACATTTACATTGTAAAACAACACCAAGAACATTGTAGCTAAGAGTTTGAAACAGATGTCCCAGGCTCTACTATCAAACCCCACTCATAAAACAACAACATGTTATTTTAATGGTGTTAGCGAAATCCTGGTTTGTACTTTTGCACATGTTCTACGCCTGACACTCATGGTGATCATCCTGTCAGGATCTAGCGATGTGCATAATACTTGCTACTAATCCTAGATACCTGTACTAATTGACGGAGCCCTGTAATGGGCAACATGTCAAAAACAACATTATGCTGTGGCTTTATCTGGTGTACACTTTGTATAGCATTTTAACAGTTTAAAAATGTATCAAAATTGACACTTTATTTATTGTGAAAAGAAACCATTTAATGACTCTGGCATTGTAAATTTAATGAAGTTGATACCTTGGTACAAGAGTCAAGGATTGTGTATCCCAGATGTTTCAGAAGTGGACACTCTTCCTTTTTTCAGTGAGATGTTATGCTAATGTGTATGACCAGAACAGCTTGTCACATGCTCAAGCCAGATCAGTGCATTCTTCTTTGTTGTTTAATTGTTGTGAAACCATGAGCAACCCTAACTAAACATATTCACTCACTATACTGGCCAAAGAACAACAATGCAAAAGAGAAAGGTGCCACTGAAATAAGATAGCCTAAATTGATTGATCAACAAAGAAGAATGTATTGATCTGCCTTTAACCTATGACAAGCTGTTGTTGCGTGACCAACATGGTCACATGCATTAGCATATTAACATCTCACTGAATGAAGAAAGAGTGTCCTTTCCTGAAATGCCTGGAATACACAATCTTTGACTCTGTACCAAGGTATCAACTTTATTCAACTTTATTCATTAGTCAACCTAACATGATCAAACAATTGTATAAGTATGCCTACCAGTCACAACTCAAACCTGAGAATGAATTCAATTTATAAAATAACTATAATTATATAATCCGCGCTCTGATTGGCCACAAAGACGTGGTTGAAGAGAGTATTAAACACGCTCATGTCACTTTTTTCAATTTTTTTGTAAATTTGTGCACTTGTTATTTTATAAAAGAAGTAAAAAACTGTTTTTCTGTGTTTGATAGCCTGATCAAAACACTTGTGATGTTGGGAGAACACTCAAGAGCTGTGAAAGCACTGGCCTATGGCTCGTGCTTCCACTTAATGCTCTCTCGTGTTCTCCCAACATTATGCATGTTTTGATCAGGCTATCAAACACAGAAAACAGTTTTTTCTTAATCTTAAATCTAGTAAATAAATGTGATCAGAGCTAAGTGGTTGTCCTATACGAACCTTATCTGGTAGCTGTGATTCCACTTCTTTCTTAAGACGCCTGAGAAGGAAAGGTCTGAGAACCTATGACAAGGAAAACACTTGAGTAAGAAGCCTGTGTAAGTGAGACCAATATGGCTCAGCTAAGAGTTTGAAACACATGTCCCAGGGTCTACTATCAAACCCCACTCATAAAACAACAACATGTTATTTTAATGGTGTTAGCGAAATCCTGGTTTGTACTTTTGCACATGTTCTACGCCTGACACTCATGGTGATCATCCTGTCAGGATCTAGCGATGTGCATAATACTTGCTACTAATCCTAGATACCTGTACCCCTAAGTAATAGGTGGAGCCCTGTAATGGGCAACATGTCAAAAACTATATTATCCTGTGGCTGTCACTGGTGTTCACTTTGTATAGCGTTTTTAACAGTTTAAAAATGTATCAAAATTGACACTTTTAATTATTAATTGTGAAAAGAAACCATTTATAATAATGACTCTGGCATTAAAGTTGAATGATTTTGATACCAATATGGCTCTTAGGTACACTGTCTAGTAATCCAATTATTGGATATTGATAATCAGTTTTATCTCATGTATGCCAAGAAATATCAAATCTGGAATACCAAAATATTCTCAGTCACTGTTTGAAATGTTGATTTGCATGTTCTTCTTTATTACCAGATCAGCAGATTTCATGTTGGTCTAGACTTCTGTGTCCAATGGTTTTGAAAAACTTTTGAAAGAGTTTGTTATATAATTATGTGAATTAAATCTTCCATAGACTGCTTTTGTCACAAAATTAGATTTTGTGTACCATATAAATAATAAAAGTACTATTCTATTATAGATCATTATTTTTGAGGGGGGTGGGGTGAGTAGACGTATTAACCTTGTGAAGACGCCTAATAATGAGCACAGTTTCTTCTTCATTTAGTTCAACCTGTGGAATGGATGAAACTTAGATGTTAGGACACAACAAGATACCACATCTTGTCAATGCAAGACTTAAGTGACAGAATGTCATCTTAAAGATGGAACTGTTTTCAAATCCTCCTTAGAATGTCAACCAGTTGTTTTGAAAAGTATCCCTCACTGAACACAAGTCCCTCTTTCCTGAAATTCACAATAAAACTATTTTCCCTTATTCTAAATGTTCTTTATTTAATTGATACTTTTGCATCCATATGTTTCAATGTTAACTGTAGTATTCATAGAATTTAAAATTGTGGAATCATGTTGAATCTCTTTGGGCTTTCCTGGGGGAATACTTTTATTGAATTCATCTGAAGACATGAGTCAGTACAAAAAAGGGACAAAAATGAGCAAAACAATGTGTCCCTCAAATCATCCCCTTGATAAACCTAGAACTTTAGGGTGACTCAGTAGAAATTCAGGAGGCATTCAGGCTTGACAAACTTTTGGTCACAACTTTTTAGAATTGGGTTCAATTTCAATTATAGTTTTTTAAGAACTTTTACTCCTGACCAATTATGCAGCTACAAATTGGCCTTATTGGTCTTTAAAAACCAACCCACATATAGCTTACCTATCATAAACCATCCAGCCTTTCAACTACACTTGGAAAAATTTAAACTGGTAAAAAAGTGCAACACACTGTACTAACCTTTTCACCAGTCATTGCAAATGGTGCATTAAACCACTGTTCAAATGTACTGCAGGACTTGAAGATAGTTGGCAGCAAAAAGTTAAGAAGGGCCCATAACTCTGGTAGACGATTCTATTGGAAATAATAGGCAAGCTACAATCATGGACAGAACTACTTGAATGAGACAGTCACAATTATTAATAAAAGAGATTATTAACCCACTTCAGTGCCTTCACAAAACACATTTAAAACTTTGTCAAGACATGACTTTGAAGGGGAAGGGAGAAAGCTCACTTGAAGCTTAAATGGGAAGAAGTCAACTCGGCCATATTACTTTACATTACTATTAATTAAAAGTAAAGTAAAGTATAGTAAAGTAATGGGAAAAAGTTAACTATTTTAAGGGTTTTTCCGAGATTGTAGTCTCAATTTCATTGATCATCGTTCTGCCAGAATTGCATTTTATAGTCTGGCATGTTAACAAGCAAAGTTAATGTTGCAAATATTGCTGCTAGTATGCATGAACACTAGTGGAACTTTGCAAGGATGCCCACAAAAATGTTGCCATGTCAGACAACATTACAAGTAACTTTTACAAACTGCAGAGAGGCTTCAACATCAATCAACAGGAAAACAGACCTGCAGAGGAGTACCAGTCAAGAGGATCCTGTGAGGTGCAGAGTAGTGAGTATTGAGAACTTGTGTTAGTTTACAGTGATGGTTCTTCATTCTGTGTCCTTCATCAATCACCATGTATTTCCAGTGAACCTATAAACCATCAACAGTCAACCAAAGTGTAAATCCCCACCTCAAATATGTCTTAGTTTATTGGTTTAGTTTATTTGATTTTCCCTCACTATGAGGGCAGAGACACCACAACAGCTTTGACAGCCAATTGAAAGTGGGCTGCACACTTCCCAAATAGTGTTGTGGGTTCTTTAACATCCCCTCCAATGCAAGGATATGTGTAGCAGTTTTGGGAGACAGGGCCTACAGTTTATTTTCAATAGATTGGTGAAGCATGAATAGCTTGTGCCACAAGAAAATGAGGTTTTTTAAGTTTAACAAACTGCATTACCTTTGCTAAAATAGATTTGTCTTTCATCACATATTCATAGGTTGTCAGAACAACATTGAACTTCCCCGTTCTAAGAACTGCTGCAGCTGATCTACGCATGTTTGGTGAGCCCTGTAACATATAACAGACCAGTGTGAACTTAGGTATTTTAAAACACAAGACAGATATAGGACTTCAAATGCTGCTCTTCAATAACAAAACAGTGCTCACAGTGTAAATGTGGCTGATGGCAAATGTCGCTACCAAGCAGCTTAGAAAAACGTTGTAAAAAGTGTTCAGACAGGCAGAACGCAAGACCTATGCATCTTAGAAAGTCAATTGTGAGTAGACCCTTAATCATAATATTTCTGAGAACAAGTCCCTAAATTGTGACAATGGCAACATAACACTCATATAGCCAGAAAGAGCATTATACAAAATCCCAAAGTTTGGTGTTAATCAGATCAATGTTCAACAATGTACAGCCATTCAAAAGTGCTAGAATTTACAAAGAAATGTATGATCATCCGGACAATAATATTGAAGAAATAGACCTTTCCCAAAATGGCAACCAAAATATTTTTGAACCTAAGACATAATGATCCCTGAAATACTAAAGACTATGTCTTATTTATTTACTGTGCAAAAATTTAGAACGTTCCGATAAAAAATTCGCAGAGATATGAATTTTTGAAATTTACTAACTATTTTTACAGACAAATGTATGTCTGGGGGTATAGCACTGCTCATCTACCCCCAGCCATACATTTTCTGTAAAATTTCACAATTTCAAAAATCTGGTTCAATTAACAGTTAATACCTTATAACTAACAACAATCACAGATGGTGCCCATTTTTCAAACTCAAGAACCCAGTTGGAAAGAGTTCTGCAAGATAATGTGATGGATCAATCAGATCAAATAATTTATTAAGCTCTTCATATAGGGTGGGTAGTCCTATCCATAAGACAAATCGATAAGTTTAATGGATAACAACAGCATCTATCAATTGAATGTGTTAAGACTTACGATAGTGGCACAATGACCAGGAAGGGTCCATTGAGTCTCTTGACTTCAATAAGGTAAGTAAATAGAGCAATGGTCTGGATAGTTTTTCCCAGTCCCATCTCATCTGCCAGGATTCCATTGAGATTGTTATTATGTAATGATACCATCCATTCAAGACCCAACAGCTATAAAAGACATAGTCCATTAATTCCAAACAACATCCTCAAAAATACCTCAAAAAAGTTCTTGTGGGCATACAACTTTAAGATAAACAAAGATACAAGTAAGTTGTACTAACATGTTTCTTGACTGATATTTCAACTGAACTCCATCAGTCATCATAATTTTAGTGACAAATTAAAAGTTCTTTGTACCTGATATTCCTTCAGTTTACCACCAACAAGTAGTTTAGGTTGTTCAATAATAGATTCCTTCACACTATGTGCCATGCCATAATAGTTCACTGCTTCTTGAGCTGCTATAGTTTCACTGATGGGAAACAAATGATTTTAATGAACTTTATAAAGTTAAACATCGATTGCTGTGTTCTTGAAATTGATTGCAATATCACCAGGACCCCTAAAATCAGCACAACTCTCAATCAAATGATAAATGGTAATATCAAGCTGGAGCAGCAGAGCATAACTAGGAGATTGATGTGATATGTGTGCCCTCATTTTCAGCTGTATTTTTAGAAAACCATCCACTTGTGTATGCTGAAAATTTTCCAATATTTGCCATGCATTCATTTTCAATGCCTACTGACAGTGTTCAAATCAAGTTCTAAAAATAGTCCAAATGTGGGCAAACATGTTGCATTCAACCACCAAACATTTTTACTAGGGTGTATGTGGAGTCTTCCGATTATGCTCTCCTGACGACATACAATCCATATGTATTATAACCTACCCTACATCGTCCTTAGCATACATCTCTCTTCTTTTCTCTTTCTCAGAAAGCCTCTGCCAAGCCATTCTCGTTTGTGATGTCTCATCATCATCATCTTCTTCGTCCTCTTCCTCAGAAGAAGAATCATCTTCTTGTCTTGGAGCAACTGCATATCTGAGAAACAAACAGGGGTTTAGGTCAAATATTTCATAGCAATGGGATATGCATGCAGTACCAATGTTGTGTTGATCTATTGTTAGAGTTCCAATAGCTATGGAATTCATAAACTGTTTGTAGCATTCCTGTGGCATGAGTTAAGGTTATACTATACTTATCTTTCATGCATTTGGTGCACAAGCTAAGGGAGGTTGCCAAGCAAGAAAGAAATGAAAGAGTTGTACAAGGCATTGTTGCTAAATGCTACTCTAATTCAATAGGTGCCTGTTAAGAGCTGAATGAAAAACAACTTCCAACCATCTGGAGTTGGTGTAAATGGAACACTGTTTGACTGATCATAATGTGTTATTATTGTAACTATATTGTAAAAATTTGTACATCATTTTTCACCCATAAAAAATCTACTCCAAGCTGTAACCTACCCTGGATGGTTAGTGAGCCAGTCCTCCAATTCATCTGCCGTTGGTGCATCTTCACCTTTGAGTACCTCATTCGTCTCTGTATTAACCACAGCAACACGCCTGTCTCCCTCTGGAGTCTCATCATCAAAGTCTGACTTACGCCTTATCCTTCCTTTTTGTTTCTTTTTATGGTCTTTTTTATGCTGTTGCACCATCTTTGTAAGACTAGCAATGTATTCATCAGTCTGGCTGAGCAAGTAATGGAGACGCTTATCTTTCTTGTGGTCAATCAGCTTACGGTAGCCTTCCTCATCCTCTGCCTGAAAAGCAAGTCAATATCAGGTCAGGTCAGGTCAGGCTGGAGCCTGCTACTGGTAACATGTAACCCAGTACTACCTGCCACATGGACGGGTTGTCGGTGTCTAAATCGGCTCCCCCACCAGGTTCTTTCTGGTGAGGAGGGTGGCATGACACCCAGCAGGAATAAAAACAAGACCTATCAAAGGGTGGATGAGCTTGACTGAGCCAACGGCCATCATGCATCAGTGAACTTTTATTTCATTGTGTTTTGATTGTAATTTTAAACAGTAATTTGTAGTATAGTAATTTGTAGTGCAGTAATTTATATTGTATTTTAAAATTAATTTTCATGGTACAGACTGTGTAGCGGCAGCCCATTGAGGCGCCATCCTATGCTCACAGTCTACCATGCATGTTCAGTATATGTTTTTGTAAAGCGCCTAGGGCACATTTTGGATAGGCGCTATATAAATGATCATTATCATTTATTATTATTATATTCAATTCATCAGTTAATGTTTCTGAAATTGCATGCAAAATATAAGTACTCAACCATCAACATGCACATACCATAAGTCTTCTCATTCTCTCTTTTTCAATTCGTTCTTCTTCCTTTTTCTTTTCCCTGTCAGTAACTGAGTGATAGTTCATAACAGCCTTGTTCAGTTTGATGACCTTGGACTGCACAGACCGATGATACTCCTTGAAGTCACGCACATGTTGCAAAATCATGTTCAGGTACTCTTGGTGTTTCTGTCGGCGTTTCCTTTCTTGTTCCATCTTTTGTTGCTTTTCTAATTTTTCTGTGATTCTAAAGAGCCGTGAAATCAAACAAATTACTAATGAAAACTGATAATTTAGAATCACTCTCAAGATTAAACAACTCTTCTATTGCATACATATATGACAACAACAGAATCAACAATAGCCATCAACTGCAGTAGTGCTAGAACTACACATAATAGACAGCCTATATCAAACATGTTGACCAACCTGGCCTCTCTAAGAGACTGTTTCTTGCTTCGTTTATAAGCCTTGGAGTTTAGAGCTGTTTCTAGTGTAGTATCCCTTCTTGTACAGGCAATTACCTCACTTCTCAGCTATAAAATCAAACATGCAGTTTTCACAGTTAAACTAAATCTGCTTTGTTAGACTAGGTCAATGGTACTAGGGTAAAATACTCTAAGTTAAACACACTGAGTTGTACTGTTGGCAGGAGTATGTTATTTTAAGACTTTGAATGAAATTGTTGGACTCCTTATACTGAAGTAACCAGTCCAATTTACTTGATTATACATATTGTACGGTATACATTCTCCTTTGGAATTGGGGAAACCCAGTTAGATTTTGATTAGTCCTATACACATTATTAATCTTTTTACCTGTTTCTGGACATTCAGCAGTCTCAATGCTCTTAGTTCTATCATGGCCTTAATTCTTAAGTCATCAGGAAGATTCCCAGGTAGTCCTTCTAATTCTTTGATTCTTTGTACAATCCTGGCCTGAATCCTAATATCAATCATTCCTCTTTAACACATTATGAATACAATTTCATTTTTACAGTCTGACTACTTCAACCAAGGGCACCCAAACAAATTGTCAAGCAAATTATCCAATCACAATCAAGTATATAAATAACAGAATCTCTACAAATGCTTAATATTTTACTTATAATGCATATAGCTTGCTTTGTATGTGTATGAAGTACATCGGGATCAAAGAAGAAGCAGTTTAGACTGAAGGAAAATTTGTCTGGAAATTTGTTTGGCTGGCCTTGGTTGGAGTAGTTGCACTCTAAAATAGTTTAGATATCCAGTGGATTCAAAACTATTTCAAACCTTTGGGAGTTGTTGGGAAATGCTATTGGGAATTCAAATTATACAAGTTCAAAGTTGTATATAAAAAATACAGTAAGATTTAAGAAATATAAAACGGTTTTCCGTGTTTATATAGCCTGATCTAAACACGCGTGATGTTGGGAGAACACGAGAGAGCGTAGGGAAAGCATGAGCCGTAGGCGAGTGCTTTCCCAGCTCTTGAGTGTTCTCCCAACATCACAAGTGTTTAGATAAAATAATCCAGCAATAATCAAGGCAACATTTTGATGAAAAGCGGCTCTTTACTTGCTGATCAAAGTAGCGACTCTCGATACAATCATCACCGACCAATGAAATTCGAGTTTAGATGAGAGCGACTGAATGAAATTTACAAGCAAACCGAAAAGATCAAGAGGCGAAGATGATTCAAGTGAAAACTTTCGCTAAAATGCAAGAAAACCGAGAAATATCTCATTCACTCAAGGAAAAGAATGTTCTTTTATTGAAAAGTCATAAGAGTGGTTGAAAACTATCAAAATTGTTTACTCTTTTTGAAGAAAAAGCACTCAGAGAGCAACTATCATTGCCGAGTCGGAGCAAGCTGGCGAAAAGTCATTTCTTGTGCAGAAAAATTGCTGTTTATGAAGCCTTAGGACACCTGGTTGGCTAAATAAGACTGATTTCCTGAAATACGATGGTTAGTGTTCAATGTTCGTTGTTTACAAGTGTTTTAATAGACTTCTCTTTTTTGTCGAGCTTGAGGTTGTTGTAAACCCTTTGTCAACGAAAAACAACTTTCGCGACGAAAGAGCTTGAAACCAAAAGAAAATGATTGACTCATACAAATATATTTTCCCTTGTTTACTACATTATCTCAGTTGTATTTATGTAAATACGATTAGTAAAAAATAAAGTAATTTGAGTTTGAAAATGTTTTATCTGGTCTTTTGCTGCTTTGCTCCACTGTTTTGCATGCAGTGTTTATTGAATTTTTTGTTAGAAATTTACGGATAATTCCTAGCTTTTCCTCTTTATCAACGAGCTTTTGCTTGCTTGTTTGGTTTTTTGTTTGTTTGTTTTTCTATTTGTTTGTATTGTAAAAACGTATTTGGATCATGTCAAGCATATTTTGGTGTGCTAGATTTCAGTTTGCTAGCGATGACTCGCGACGGGAAATTCTTGATTGCTCACACTTTTTTCCGTCTGGATTCTAATTTGTTTACCTTGATTTTTGCTATAACCAATATTTTAATTTATTAGGGTTTTTGATTTCCTTGCAGAAAGTTTTTTTTATATTTTGAAACTGGAATGCTTTAGTTGAAATAAGTGTGATGTTCAAAGAGACCAAAGAGAATGAGCCTTGCTTGATGTATTTGACTGATTGATGGTGTAGCGTGTTTAGATAGCCTCATCTAGAACGCTTCTGGGCCAATCAGAGTGAGCGTACTATCCAAATTATTTTATAATTAACTTATATTAAGTAAATGGGAAGTTTATGAAGTGCTGTGTAAATAGCACGTGCTCTAATCACCTGTTTTCTCTTTCTTTCAGTATTGCTACTGGATCAAGTCCTGTTGGCTTTGCTACAGGAGCTAGCTGAGGTTTAGCCATTTGTAGATGTGGTTGAGGTTTACGTTGCTGTTGCTGCTGTTGTTGCTGCTGCATGGCCAAAGCTTGACGTTGTTGCTCTTTGAGCTTCTGTTGCTGGTTAGCTGCTGCAATGGCACTTGCTGCAGCACCCTTAGCGGCAGCCATTGAAGCAGCTGTTGCTTGACTTGTGTTAGGACCACCCTGTTTGTTAATGTTGGCTTGCATCTTCTGTGCTATAAAAGGTCATCAACGTAGTGCAATAAGTATGTATAGTTACTGTACATGGTTTTGCCATAAATGTATTTTTAGATAAATAATCTGGAATTATAGCATCAATGGATTTTCCTCTTTCAAAATACCTTAAGGTTATTATTTCAAGGAGAAAATTTGGTGATTATTTAGTTTTAATTAGCAATTTGTGGGGGGAAACGACAATTTTTATTACCATTGACCAAGAATACCCAATACTCAATTCTCCATTGTTGTGTTAATTAATACTGTCATTCTGTAGTTAATACAATTTATATATTATCATGTTTTTTTAATGATGTATTTAATTATTCATGTAGTGCCTAGAGCAGTCCTGGATAGGCACTTAATAAATTTTATTATCATCATTATTATTTATTATAATATTTATTATCTTGAACCAGGTTGGAGCAATTTTTTATAAAATTATCCAAACACTCCCATGGGATGTTTCCATTTTGGAACCTTCAATTATTTGTAATCTTTATATAAATACCTTGTGTCATGCCGGGTACATTATAAGCAGTCTGATTAGGGGCAACACTAGTGGTTGTCGTAGGAACTGTAGATGTTGATGTCTGACTTGGAGTTGGTACTTGTGATGTTACTTGACTAATAGACTGTATAGCCCCAGTAGTTGTAGAATTAGTACTTGTTATTGATATCTTAGGTGGTTGTTTACCAAGCATTGCTATCTTAATGTGATCTGGTAATGGCTGATTTCTAGAGATCAGTTTATAAGCCATAATCTGGGCACGCAGTTGAAGAAGTTGTTGTGAATTAAATGACTTTTGTCCAGGGACTCCAGCTGGTGATGCTCTCTGGGCAGTATCTTGCATGTTAGATGGAATAGCATCTCCATAATGCATGGGCGGAGCACTTGGTGGCACACTACCCATTGCATAGGAGTTGTCTTGTATCATTGGTGGTCTACCTTGCATTATTGACACCAGCTGTGCATAACGAGGGTCATTCTCCATACCCTTTTCTTGCATGGCTTGTAAAGCCTAATGAATACACAACACATTATTCTTAGGTGCCTTAAAAGGAATGTGAAGGAGCATATGGAATATCTAAAGGTTTGGAATCAACTGAAATCCAGCTGTAATAGAATATAAAGGACTTGCTTCATAAAAAACTATGTTCTACAGTCATCTCTTACACAAGAGACCACTGATGAAATTTCTTGAGCAATCAACATTTGATACATTGTTTTTCTCTTTGATTGTGGTAAGCAACCACCTAAAGGGACTGCTTAAAAATAACTATAACTACTTGATGAAAAGTTCATCAAAAACTCTCTCTTTTCATTTCTTCAGCTGTCCATTTTATTCTTTAATTTTTTTCAAAACTACTGCAATCAAAAATGGCCCCATTGTAAAAAATGAAAATAAAAAGAAATCCAAAGACAGTACAAAATCGACAAACTGACTTATGAATAACATTTCTAAATTCTTCTAAATATGAAAATGATTGTCTATATTTTTTTAAATCAGTCAAGAGGCTTTGATTTGACATAAGGATGTTAACTTTGTTTCAGCAAATACTGTAGATAACTCACATAACGTTTTAGCGACAAACCAACCATTATCACTAATAATATTATTGCATGACACTCACTCAGCTTTTTTTTTACCTTTTCCAGCCGCTGGACATTTTCTGGAGTGTAAGAAAAACTTGGTATCTGTGGTTTCATCATCATGGACATGATTGATAGTGATCAGGTAACTGAAAGATATTCAAGCACATAAATAAATAAATAAATTTGGGGTACATGTAGCTCATCACCCTTCCTCGCAGCCAAGTGCTGAATTACGAAGCGTGCAGCTCAACGTGATCGAGTTGAAGGTTTACAAGGGCCCTTTCATTACGAGACAATTGAACATTCACACATTTACATACAAATTTACATACACATATACGTAGCAGCCACCATAAGACTCATGTCTGATCACGGAAGCACAGCTTAGATCGAAACTAGTTCAGTTTTTACTGAGGGAGGAAAAAACTGGAGAACCCGGGGAAAAACCCTCGAAGCAAGGGAGAGAATGAACAAGAAACTCAAGCCACATGTGATGCCCCATCTGGGGATTGAACGAGGGACCACAGCGGTGGCAGACCGGCACTCTCACCGCTCAGCCATCCTTGCTTCCCTATAAGCATTCCCTTTTTAAGTAAATATATTCCCATTTGCTTAAGAAGGTATGATTTTACTTAAAGACGTTCACAGCCATATGATCTAACCACATTTTTCCCTTCAAACTTTTTATGGCGAAATAACATCATCATAGAAGTTAAATGAGCAAATCAAAAATGGGGGTCACCGACTTCCCTGTGGAATCACATACATATAGCATCAGAGTGAACACTCTTTCTCATTAAAAACTGCTTGCACGTAATAGTGCAGATTTATATGAGTGTGAAAAACTACGGCACGGTTACGGCGCAAAACGGACACGGCACAGAACCTCGCCTGCTGATGTCTTTGTAAATTTGTAAAGAAATCAGCCGGTGAGGTTCCGTGCCGTGTCCGTGCCACGCCGTAACTGTGCTGTAGTTTTTCACACTCATACGAAATGTGCTTTATGTAATAAGTAATGCGAAAAACAGAAGGAAATTTTTTGTATGAAAAGAAATAGAATGGTAAATTTTCTTAATTGATGTATAAATTAATATATCATAAAATAAAATAATGTGTGAATAGATCTGGATAGATGCCAACAAGAGCAATTTTTTGTCATTATTGTAACTGTGGTCAGATTTGATTTGTAACGTTTTCTACCGTAGTTAGATAAAGCTTGTGTGATTTTGATAAGTTTTAATCACATTCTTTTCTTTAAATTTTGAACAATGAAAGTTTACTTAGCACCTCTTACATCCATAAATTAAAAAAGGGGGTCATCAACTTTAGTGTTGAAATATAAACTTTTGAAATGTCTTTTCAGACAACCATGACAGTGCATCACTAATTCCACTTGATGTCACACAGAAGTGATACATTCTTGTTGATTTTTCACTAATTCTCAGAACTTACAGGTATCAAAATAGTTGTAAAAAGGTAGAACCATCCTTTTCCATAATAAATTGAAATAAATATTAAAAGAAATGGCTTCTTAATTTTGTCAAAAGAGTGAAATTTCAGCTAAAAATCAATCTCTCTGAGTGCGCGCTCTGGATGACATGTACATAATCAACTGCTACATGGCTTCAAAATCAACAAAATAACCATCAAAAATGCTGATTTTCATCTTTTTCTAAGTCCTTTTAAATAGTATTATAAATTAAGGCATTTTCCAGTTGTTTTGGCACTTTTAAGGTAAAACTAATCGTCACCCATGTCATGCCATATGAAAGAGAGATATGCAGATGAAATGCTCAAAAACAATGGCCATGAACGTCCTTAAGGTATTTTGGGACCCTTGCTACTATGAATCTCCCGCACACGCACACACTTTTATTAAAGAACATTATTTTGCTTGTTGGAATTCTGGACACTAGTGAGTTCAGACCAGTTCGAATCATTCATAAAATCAGGGGGTCAATGTATTATTTAAAGAATTAGAGAAGAACAAAGGATAAAACTCTTCGAAAACGAACACCAAAAATCAGCCATTTTACCGTTATTCTTGCCAGTTTTTTTGACCAATAATATTTGCTAAATTTTAAAGTTTGAGCTTTTGCTCCTACTTTGCACAGTGTACAATATCTTGTGATAAAAAATTTGCAGAGTTTGGTCAATAAAATGGTATTTTTCTCCCTAAAAGTAGAATATCTTTGTTTTTTCAATATTTGTTGACTTGCTAGTGTCCAGACTTCCCACAGACAAGCAAATGTTCTTTAATAAAAGTGTGTGCGCTCGAATGTGCATGGAGATGCGCAGTAGCAAGGGTCCTCGAACTACCTTAAATGGTGATTTTCAAAAAGCCATTCATTTTGGAGGCTTTTTTATCAACTGCAATCATTTGGTGTTTAACTCAAAGTTGACAATTCAAAAACTTTAGTCTACTAGCACCAGATCATTAATTTGGAAATGTGGTTTAACATAACAAATATTTGATACGAAAACTGGTTAATATAGTTGATACACACTACTTAATAAGGGTTAAATAGTCTAAAACTGTATATAATAGATCAGCGAACGCGTGCTCGTTCAAAGCCAACGCGCCACTCTGATTCTGATTTCGTAAAACAAGAATTTTTCAATTTAAAAAGCATTAAGTTTACTCAAATTAAGCAAAAGTTATGTTCGTCTCAGGATATCATGAGATGGGGAAAAGCATTTGCTTAATTTGAGTACAAAAAAAGTGCTTTAGTGGTTAATAACCAGACAACATAGGTCAAAAACATATCATGAAAATACTACAAATTCCCTTCATTAAACCTCCAATAACATCTCCAGTAATAACATCACAAAGTTTTCTACTATTTTAGGGAATATGACCTTACCTAGTGTTATACAAATGGCGTTTAATGGCCATCAAAGTCCATTTTATTGCAGAGTCGCTTCATGCTATGGCCGCCATTTTGTTCTTTTCTACAGCCTCATTTTCAAGTCCATTGTATGGGGAGCGCGTCAGGGATAACTTCCGGTCGTGTTACTTCCGGCCTTTGAAATTTTCTCGGTTTCATGGAGCTTGAAATTTTCAATTTTAACACCCAAAAACAATTCCTGTAACTTCGAAACACTAAAAATAGAATGTATGAAGTTAAAAAAAGGGGGAAAAAAATATGCCGAAACCCGGGATTGTTCAGAACTCCTACGAGTTCTCCGGATTGAACCAGGGACCTTCAGATCTTCAGTCTGACGCTCTCCCAACTGAGCTATTTCGGCATCAGTGGACAAATTAGTGAAAAATGAAGTACAGATGAGATGAATGTTGCAAAACGTTTTCTGGAGTGAAATGTAATGCCTATTCCAAAAATAAGTACTCGACTAGGCTGCTACTTATAGTACAGAGCTTGAAATAAGAGCTGGTCAACCGACTTCAGCTTGAAACCATCCTCGGGGACCCAGGGCGAAAGGGTAGGGGAAGGACCATAATGAAGTTTGTGTTATTACAAATGACTAACGTTAATGCCTAGTGTAGGGCAAGTGAAATATATCTTGGAAGTCGGCTATTTAGAATGGAATAGTGTATGATTTCTCTAATAATTGCGATTGTCAATTAGGGGCAGAATTTATTTTCAGAAGGGATGTACTGCCATAAATCAGCAACAATTTGGAAAAAAATATTGAGAATGGCACAGTTGCCTCATTAGGTGTGGACCTCCTGCACCCTTCCCCTAAAATCGACCTAAAACCGACATAGCGTTGTCATTACACTGTGAAATACTTGCAGCTAACTGTGGATTGAAGTGGTTTTTATTAACGGGGTACTTAGATGAAAATAGGTCAAAATTGGAAAGTGGTCAATTCCTAAGTTGACGTCAATTAACGACCAATATAGATAAATATAAAACCTACTATCCCAAAAATTCTGCATTTTAATCATATTATCACCAAGAAATTTTGGTTTAAGATCGAAAAGAACAATAGGGTTGTGCTTATGACGTCATCGATACACAATGTAGATGCTAAAATACGTGATAACGTTTTATCTGTACCTTTGGAATTTGATGAAAATATATTGCTTGGTGACTATTGGTCACATATAGATACATTGAACCAAGTTTCAAGTCATTTTAAATTTTATCGATTTTCATCCAAGTACCCCTTTAACCCATGAAACAAAGTGTATTAGTGAAAGTGTAATAGTCCAATGACAACAAAAGAACACAATGGAATAAGGGTGTATTAAAAAGTGATACACTGTGTTTCACGGGTTAATGAAAACCACTCTAGCAGTATATATACATTTGCCACTCTAGCAGTAATTTACATTTGCATGAAGCTACATGCACTTTGTAATAATGATGATATTCTAGGAATGTGAAAATTCAAGGAAAAAATGTGGTTGTGTGTGAAAAAGACATGTAGAAGATGAGTTGAGATTATTTTGTTTTACTGCCAACTATACTGTAGAAAGATAAACTAGTTAGTGATATTGAATGCAAAATGCTTTTTTATTTGATGCAAAATTAGATAACCAAGGTATAAGACCCCGTCCACACGAAGACGATTGTAAACGCAAACGCTAGTAAACGCAAACTTTTTTATGCGTTTAGGCCTTCCGTCCACACGAAGACGATGAAAACGCTCACCGTAAACGCATAAATTCGAAAACGCTCTCCAAAGTGGATAAATTTGAAAACGCCGTTTATGCGTCTTCGTGTGGACGGCCGTAAACGTATATTTTCGTAAACGCTGTGAAAACGCTGACGTCACAATATCATTCAATACCTGCTCCGCAGTATAGCGTTTAACATTGTTTTCGAGTTGAAGCGTTTACGTGTGGACGAGTCTTACCGCATAGAAATGTATACGTTTACTAGCATCAAGTTGTTCGTGTGATACCGCTGTAAACGGCCATCGTTTTCGTGTGCATGCAAATACTTTTATGCGTTTACAAACGTAAACGCATACGTGTGGAAGTGATCTAAGTGACAGTGAGAAAAAACATACAAAAAGGAATTGAATGCCATTGCTGTCGATGAGAGATAAATGCTTTTGTCTTTGGAGAGAAAATTGGTCTGTTACTGTTCATGTGTAACAATGGATAGCAATCACTCTCAATGTCAAACACACAATGCCATATCTGGTACAAAGTACTCTATTTAAGCTGCAAATAAAGAGTCAGTCAGGAATAAAATTCTTAAACATGTTCCAACAGATCAGATCCTACAAAAAAAAAACAGTTCAATCAGTTACGGTTACAAAGTGGAGTGGTTTTCATAAACCCGTGAAACAAAGTGTACTACTTAAAGTGTAAGAAAGTGTAGTAGTCAAATGGATACAATAGAAAACAAATGACATAATTAAAGTGTGAAAACCACTCTATAACATAGAAGGGACAGGATTTGACCTCCACAGAATTGTTTTATTAGTTTGTAGTTAAGCAAGTTTTTCTTCTTCTCAATCAGTGATTTCAGAGTTTTCAATATCTAGATGTATTCTCCACGATTCTCAGTCTAATTCCGTCGGTCTAATTACTCGTCTTTTTTTCCAATTGTCGTCTCGAGAAAAGGCCATCCTTGCGCAATCGGTCACGTGTTACAGTTCCTGATTGGTTAAGAGCGTAAGAAACAATGCCCTTCATTCATCATCACCTTTGAGCGCGTGCGAACTCTTCGTAGTGAACGCCAGTTAGGAACTTTAGGAATGCAAGATGGCCGACAACCAAAAAAGTTATAGAGACAGGCTCTTCCAGCCGTAGAACAATGTAAAGTGGAGCTTTTAACTCGAGATATACCTTAGACAAGGCGCAAAATTGAAAAAGTCGATCGCAAAAAGGGCAAAAGGCATTTTGGGGTAGAGGCTGGTAACATAATTATTCTAAACTAATTTTTAAGGCTGAATCCGAATATGGCTGTTACCAAGACGTATTCTGCAATCTTATTGTGTATTACGTATTTTGTGAATTGCTACAGTCATTTCATACTAACGGCTTTTTCATGTAATTCTAAAACTTCCCAAACTTAAAAACAATTACCATGGCTGGAAAGAGCATATCAAAATCAGTAAAACTGTGAAGTTTGAAGGATATCAGTTGAAAAATCAAGGAGATACGAATTTTCAAAAAACGAAATTTTGTATGAAAACACTTACAGTTATGCAAGAGATACCAACAAATTTCGATTTTTGAAAATTCGTATCTCCTTGATTTTTCAACTGATATCCTTCAAACTTCACAGTTTTACTGATTTTGATATGCTCTTTCCAGCCATGGTAATTGTTTTTAAGTTTGGGAAGTTTTAGAATTACATGAAAAAGCCGTTAGCAGTATGAAATGACTGTAGCAATTCACAAAACACGCCTTACACGTATAAGATTGCAGAATACGTCTTGGTAACAGTCATATTCGGATTCAGCTAGCATGAAAAATCGGTTTAGGAGTGTTATGTTACCAGCCTCTACCCCAAAATGCCTCCAGGTATCTGATTTCTCGAAAATGCGCCTTGTCTACCTATACACTTGGTCTTCGCTGGAATGGTTAACGAGTATATATATTCTCAAAGATGAATCTTGAAATATTAAGTACGATGTTTGAGTGAGACCTTTGTGGCTTGTTAAACTTTGTTTTCACTCTTTTCATAAGTCGCTTCTTTCTGACAGAGTTATTGAGGATTTTCACCGAGTATTGTCAAAGACGCCGCGTCTTCCGTTGAAAGGCTGCAGAAAATATTACTCAGACCATGTTTTTTATAACTGGCCGAAATGACATCAACTTCTGACAATGACGTTTTAAAAAATCAAGCTGCTGGAAAACGTACTAAAACACCTTCAAATGTCGTAAAAATGCACAATCATATTGCTATTTGGAACATCAATATAGATCTAACTGGAAAACTGGGGTGTGATTAATAAAAAAATAATTATTTCAAATAATGTTTTTTTGAAAACTGAATCGAAAAAATCATAAAAAATTAATTAAAACTGATTACCACGTTATCCAGTTAGCTCTATATGGACATTGCAAATATGAAGATCTATGTGCATTTTTACGACATTTGAAGGTGTTTCTGTACGTTTTCCAAAGGCCGATTTAAAAAAATTAAAGATGGCTGCCATGTGGTCACGTGACTTGTCACGGTGAATTGTTACTACTGACCAAGTTTGTTGATGTACCTTGAAGTCTAGAATAAATATGAATAAATAACTGATTTTTTAACATTTTCTTAAGAGAGCCATGCCTTAATGGCTGATGCAAATGATTAATTACCACTATGGGATAAATATAATATATAGATGTAATATTTTGTTATTCTATAAAATATAATATTAATATAAAGGTGGATTATTTGGAAAAGAATATCTTTAGTTATCAAGGCTGGAGACCATAATGCATATTCATCAATAACTGTCTTATCAAAATTAAAAGATGTTTTTTATTCACATATTTGACAACTGAATGCTCTTGAATAATTGAATAATTCTCAGCAGTCTATAGCCATCTCAGCGGCCTGGGGGACAATTTTAGACAATTTGGATATCAATTGACGCCAAAAATGATAATAAGTTATCTTAACTGGTTTTGTTTTTGTGTGGTGATACCACTTTTATACATAACCTTCCCTGAATTTTAGTCGATTGAATAGACCAAGTATAGATTCCTGAAGTACACCACAGAGACTCTGGCTACTGGGAATTCATTTTTAAGTAAAAAAACAAGAATAGAATCTTTCCTCTTTTCATGACTAGCTGTACGACAGGGCAGATGGTTCAAGTTGGTTTGATATCAGAACCATCACTTAGATTAAATTACGTTGACGTCAAGAAACTTCGAAAGTCTAGGAATATACCATTAATGAAAGCGCAAGAAAAAAGTTAGAAAAAGGAATATTAACATGTTCTGGCGACTTTTTTGCTCATTGCTTTCAATCAAGTAAAACCGTCTTTGCCAATATCGCGAGCAGTATTACATCAAATTGTACAAAAGAGCTTCTAAAACTAGGTTATTGTAATTTTCCGTTTTCTCTAAATTAGCTAGTTTTTATTCATTTATTCTTTTCTTTTCATTGTTTTCATGAAGAAACCCTATTTTGTTTCATTATCCTTTTTCATATTTTTCATCTATGAGCACTTTTTAATGAGCCTATAAGCGACCATTGACGTATTTTTTCAAAGCCAGCAGTTAATTACAAATTTTTCAAACCTTTTCAGAAAGTAACGTGCATTTGTCCAAATTTATGACTATAAAATCTAAGTATTATTTATGACCGATTTTATTAACCTTTCGTATATAGAAGATCTGAGTAAGGACTAAACCAATGTAGGAACACTAATATTCAGTTAGTGGAGAATGTAGAAGAATGAAACAATAAAATCACCAATGAGATAAAAAGAAAGCTCCACGAATTCCTTGTAATCAACACTAATAAAAAGTAGATTCATCGTGAAAGGTTGTATCCGCGCGCTAACGCAACTGTCTTTAGCTTGCAAAAACTACGCTCTCGGAAGTATAGAAGCAGAAGCAGAAATAGCAGAATAAGATGGTCGCTCTACTGTCGTTGAAAGAAACGGAACGGTTTCATCAATGCTTACGTTTCTGCTTCTGTCGCTTGATATCGAAGTGGAAACAGGACCCGGGGGGGGGGGGACTCCATTGTAAAAGGATCGGGTATGCTCGTCGGAAATTTTCAAAAATACCCCTTAAAGATACCGGAAGTCTTTTAAGAAGGGCGTGGCTGATCGATTTTTAACCCCTAAGAGATACCAGTGATAACAAGCTAATGAACATTATTATTATGAACATAACATTGAACGGTCGACTAGCTTTTGTTGGGCAAATTTCTTTCGTTTGAGAACAAGATAATAAGCGATGGGCTTTTTTGATACCCTAAGAGAGACCAGGGAATGGTGAAACTCTAAACTTCAATTTTAACACCCTAGAAGATACCAAATCGCTGATTTTTACCCCTAGCTAAGAGATACGACTGAGCATACCCGATTCTTTGACATTGGAGTCCCCCCAGGAAACAGGAACAATATAAACGGAGTTAAATTGCGCCATTTATTGGTCGATCATCAATTACTCTTGTACATTTATTGATTGAAGGTGTTTATGAACTAAACAACTTATATATACATAAGAACAATTGCACATAATATTATTGTCATTGTCTCCGTAGAAGCTGAAGCAAAGCGTTCCGTATTTCTTCTATTCTCCAGCAATAAATAAGTGGATTCAACGCACTGTTCATCATAACAATTGTAGCAGCTAAATGTCGAGCATAATACAATGCTATTCCTATACTAATTCCAGCTTCTATCAGTACACTGTACAAAATACCAACTACCATGAAAGGCAAATAACACACTAGAAATACACCAGTGATATAGTACATGGTTCTGATAGATTTCTTATATCTTTGCATGTTCATGCTTGGCTGTTGTAGATTCTGATGGACATGGATCTGTTCCATGTGCCTACGAATCCCTCGCGAGATTCTTAGCATCAGATAAAGGTCAACAATTATTAAAACACTTACAAAACAAAAGTTCGTAATGTAGACCCAATTTCCTCCTATTGCACGTAGAAAACTCCACACTAAGCTAACCACCCAAATTGTTATTACAACTATGTAAGACCGCTTGGATTGTGACAAGTTCTTGGTACCTCAGATGTAGGTGAAGAGCAAGAAACCTATCGATAGTGATGAAAGTCACCGTAAGAAGCGAACAAGCTGCTAGCGCGTGAAACGTTCGTTCGAAAACATTAAAACTACTTTGATACAAAGCGGAATGGTTCCTCGTTATCCAGGAAATATGATAAATACAAAAACCAGGCTGTGTCACTACACCAATGCCCAAGTCAGACATGGCTAAGCTAAGAATTAAAATGTACGAGGGAGTTCGCAAAGAAGCTGTCTTTGCAAAAGTCAAAAGAACTAAAAAGTTAAAAACTGCAATCAGGATCGAGCTGAGAGAATTTACGACGGTCATGAAATACAGGACATTGCTGTAGTGTTGGACAAAATATTCCCTCATTGTTTGTTGCGTTGTAGAATTGTTCATGTTTTAAGGAATCGTAGCGTCTTGGAGTGGTAGCTTGATGACCTGCAACTTGTTTTCCGCTTAGCAAGCTGTTGTTGGAGGGAACTAGGAGATTTGGTCTTCGCTGGAATGGCTAACAAGTATATATATTCCCAAAGATGAATCTTGAAATATTAAGTACGATGTTTGAGTGAGACCTTTGTGGCTTGTTAAACTTTGTTTTCACTCTTTTCATAAGTCGCTTATTTCTGACAGAGTTATTGAGGATTTTCACCGAGTATTGTCAAAGATGCGTCTTCCGTTTGTTACGAGGACAAAGAGGTACCGTTCGTAGCCTTTATTTGGTGTTCACAAACTTACACCAACTACTTTACAATGTCAATCATGAACTAAAAGTAACTTTGTGATTGGTAAGACTCCAGGGACATACTTTAATGAGTTTAAGACTCATGCCTATATTTTAGGTCTAAATCAAGAATTACTTAAAATGCAATGAAAAGCTAGATCAAAGAATAGAATTTACAAAAATAGGTGACAAAGGTAGAGGGCTTTCAAATAGTCCAAAGTTATATCAAACTGAAAGATCAAAACAAGAAAGAAATCACGGACAAAAATCCTTGAGACAGTTATGAAATCCATATATTTCAGCTGCTACTTGATTAGGTCGCCTCTTGCTTACAAGTTATTTATTGAATCCCCCTTCCCCCGGGTCAATGTTGTACCAAACGATAGCCCATTCTATGGACGACATTGTGCACCTACCTCAACATTGGGTGATAGGGGGAGAGGGGAGAACAATTAATTGAAAGTGATGGGTTTATTCAAAAAGCAACATTTTTTCTTAACTCTTTCTTTCTCTTTGTCTTAACCTTTTTGTCCGGCATTGTCTATGACATGTTTTGCGCTTTACGGGGGCCAGTTCAAGGGTATACCAAAAAGCCTCTTGCAAAATGTTCACATTAAGTGTACATATTTGTACAGGAAGTTGTAGATCACGGTACTTAGTGTATGAGGAAATACGGGACAAATTCAATTTTCGCAGATTACCTTCAGTTCATTAAAAAAGATGAAAACTGGAATAACAAAAGTTGCAGCTGATACGGAACTTCATCTCTTTTCACAAGCAGAAACTTTCCTTTTGAAAGCTCCGCGGGTACTCTAAAATCAGTTAGCCAATGAGAAGCGAGCTAGATGCAATGTCCTGTCAAGACAGTGTCTTGATATTCTGAAATAGATTGAAACTGGTTTCTAAATAAGCCATAAACCTTTTGGGTGGCGTAGCGGTTGGCCGATTGCAGAGAGCACCGGCCTTTCACTGATGTCAGTGGTCTGAGTTCGAGTCTAAGCTCGAGCGCTCAGATCATATGTGAATTGAGTTTGTTTGATGTGTACGTTCTTCTCTACCATGCCACGAGGGTTTTTTCTACGGGTTCTTCGGTTTTTGCTCCCTCAGCAAAACTATCAACATGCATGTGAGTTGAGCAATGTTGGCAAACTAATTTAATGTAGAGGTAGTGAGTGTGAGAGAAAACAGGCCAGAACATCGGGTCTTAGCTGCAAAATTAATTCAGAATGGGCTGTTATTTTGAGCTTGATCTCCAGTACTTTGACCAAAATGGAGTACTTGAAAGGAAGCTCCCGATCGCTTCCTTTGAGCTGGAAATCTACGAATTTCTCACCCTACATGCAAGTCAATTATATTTCTCATGCAAGCATTCAAGAGATCTTTTAATCAGATCAGACCATTTATATTTATATTCCATGGAACTAGGTTCAATGATATGCCCAAAAATTTAAAATATGGTTCTAGGTCAGTTTTCTTTTTAATTTTACTCAAGAAAAAAATACATCTTATGCATTGGTTTATTGTTTGCGGACTATTTTTTCCAGTGCTCCTTTTTTCCTAATGCTACTATTATGAAAAAAACGCTGAAATCCAATTTAGCTGAAACGACACTGAATAACTCTTCAAGGATCTAATAATCACTAGGTAAAATCTTTTCTTGGTATTCCAAAGGGAAGTACTATATTTTTAGGAATCTTTAGAGGTGTCATTGACGCCATTTACTCAACTCACGGCTTTGCTCCTAGCCTGCGTCACATCCGGACTTTTCCTCCGCACCTACTACAAATGGACCAAATTTTATAATGATACTAGTTTGGTTGAAATCGGAGCTTTTTTAGCATCGAAATTGTTATACACTAGATTTGAAATTTTGCCAATTTTCTCAAAATCCAGACCTCGACGAGCAAAACGATTTATAAGACTTTGTAAATCAAATGTTTGTCTATAATGTGAGAGCGTTTCAAGAAATTCTATTAAGCCGATTTTGAGTAAAAACGGAGCAATTATTTAACTTTGAAGAAATTTAAAACCGCGGGTACTTAACTAAATTAATTTTGTAACAATAATTTTCCAAAGAAAAGTTGCAATATTTTTGGTTCTAAATAATACCAAGGCATGGTTCTTTATTTTGTGAATATGTCATCGTATTTGCTGTTTTTGATCGCCGTTGAGACGACTTTACGTAAAGCACTAAATTGCTGCGTTTATCTCGGAATTTCGACATCCACGTTAATAATACTGTTTCTTGAAAACTAGCAGATCAATTTTTTTTTATTTATCGATATTAAATATTCAATCCTTTACCAGTAAGGTGTGTAAATTACAAAGGCATTGAAGTTTTTTGAGACCGTTAAATAATTTTTTAAACATTGCCATATGTGCATCTCTATTCTCCGAGTTGTTGTCGGTGTTTGATTATGCATGCCTGCATGTGTGTCGCTTTGGCGCCTCGTGCAAAAAATGCAAATATACATGGAAAGTCACGCCAGTGATATCCAGAGTAACGCTGTAGGCGTAGCAGTTCCTTACTAAAGTTTCTAGAACTATGATATTTCCTTGTGCAAAAAGAAAACGGAGAAGTGAAATATTGCTGGAAAACACATTAAAGGCTAAAAAGACGAAGGAAAGTAGTTAACCAGTCCAGGTAACTTGGAAGACTTAATAGTTCCATGTATTTGCATTTTTTGCACGAGGCGCCAAAGCGACACGCATGCAGGTATGCATATCATAAAGCCTGAATCAAACACCGGCAACAACTCGGAGAATAGAGATGCACATATGGCAATATTTAAAAAATTATTTAATGGTCTTAAAAAACTTCAATGCCTTTGTAATTTCACAACCTTACTAGTAAGGGATTGAATATTCAATATCGAGAAATAAAAAAAAATTCATCTACTAGTTTTCAAGAAACAGTATTATTAACGTGTATGTCGAAATTCCGAGTTAAACGCGGCAATTTAGTGCTTTACGTACAGTCGTCTCAACGGCAATCAAAAACTGCAAATACGATGACATATTTACAAAATAAAGAACCATGCCTTGGTATTATTTGGAACCAAAAATATTGCTAGTTTTCTTTGGGAAATTATGGTTATAAAATTACTTTAGTAAAGCACCCACGGATTTAAATTTCTTCAAAGTAAAATAATTGCTCCGTTTTTACTCAAAATCGGCTTAATAGAATTTCTTGAAACGCTCTCACATTATAGACAAACATTTGATTTACAAAGTCTCATAAATCGTTTTGCTCGTCGAGGTCAGAATTTTGAGAAAATTGGCAAAATTTCAAATCCAGTGTATAACAATTTCGATGTTAAAAAAGCTCCGATTTCAACCAAACTAGTATCATTATAAAATTTGGTCCATTTGTAGTAGGTGTGCGTAAAAAGTTTGGTCAACTTAATTCTGTAACGCGATTAATAGCCGCTTCAATTCGACTACCCGCGCACTAGCGAAATAGGGTCCAGCCACCTTAAGTCCGTCTGCGAAATAACGAAGAAAACCAGCCTAGCCCCCAGGCTATCCCGTCTCTCGTTTCAAAACGTGACGTCATAGAGTAACAGAGCTCGCCCCAGGACTTGCTTGCGATCCGCGCTCGCAGAGGACACCTGGGGACTAGGCTGGAACAAAACCGGGTGAGTTTTCACTGTCCCAGAGTTATCCTTGTTTTGTTCCCCCCACTATAAAGAATTCTTTATAGGGATTCTTTATAAAACTCAGTTTTATTCACATAAGTACAATATTTTAAGGATGTAAAAATGACCGTTAATGTTCAGCTAAAACAATCGTTCGTTGTAACAAGGATAGCTCAGTGAAAACTCACCCAAATGACTTCAAACTCGGCCAAGTAATATATGGCATAACATGTTATCGAGTTAAGTCAGTTTTATTCACATAAGTACAATATTTTAAGGATGTAAAATATGACCGTTAATGTTCCGTTAAAACAATCGTTCGTTGTAATACAATACCACAGAATAAGAGCTTGGGCTGCCTGTACTTCGCAGTCACAGTTGTTGTTGGTAGATCTATAGCATTTTGAATCGACGGCGAAGAGTCCAATGCGAGAACCACTGTCAATAACAGATGGAAGGTCATTGATATAAACTAGGAAGAGGGCCGAGAGGTCCCAAAATATGCCTCCTTGTGGAATACCTGATGTTACTGGAAGAGGAAATGAGATTGCATCCTGTAAAAGGTCTGTAACAGTACACTGGATGCGATTTGAAAGGTAGTCCTCAAACCATTTAAGCAGCTGCCCTCTTATTCCATAATGGTGAAGTTTGAGTGTAAGACGAGAATGGCATACACTGTCAAATGCTTTAGCAAAGTCCAAGTATGTCTCTCTGCTGACCCCTGTCTAGCACGTGTCCGTATTGTGTATGATAAATAAATGATGCTTAAACCTTTTTACAAATATTTTCGTACCTGTAAGTTCTGTGAAGTAGCGAAAACTCAACAAAAACGTAGTTCGATCACTTCAGTGTGACATCAAGTGGAATTAAGTCACGCACTGTCACAATTTTCTCGAAAGACATTTCAAAAGCTTATATTTCGACAACGAAGTCGGTGACCCCCCTTTTTATCTTATATATTTTAGAGGTCCCAATAAAACTTTCACTGTTCAAATTGTAAAGAAAAAATATGGTTAAAACTTTCCAAACCGACTCCGACCATGTCTACAATATTGACGGAAAAATTGTACCTGTTGGAGGTCTGCTGACTGTCGATAAAATACAAACAGTAATAGAGGAAGTATTCTCTTGGTGGATTTTTCTTGGACCTACAGGAAGCATTTGACTCTGTTAATCATAAAACTTTACTTAAAAACTAGCATTTTATTGCATTAGGGGGTATTCCCCATCAATGGTTTAGTTCCTATCTATCTGACAGTAAAAAGTCTATGTTTCCTGCGTCACCTCAGATTATTGCCTAGTAGCCTGTGGTGTACCACAAGGTTCTACCTTAACATTTATTAAACACTCATTATACATTATTCTTATTTAGAAATTACTATTTTTAGTTCCGCACATCTAATAGGACAAACCATCGCATTCCGTTAAGCTTTGCAACTAACTTCGACTAGCAACTGGCCACGGATCAGTGACGATGGACTATTGACTAAAATCGACTTTTAGCGATAATATTGAAAGGTTTTGGCACCAGGGTTGCTCCAAAGATTCCTTGTTCGTCTGGAACTGGGTGGTTTTCAGAGACTTTGAACTCAAACTTGTGAATCAGATGAGTAATGAAAGAAAACAGTTGGATTTTTGCCAGAGTTTCAGCCAAGCAAACTCTACGCCCAGCAGAAAAAGGCAAATAACTAAGCGTAGCGGGAGGAATAAGTTTACCCTCAGAATCAAGAAATCTTGTAGGGTCGAACTTGTCTGGGTGGGACCATTTCTTGACATCCCGATGGATGGCCCATGCATTGAAGAGTACCAAGGTACCCTTAGGAATAAAGAACCCTTGCAAATGCGTGTCCACTGTTGTCGAATGTGGAAATAGCAAAGGAACTGGCGAACTGAATCGAAGCACCTCAGCTATGGTAGCCTCTGTGTATGGTAGGTTTACGCGGTCATTCAGATTGGGCATGCGCTCGCGCCCAACCACCTCATCAATTTCTTGATGCAGCCTCTTCTGGACGTCAGGATTCCTTACCATGTAAATAATGGCCCATAGCAGACATGTAGACATGGTTTCTATGCCAGCACTAAAGATATCACTCACTGTCACAATGACATTGTCTTCGGTTAGGGTGTAGGAAAGACGGTTCTGTTGAGGACCTTGTTCTTTGCTAGCTTTGATAAGGGCGTCGGTCAAGTCACGTGTCACGTGTTCTTGATAGGTTTTGTAATGTTCTCGATATTTCCGCTCCAATATGGTGTCTCGCTCATGAACAGGCTTTTTTGACCATTGTGAGCCCTGAAGGAAAAAGCAAACACAATATCAAAAAATGGAACGAGCTTTCAAACGTTATTCTAATCTGTTTTTAATAGAACAAAGTACCCCAGCTTTCGCCCTTTCTCTTAGAGGGGAAGTTTCCGTACACCGATTGTAGAGGTTTTGCTGGGTTTCATCCATTCCTTTGGGAATTCAGAAGACAGTAGAGCGGTAGCCATGTTGGATGAACAACTGACAAGTGACGCCAAAGAGAAATCTTTTGTTGAAGTTCATCCAAGATGGCTGCCGTGACGTCACGTGCAACCCAAGAATATACGTTATGTACGAGTCCTGGGAGAGAACGCACACTTTTCTTTCTCCGAGAGAACTGATACCAAACTGAATGGAATCAATAATCTCACCTTTATTTGGCAAAAATCTCATCCAAGGAAAGTAGTCAACAAGATTTCCAGCGCGAAACCCCTGTGCAAATTGGTCCGTGTAGGTTAACACTCTGTGAAACTCAGGATCGTTGATATCGTAACGAGAACCAAATACAAATGAACAAATGATGTTAACTATGGCAAGCTGGATGTCATGGGCGGGGTTGAAAGACTTGTCTCCATGGAGGGCCAATCGTTTGGATAACTCATGGATTTCAAGGCAAACATTTTCTTCCAGTCGTTCAATGCCGCTGCCAAACATCTTGAGAGCAGAGTGTGCTATTTTACGTTGCTTTTTCCATGTGGAGTTAAAGTCACCAAACGAAATACTTTTGCCTTTACGCGTGATGAGACTAGCAGTATACAACAGTGGGCGACCAGCAAAGTCATTCGATCGACGCACGAGGGCTTCCCGAGCAGCTTCAATGCTGTTAACAACAACAATCCGATGGACACCCACTGTCAGACGAAATACATCTCCGTACTTCTTGGCCAGTGACGTAAGACTAAGATGTGGCTGAGGCCCTATATCGAACACGTTTCCAAAGAGGGGAAGGGATATAGGGCCAGGTGGTAGTCGTCTATCGTTGGTATAATGCATGACGATAGTGTATACTGCTATGGCTACAGTAAGCACAATCATGGCCACTAATCCTTCTATAATCATGGTTAGACCTGTAGAACAGCAATGGAGTATTAACTAAAGGACACTACTTTAGTGTTTTGCCTACATAGTGTAGTTTTTGAAAGGACGTTTTTAATACTCTGTTTCTAAAAACTTGGTAAACTTGGGTTTGGATTAGTTTTAAAGGATTAATCTAAAACACATTTTATTGGTGAAATGCAACTAACAGTTTCCTTTAAAAAATGAGGCCACGTCCATGCACACGTATGCGTTTACGTTTGTAAACGCATAAAAGTATTTGCATCCACACGAAAACGATAGGCCGTTTACAGCGGCATCACACGAACAACTTGATGGTAGTAAACGTATACATTTCTATGCGGTTAGACTCGTCTACACGTAAACGCTTCAACTCGAAAACAATGTGAAACGCTATACTGAGCAGGTATTGAATGATATTGTGACGTCAGCGTTTTCACAGCGTTTACGAAAATATACGTTTACGGCCGTCCACACGAAGACGCATAAACGGCGTTTTCAAATTTATCCTATTTGGAGAGCGTTTTCGAAAATATGCGTTTACGGTGAGCGTTTCAGGCGTTTTCGTGTGGACGGAAGGCCTAAACGCATAAAAAAGTATCCGTTTACAAACGTAAAGTAAAGTAGCGTTTACAAACGTAAAGTAAAGTAGCGTTTACAAACGCAAAGTAAAGTAGCGTTTACAAACGTAAAGTAAAGTAGCGTTTACAAACGTAAAGTAAAGTAGCGTTTACAAACGCAAAGTAAAGTAGCGTTTACAAACGTAAAGTAAAGTAGCGTTTACATACGTAAACGCATACGTGTAGACGGGGTCTGAATAAATAAAATAAAAATGATAAACCAGGAAAACAAATTAAATCACGGAGACTTTTCAGCACAGTCAACACATAATAGTATGCAAATATACTCGCATTTTGCACGCAAAGAGAAAGTGCAATATTTTAAACAATAAGAGGCCAAGAAATATTCGACAACCTCATTGGCCAATTGCTATTTACCATATACCACTACTGAAAACTTCTGCATAGAAAACTATTCAAAATTTATAGCGAAACTATCCGTGCAGACATTTTCTATCGATCTACTTGTCTCCAGTGTGATCGGTTAGGTTATATAATCGAGAGCACGTGTTCGAATGAAAAACAACACATTGAAAAGTGTCATCGTTATAAGTCCAACTTCAGATTGAAGCCTTCTGACTGTATGACGAAGCAAAGTTACATCATCAAGATTTTGTCCATTCAAGTTGTGTAATATTTAGATAACCTGGTCGATGCTGTTTATTTTGCTAAGTCTTTTGGTCCATTAAAACACTTGAAATAAGAGTTCATCAAATTACAGAAGGTGTTGCATTGTTTGCCGTTTCTCATCAAGTGGATTGATGAATATTGTCTTCGTTGTACGAAACTCACAACCTTACAATTCACTCGACAGATCTCATAACACGTTATTATTATGATGATTAAAATTATTGCAAAACAAGCTGTTAAAATCAAACGTTTTTGCCAGTTTGGCGAGCACCTTACCTTTTCAGTAGATAGTTTTATGCTGACTGGCTACAAACACGGCCTATGGAGCTTTCTTCAACGAGACAGCAATAAAATGGCTTTCATAGTCTTGTTGCTTAAAACACCAACAAATTCTCCACTTAACAAAAGTGAAACTCTAATCCTCTAAGGATAATGAGTCTCATAGAAGAAGATTAGTCCCTGACAGCGTTTACAATGGAACTTCATAGAGCAAGACCTAAAAGCAATGTCCCACACAATAACCCGCTCCACAAGATATTTTAGACGTCTTGGGCTTTTCCTGTTTTGGTCAAATATTTATATCTATAGCACTCTGCTTTTAAGCTGCAGTGAAGCGTAGAGGAAAACTCAACTAAAACTCTAAGAATAGCGAGAAGTGGAGCGTACTTAAAGATTAACTGATCCGTATGCTTAACGAATAGTAAATAGTACTTGAATTTGGAAGCAAATGCTTGCTCAGTCTAATTCAAACATGCGAAAGCTAAGGGGCCTGAGAATTGGACCGCCGACAGCAAGAAACAATGCAACGAAGAAACAATGTTTACTCAGTTGTACAGGAAGGAAAAGAGAGATTGCAAACGTGTAGTCCACGTGCTCGGCCCACTGATCCTTCCCAAATCGACAGGATGTAAATGTGTTCTTATTGTGAAGGTCAAGAAATACAAAAGTACAATGACCCAACATCATTTTTGACAACACACTTGACCAAAAACTCCGTTTGTGGAGTTCAGCTAGTATGGAAGATGTTGAAGACCTCCACTTCTTTACACTACAAATGCTACAAGTGATTTGTAACAACTGATTGTATTCGACTACGTCGCCGGCTGTGAGGGGAGGTGAGAGGGAAAATGAGAGGGGAGGAGAAGAGTAATTAATCTGCTGAAGTTCAAAATGGGTTGCTTTATTCATCAAATTGTTTATAACAAGTCTGAAATCCCAAAGGTCTTTTGGTCAGTCTTAAAACCTATTTCAGCGTTCATTCACATGCACTAGGAATTCAAGTTCAAGTTCAAGTTCAAGTTCAAGTTTTTGTTCACACTTCTTTTCAGACAATGTTACATGTTTCTATTTTATGGCAATATATAAACAAGACACTTATCACTAAAATGCATTCTCTGGGGGTTTCTAAATCTTTCTTGGTTAACAAGTTATTTCACTGCTCGTTCACATTTTGTTCAGATTAATGACCGTGTATCAAGCTCCCGTAAAACTCAGTTTGGGGTCCCTCAGGGCTCCATTCTGGAGCTTAGGTTATTTAAGTTATGTCAAGGCAAGCCCGAATTGAATGTTGGTTTTGTGCTGCTAATAATCGATGATGTGTTCACAAAAGACTTGTTATCAAAAAAATTGAGGGCGGTATACCAAGAAGGACTTGAAAATTTTCACATTTTGTAATTAGTTCAATAGAAACGAGTCTGATTTGAGTACATTCCAAACAAAACCAGCATTCATTTCGGGCTTGGCTTGACACTTGTTGCTTTGAACCACGACAACGTTTTTTGAAATAAGTGTATGCACCTTCCAGTATGCTGACGACACCACTATCTGCACAACTGGTCGCCCTGCAGACCTTCCCAAACAGGTAGAAAAGATCAATAGTACCCTCGATGCCATTGCTCCTGGTCAGCGGTTTCCCATCTAGCACTCACTCAATCCAGTCGAAACAAAGACAATGTTACTATCTACCAATCAGATGTCTCGTGTCCACTGCTTGAGTCTTGCCTGCAACAATATCAACTGCCACTTACGATATCGGACAAAACATTGGAGCGTGTACAACACACCAAACTGCTTGGCCGTCCACATTCAGGAACACCTATCTTGGGATGAACATGTAAAACAGCTTTCCAAGTCATGTAATGGTGTACTCAGTATTCTGAAGAAAATAAAGAACTTTATTGACTTTAATCTTAGAAAGAATTTATCCGAATCATTAGTGTTATCAAAAATAGATGACTGTGACACATTCAGTCAGGGGGGATCTAGGATTAGGTATGCGCCATCCCAAACAGGGGGTTGATGGCAGTGAAAGCAAAAGCCGAGCCTAATTCTAGTTAGCCATCATTTTCTCACTTCCATAGTGGGAGTTGTAACCCCCCCTAAACCCTCCCCTCGATCCGCCCTTGTTCAGTCACAGTCTTCTTCCCAACTACCAGAGTTTTTACTGAAAAGACTTCAACGGATACGGGATGTTACATCAGAGATTAGTCGGCTTCCTGTAAGTGAGCGAAGACAGTTCCATCTTCTTAAACAAAACTTAAAATCTATACACTGTGAATATTGACCGTCGTACCTTTACAGATTAAATAGAGTATCTCACTCAAGGACGTTGCGTTCAAGTAGCAATATCAACCTAGTGATTCCCCTGGAAAAAGGAACATTCCAGGATAGTGCCGCCCAGTATTTCACTGAAACAATTGCCTTCTAACACATGACAAGAAACGCGGAGAACTTTAACATATTTTGTACCAAAACACTATCATATTTGAAGAGGAAATCACCTATTTACTTTTAATTTGTTATTATTTTTTTAGTAGATAGCTTAGCTAGATGAAAAGCTGCTTTTGTGGATATACTAATAATAAATCTTTATTATTATTATGATCATCATCATCATCATCATCATCATTATTATTATTATTATTATTGTTATTATTCTATATTATTATTACAAATGACGTAGATACGACGGAGCGAACCTCGTCTCTCATCTCCTAAGTGGAATTTCCTAGTGTTTCGATCTGTTTAATTCTACTTGCTTGTTATCGATAACAACAAGCAACGGAAAAAAAACATGAAACCATATAAGTCACATCATACATTTTATATCAGCTTGAACACCTGGCTGAAATACATTTCGTATACGTTTGTCTGACCATTTATGTAAGTTTTCACATAACTGAAAAGTTAATCTCAGCTCATCAGAATTTATATTTCGTTTCCATGGACGTGATAAACCCCAAATAGCTGATAATAGTCCTATTAAATGTGATTTACAATTTAAAGCCGATCAAAATAGTTTTTGGCGACGAATATTCGTAGTTTCCCTCAGGACATTATGACGTCATTACCATTTATTTCACTCCATCTTCTAATAAAAATAACCTCAAAACTTCAACGCTTATTTAATCTAAAAACACCCACTTCATTTCCATTGCCGCCAAGATTAAGAGATTTTATTTGAAGTCTTGGCACAAGTCACGTGACGACATGTCACTGAGACAGTTGACTAGGAGCGTCAAAACATTTTCGCGCCAAAATACTTTGAATGACAACCACCGAAAAATGGTTATTCGGAAACATTTCATTTAAGAAAATAGACCTAAGTGTAAATAAACATGACATTTAAAAGCGGAATACATAAATAATAAATTAAATGTTGTTTTGAAGGCATTGAAGTTCTTATCGTGGTAGGGGAATATCGTATTTTAATATTGTTTTTATTGTGATTGGTTGATTGACAGTATAACAAGTTATATGCAAGACTTTAAGTCCTTAGGATTTAAAGTGATCAGTACTTTCGTCAGTTTAAATATTTTCCAGTTTTTAAGCCGGATGCAGCCCTTGCCAAATCTAGTATGGAAAGCTTAATTTGGACGGCTCAGCGAAACTGGAAAATCAGTTGTTTTATTAAACAATATTGAACAAGAGCATCAGCATCTGGCATCACTCTGGCATCGAAAAACCTCAGAATTTTAAGATACAGTAATTTGTAAGATTTTTAAAACTGGATGCCAGGTTTCCCCTTCACTATCCCCCGCTAGTTCTAATTCATAAAGGTTTCCATGGCTACGGTTGTTTCATTTGCTTGAAAAACGTGTTGCTCTTTTGTTCCTACATGAAAGAAAGGATTTGTAAAAAGAACTTTTATAAACTGTTTCACAATATCTGCGCGAATCACAGATGATTTCTGGGTGTTCAACTGAATAAACACAGATATGTTTTTAGGAAAACACCAAAACAACTCAAGGCGCTTTGAGTCTATCTATATGCAAATACATCTATACTCGTGAATATTAAAAACTCATTTCCATTTTTCATCATTGTGAAATAATCTTTTCAAATGAGAGTATAAGCATTTGTCAGCAAATTTTTACATCGATGAGTTTCGCTAGAAATTACTTGGAAAGCCATCTTGCTTGTAATGTGGAGATCTGGCACACAGCGATGTTTAATTCGTAGTGCATCCATCGATGTTAAAACAACTACAGTATTTTTCTTCGTCTACCCGTAAAAACAAGTTGAGCAAAAAGAGGCGACAAAATTTGATCTCATTTGGCGATGAAAAATTGATGAGAGGAATATAAACTTCGAAATTTGAGGGAGATGGTTTGTGGCTAGTTGAAAGACAGTGACATCCATTCTACTATTTGCCAATAAGACTTAAAATTCTTGTTTGCTCTCAGGTAAACACAGCGATAATTTTACGACTTGAATTGTGAAAACGAGGTCTTTGTGTTTTGTGTGCTGCGACAGGCCATAAATATTATGACCGCATCTACATTTCAGCTGCGCTTCCACAACACACAACCGAACCACAGTACATCGTTAACTCTTTACTCTTACGGTCAGCCAGCCAAACCCGGCGCTCTTTTGCCACCCTTGGCAGAGAGTAAAAGTAGCGGAAAGCTGGCCATTTTGCCCACAAACATGACAAATGGTATTGGCAGTGAAATCACTGAATCAATTGTCACAAGTGAAAAACAAAATAGGAATAATAAGGTCTACATTTCTTGCCTTCAAACCTCTCTAAGTACAAACTGGAAGAGAAGCCTGAGTCAGGAAAGCAACGAAAAGGCACAGCCAAAAACAAACTGACGAGAACAACATGTCGACTCAACACAAGAAGATAATTTACTCCAAGAGAAGCGAAAGAAACAAAATACAACAAGGTCAAAGTGCTGGCCAGAGTGCGACGAAAGATACCAATATTCACAGTGCAAGTGACAATATTGATTTAGATCCTTCAGGCAGTAAACGAAGAGTGGGAAAAAGACAAGAACATTGCTTAGAGCGTCAAGACTCCAACGTATCAATCCAACACGGCAAGGGAAAACAATTAACCTTTATCAGTGGAAAAACGAACACCGGAGCTGTTACGTCGTACAGTGAGACCGACTTAAAAATTTGCACATCCTACGTCTACATTAAAAGTAAATTCAATGCTGACCACAGCACCAAGAACACAGTGGTTGTACAAAAGTCACCGCTGTGTCGAAGTATAACGATCTCTGAGGCATCGTTGAGTAGTGCTGTGACCCGTCAAGCGATCTCCTTTGGTGGAAGAGGCAGGATCAGACATACTAGCTCGCGTACACCAGCTATCAGTGTTCAAAACAAGAATAAAAGATCCTTTACAATATCAAACGATACTACTGATGGCAGGTTGAGAACTATCTATGAGTCCACCATGGAAGAAATATGTGATTAATATGTCAAAAACGACAGGTATAAACTTATTGCATTTGGAAATGTGAACATTAACTGCACTCAACATTCCCTGTGTAAATGACTTCTCTCTGCAGCAAGATTATTCATGATTCAGTAAGATTGTCTTTAGGGAAGAAAATTTACAGTTCATTCAAAAGGACTCAAAGACACATGGAGCTAAAATTTATACTGCTTCTCTATAATTAATGAAAAATTCTCCAGAATGAATTACATCTAATATTTGTTTCTTGATGGTACAAAATTCAAATATTCTGCGAAGAAAATATATTTTCTAGTGGAAGCAGCTGTGAAGAGATATTTTTTACAAAGAAAGACAACCAATCATATTGATAAGACGTATTTGGTTTCATGAATTTTGACACAAGACTGAAAACCACCACATCTTTCGCCTGAGCCGTTCTATAGTTTTTATTTTATTCCCCGACTGAAAGCTAAAATGTTCAGAAAAACTAAACATTCAGTTCGAAGACCATATATTCATTGCTTGCCAAAGTGCGGAGATTTTTGGACCTTGATAATATAATAGGATAAATTTGGTAAGCTCGCTATTCAATAGGATTAATGAGCATTTCACTGACAACACATTGTGATCTTTTCCTTTTTTTTTTCGAGCAGAATAATTAGGATTGTAAATCATGATCAATTCGATCCGGCGAAGTGAACCAGGAAATTTTAGCCGGTGCGCCGCAAACAGCTGCCTTCTTCTATCTCTGTCATTTACAACACAATTTTTCTCGTTTTCTCGAAGAAAAGAAACTAAGGAAATAAAAGTCAATTACAGCGTATTTTATTCTTGGTGCAGTGTTTTTACTGTTATATGATATTTTATATGTAGTTGTGTCTACGGCAGCCTGAATTCAGCAAACCTCAGACAGTCTTGATCAGTAACCAAATTTACTCGCGATGCTGTAAAAATGATAAAGACATTTTCCTTTTCACATGAAACAACGACTTACAGGGCACACTGAACATTTTCTAAACTGGTTGAAGAAATTTACATGAAAAAGAGTTTTCTTTATGTGAAATGGAGCATTTCTAGACAATTTGTGGACAGATGTATTACATAATAAATATTTTACAGCCTTGTACTTATCTGACACACAGTTATACGCTGGTCATGGATCAATGATAAGATATGTGCAAATATATAAAGGTGAAAAAGAACAATTTCAATGTTTCATAGCAGTTTTCTCCTTTTTTTTCATCATGAACATGAAGCTCAGATAATTTTAGCGGTTGACGGACTTCAGCACTTAAAGAAATTGTATTTCCTTATTTGCCATTTTGCCGGGATCGCGTTGCCGCAATCAAGAGACTATTTTAAAGGATGATGTACTTTTTCAAATTCATCTGAAGTTGTGATACAATACAAAAACAAAAGAAAGCAACAACAAACAAACAAACAAACAAACAAACACAAACAAGCAAACACACACACACAAACAACAACAATAAGCCAGACTATAGTGAAAAAAAAGGGATTTAGACGTCCCTCGAAACAGACCTATGATTCAGTAAACTCATCAAGGACATGGGGGACATTGGGAACTTGATAAAAAGCGCAATTTGTCTGCTTTTCTTTGTCGATGCTCGTAATCACTAAAGCTGAGAGCAAGTTTTGATTTACGAGTTTGAAATTTGGGGTTACCGCGCGTAATCGTAATCAGTCATATGCCTATCAATGAACACGTGGGAATCATTCCCCTGTGCTGGGCCGATTATGCTTGGTAGGGAGTTAAGAGATCTTTGTTCAGTATCGAGTAATAATGGCTAAAAGTACCAAACCTAGCCCCTTGTGCAAGTTTTAATTCAAATTTTCGTTTTGGATTAACATGCACTCAAATTGTGTTTTATCAGTTAGAAATTGATCTACTAAGATACAATGCCTGTTTAAAACAGGCTTTTGAATTGTACAAAGTTGTTATCCTATTTTTTTAAATTCACATTTAGCAACTTAAAGCCGTAAATGTAAAGAATAATATGACAATTATTTGAGCAAGAGAAAGGCCTAAAACTAATTTTCGATTAAAATTTTCACTTTGGATTAACACTTTTATCCAGCTAAATAATGAAAACCACTTACAAATAACCTAAACTTTCTAAAAGACATAACTTTGGCTTTGTACACTACAGTTATTCTTCAGGGCCCGGTGTACAAAGGTTGGATAAAGTTATCCACCGGATAAGAGTTATCCGCTGCATAGATTTTATCCGCTGGATAAGGATTTATCCGCTGGATAGCGCTATTCACCCTTCGTACAACCGGCCCCAGTTGAACAATTTTTGTTGCCCAATGCTTGCACGTGAAAAAGAATCTCCTCTTAATACAATCGGTATTGACTTAGGGTGTTTTCCATTTAGTGGAACCAACCGGCCAGAACGGCCTGATTCAGTCTAAGGATTGATTCCAGCCAGAGCTAGGAATGGACTAGGTTTTCGGCGAGTGTGGACTGGAATCGATTCTACGAATATACGTGAATATACAAACTGTCATCTTTGGTGAGCTTGCATCACTTTGTCTGCTTCAATTGTCTTTAGTTTACACCTTCATAATTTTTCTTACACTCTGAGAAAAATACCCTAAAACCCCAACATTTCTATATATCTCAGGTGCCTGCATGTATATACTGTCAGTAAATTCACGAATGATCTAATTTTGTAGAATTAGTGAATAGAACAACGATTTTAACTCGTTATGCTGTTTTGTTTGATTATTTTGTCTGTGTAATTTTGTTAAATTAACGCATTATGGGTAGTCGTTTTACATGTGTGTTACATTGACTTAATTAAGTTAATGCCGTTTGTAATGTGGACCAAGTCAAAATCCTGTGAACTGGCAACCTCGTTCCCAAATGACTGCTCTTCTGTTCTATTTTTTTTTTTTTTCAAAATGGCGGCGCTCGACGTTGGTGAACTGGGGATCGGATTGATAGCAAAATGACCTGCCGCCGTATTACTATAAATCTATTCTGATTTTGAACGATTTTCTCGCTAGGTAGTTGTTTACATTCTCCACTAGTTTCAATTTTTAAGACACTATTTTGCCTTGTTGATCCGCTTCCTTTTGGTTGAAATTAAACCTAAATAAACTAACCTAAATATATTACTAACCCACCATAATTAAAAAAAAAACCTTCAGGACAACCTAAACCATTAGAAAACCACATAAAACGGCGCGGCGTCGTTTATTTTCTCTAGTACCGTCGGCCACAAATTCAGCATCTCAGTGAAAAAATATAAATATAAATGAAATAATATGAATGAAATAACTATAACGAAAATTAAAACTAACAAGTCTTGACGCAGGAAAATAGCGTCAAGTATAATGGGCAAATTGCGTGTAATTCGAATTGATTGTACCAAATATTTTTGCTATCTAAAAAAATGTAACAAGAATTTCAAGTATAAGTTTTCGATCACATGAAGAGTTAGCAACTCCGTTAATATAGCGGGATGTCTGCAACTTGATGCCAGGAGGGGATTTAGCTTTACTACTCGTACTACCGGGATGTCCGTAATGGTGGGGTGTCCGCAAGAGTTCACCAGTTCATCAGGAAATATCGGGTAGACATCTATTTTCAAAGTATTAATTTGAATATCACTCCAAAACGACAAAACAGTGATTATCAGATTTTTTTTCTTCTAGCCATAAAGAATATACAATTTCACTCCGACACAAGATTACTCACCGACTTCAAAGCGGTGACCGACAGTAAGCGAAAATGCTATTATTTCGTCAATGATCTGAAGCCTTCTGCTCGCAGTGTATTCATAATTTTTCTCCAGAAGTTTCTAGGGTTTCACGGCAAACATTCGCCGTGAAACCCTATAGAAGCTTCAGAACAAAAGCTATTCTTTCGACTTTAAGATATCCTAATAGGGCCGGATCAGGTTAAAACTACAAACAGTGATAAAGCATTTATACATCTACCTAATTTGTCTATGTTAAGAGACATTTCTACCTGCTTTTAGTCCCAATTATCCCTTTGTTTAACAGCTCGAAAAGAGTACTATATTAATGTTGATTAATGCCGCCCACTTTGTTTTCCGAGCTACGAAAAACTAATCGGCTATAAAAGCAAATTACAATTGAAACTGTAAATTTTTACAGAGACACAATACTTTTCGCATAATAGTATAGTCTGACGATATAGTTGATAGTACTAGCGAAAATAGATCTGAGATTGATATATTTTACGTGCACTGCTCATACTAATTTGAATTTAGAGACCGTCTAAAATGTTCTAAAATGCAATTCAAATCTTTTCATATCAATCACTAACACTTCCTCTGGTCAAATTTTCCATGAAAAGGCATGCAACCACCTTATGCTTCTCTTATCCAAACCCAATTCCATTGATTTCTAACTGCTTACGCCAAGAGGGGTGCTCAATCTAATTGCAATTTAGCAATTCACCCTATCCCCAAAATTCCGATCATGCCTAAGTCCCTGAAAACAGGTGTTATGGGCCCATTCGCTTTAATCACGGAGACGCCATCTTGAATTTGCATTGTTTGATGTCTTTGTTTCTAACATGAAAGCGAGTTCAAGCGTGGTAAATTACCACGCTTGACCTCGTTTCTATGCAAGAAACAAAGACATCTGGTTCAAGATGGCGTCTCCGTGATTAAAGCGAATAGGCCCCTTTTTTAAAGTACGAGTTTACAAACATAAAAATATAAAAAATAGAAATTGTAATAAATACTTGCAGAGGTTTATATTCAAACTAAACACGACATGGCAATGATTCGAAAGCCACTAACGCTCATATAGGATTGATCGTCACCTCACGACAAGCGAGTTCATAACCACCAGCCTAGTACCCATTTGAAACGAGAGACGGGATAGCCTGGGGACTAGGCTGCATAACCACGTGATCACTACAGCGCACGTATGACTTCCGTTCTTAGATTCTCCAAGAACTCTTGACATTCAGATGCCAATCCTCCATTTGTACCAAAAACCAAAGGTGTAAGCGTCCCCATTTCAGTACTCGACGTTGCCGGATATTTCCTCATCGTCTTCTTGTTCTTTAAAGATCTAATTAGGTGTTGACTTGTTCTGGTTACCCTTATTTGAATTAACATGCGTCACTTAAACATTAAAAAGATGCTGTAACACCTCGTGTCCAAAACCCTCTTGCCTTAATACATCGTGGATACCATCGTGCCTATGGGCTACAAATTCCCCCCCCCCCCCCGCTTTTGCACGAAAGGGCTTGATTGATTGTGAAATAAGGTTAATGCTTTACCTTCTTATACGAACTTCGACCTAACGTAATATTCTAATGTACGGACAGTGCGCCCTTTTGATCCCCTCCCTACATCGGTACTCTTCACATGGGGGTTTTAAAAGGTTTTTTAGTGTCCAAACTGATGCAAGGACTAATTTAAGGGAGGGGTGCGCATCCCCTCCTAAGACAACTTTGGGTCCTTTTCTTCTCGGTGCTTCTCCAAATATCCTCTGAATCCTCTAGAGTTACGATTTCTATGACGCTGCACCCCCCCTCGTCCTCCTGGAGGATAATCCTGGATCCACCCGTGTATATGAGAACTACTAAGAACATGTGAATCTTTGCTTAGAAGGCACTAAATAACCAGCTAATACATCCCTCATCATATTGGATGGTATATTTGTAAAACTATCAGTTTAAACTATTAATTCATTTATCTCAGAAAAATAGTGTTGTACTTTATTTTTTGTCAGACTGTTCCGTCATTTTATCAATGTATCTAATATTTAATACCAGTTTAAAAGCCATTTTTATTTCAACTTCTTTCACTCCACTGTTCTTAAGATATTTATCAGCAATTGTCATAGACAAACAAGTCATTTGGGAGAAAGTGTATATCCAGTATATGGTCTCTCTGGGTCGACAAAAATTCTATTGTTTTCTTTGAAACTTCACCTATTAGCGGGTATACATGTTATTGCACTCTTTTTAGTGCAGATCGCATAATTCAAGGAAATTATAATTATTTTCAAGCTTTTCGAGAAGAGAAGTCATTAAATATTTTGGGATAAATCACTTCAGTTAAGATCAAGCAGCGCCTGGATCGTGTCCTTAATTTAGACTGTAAAGACTGTAAAGTTGATTTGTTTGGTACCTGATTTTAAACACTTAGATGAACTTCAAAAGGAGAAAGAGAATCATAGAATTGCTTAGAATTTGGGAGAGACAGAACAAAAGGAATAATGACAAGGAGAACAAAGAGACACAAGCAAGAATGAGATTGTTAGATCATGGCACCAAAAACGTAACAGGTTCGCTATTCATACATGAGCTTCCACAGACAAAGAGGTTCGAGTTGATCATAAGTCTTTTCTGTGGTCAAATTTAATCCAGCACACGCCAGTTTTAGTTGGTACAAGCTACAAACTAGGTTCCTGTGTAGTGTTTAATCTGACGATGCGTTGTGAGCAGTCAATCTCTTGTTTAGCCATGAGTTCATAAGATGTTTTGAGTACTCAGTGGTTTCTTTTAAAGAATTCACTCAGGCAAAAAATGTTTCTCTATCCCTCTTTATCGTCTGCTTACGACTCCATAACACAATGCAAAAAATCTCCAACGCTCCACTGAATAGAAGAAAAGAAATGAAAATAAACATGCAATTCCTCTGCCGAGGACACGAAATATTGGCACTACTTTTGCTATTTCAATTTTGCAGCATTTGCGTGCAGTTTTCGCGGTAGTCTTTTATTTGTACGTACAAATACATCGCAAAATGTGATTTATTAGCGTGCAATGGTCGAAAGTGCACTTATTTTCTATGAACACAATCAGGTGGGGGCGGCGGCGGTGGTGGTGGTGGGGGGAGGGGAGAGTTTGGGCACTGTGGACGTTTGGACCATTTGTTGTATTTTCAAGGACAAACACTAAAGTTTTCTTCATAAAAGGTTCTAGCGAAATCATCTCGAAATTCAGTTTGGAAGCAATTCGTAGAAGATCTCGAGTTCGTGGAAATTATCGGTTTATTTTTGTTTCTAGGAAATGAGTTGTTTGTTTAAAGATAGACAACCAGCAGCCCTTCCCCGCCCTGGAACACAGATTCATTGGTGTTTTACGGATTATGATCGTCAGTGATCACACTAACAGGTTAGAACAAACACTGGCTTGTGATTGGTCTGTTGGACGAGGTACAGGTCACCACATCTTTGATGAGTCAGTGTGGCATGAAGTAATCACGATTCCATATCAATGATGTAATCAATCCACCAATAAGAACTCCATGTTTATGTGAAGCCAACGCACACAAAGACTGGTGCTCCGACTTACTACTATGACGTCATGAAAGGACAAACAACAGACCAAATGCACCTCGTCTTTGGTGATCAACAACCTTCACGAACCCTGCACACTATGGCAATAGACAAAGAAATTTACCCCGTTTACGAGAAAAAAAACGAAAATGAAGCAACAAAAAGTCAAGATCCGACGCCTTCGAAGAAGGACAAAAGACAAAAATCCACAGGGTTTGTAACAAAAACTTTGATGTGTGTCTTGGAGCCAATTCTGCCTGACGATGGGGTCAAAGGCGATGGTCGAATCGCTAGTCTACTGTACTTAATTTGTCTTACAACAGCTGGTGTGGTCTTCAATTTGTCAAAATGGCTTCAGGCAGATTCCAAAGCAGATTCAGGAGTCACTGCTGACCACATTGACGGCTTTCTCATCACTTGTATCGTGCCGACTCTCTTATGGATTTGTTATATTTTTTGTAAGCAAAACGACAGAAAAACTGTTGACTTTATTACTCCTTCGCCTCACTCACACAGACCTTTAATGGCTGGAGCATACGTGTTTGGTGCTGGCAGCTGTGTCATGGACCTTTTACACATCGCTTACTACATTGAATGCTCGTCCAACTTATCAAGCCTGTTCTTCTCCGTGTTCAAAGCTATCTTCATCTTCTCTCAAATCCTATTTCTACGTAAATTTGCCACGGCGACACTTCACAAGTCACCTAGTATTCGACTAGTACTTTTTCATATTCTGGGAACAAACATTTGCATTTGGTTTCGAGCGCTGTTTAGTCACTCCAGTACTATATTTAGTAACAATGGACAGTATCTCCCCAGCGATGATCCTGAGGAAAATCTCTGTGTTTCTAGACATTATTCAATGAAAAAAATCTGGGAAGCATCAGAACCCTATTTATATCCCTTCACCATGGAATACACTATTATTGCTGGAGGTATTCTTTATAATATGTGGAGTGGAATGCGAGATTTGGATCCAGATCCCCAAGACATTTACATTTACGATGAATTATCAGACTTTAATTCAACTACAGACAACATGAGTGAAAAGTACTATGAGGACCAGGGGTACGGCACTTGCGAGGCACACACCCCTTCTAAAGACTCTGTTAGCAGTGCACGTTTTCTCAGCCGTTTTTCCTTAAACAGAGCGGTTTCGAGTTCATCGCTCTGCCAGTCATGTATCGATCACCACGACCAGTCAAGACTCAATAAAGTACCAAGCTCAGACCCTGGTCTCCTGGTTGGACTTTTGTTTTCAATTCTTCTTCTCCTTGCAGTGGGGTTGCTATGGGTGGACAAGACTTCACGAAACGCGTTACGTTTTTACTATCTTTACCAAATCACGCTGTTGACTTTCATGAGTATCTCTTGTTGGGTTATACTTAAATGTCTAATGACGCAAAAGTTGACTTGGTATCCATTTGCACCAGACGATACTCTTCTTATTGCGTCATTCACGGGAGTATTCCTGTATGCTGGACTTTGTCTAACAGCTGGAATTGCCGAATACAAAAATCGTGGTTTAATATCAGACTTTTCTATCACAAAATCGACCCTTATTCTCTTTCAGGGGATGTTACAGGCAACGGCAGTGATCAAGGCACTTCGATTCAGACCATGTGATGAGATCGGAGCTAACATCATTAGACAGGGAGCTCTGTTCCTGCTTACTACAAACATTGCATTATGGGGACAAGATTCGTTTTTTGAACTACGAGACTTTGTCACCACACCCGTGCAAACCGTGTTTTATGGCGAGAAGTCTTGGAAAGCTATCACAGTTTTAGCATATCCACTCTGTATATTCTTTCGCTTCCACTCCGCTGCCTGCTTGTTCGAGGTTTGGTCCAGTTTTAGGTACTGTGGTCATTGACTGAGTAAACTTTGTATGGAGTGCTGGATGTCATTTCCAACGGTGATACATAAGCACAATTTTTTTGGGGGGAGGGGGTGGGGGTGGGGGGCGACGTAAGAAAAACAAAACCTTCCGTTCTTTTGCATCTTCTTGCGTCGCTACCGAGAACCAGACTTTAAAGAAAAAGTAAGGTTTGGACGTCATCTTTTCAATATCATCTCGATATGACTTGCAACACATTCAAAGAAGTTTACTCAACACGAATTTTAATCACCAAGATGGAGCTCGCAATAACAAAGTAAGTTTAAGTTTAAGCCAATTTGTATTTTTGAACAAATATATATTTTTTACAATTACTTATTTATCCTTGAAGATTCCAGGAATGCTGGGAACCCTATTATTGTTTTTATTATTTGAAAATCAAAATATATAACTATATCCAGTTTTAGCCAAAATGATTATTCCAAGAAATTACATTGGATAACAAAAATTATATATCTGAAAAAAGCCAATCTATTTTTTATCATGTAAGTTTTGAAGCAGTGTCAAAAGCATTTCCTGGAATTTACAGGGTTATAGCCTGCGTCACGTCCGTTAAAAAACTCGTTTAGTCCGTCTGCGTAACAGCGACAGGAATCCTGTTTTGAAAAGAAGCTTGTGATTGGCTAAAATCACGCTGCTTTCCATTGGCTATTTCCATAGAAACAGTTAGTCACGTCGTGTTGGCGCGAGAGAACATCCAAACGAGATTTTTCGGTATGTGACGCAGGCTACAGGGTTACGGATGAAAAACGGTTTGACCGTTGATATCTTTTCTATAAAAATCGACGATACCATATTTATTATGGAGAAACATTTTTACAAATTAATTTAATTTATCAGTTTATCATATTTTGTTTAACATGCAATATTTTTGAACTCACGACATGACGGACATAACTAGAATGCGTGACTTAAAGTAACATTACTTCAACGTGACGGTATTGTATTGTGCGCAATACATGACACTGACGTGACTTTAGTTTTCCAGTGTAATCTGACATGACATGACATGACGTGACAGGCCAGACGAAAAAGCGTGACACTCCTTACGTCCTGTTTTGGCATCGCGTCGCGTTTGCTAAATCACTCTAATGACATAACGTGACACGATAAAATGACAGCTTTTGAACGTCTCAATTGACATTAACGTGACATTATGCGCAAAAGCTCATACAAGTGATCTACGATATGACAAACGGAAGCAACATTTTTGAAAACAAGAAGTACGAAGCGAGTGAGAATGAAGTGAGATGGACGACGAACGCGTAGCGTGATAGCTGCCTAAATTGCTAGATACAGGAACGACAGAAATAATAACAATGTATACATCAAATTAACTGTACATATCGCTAAATTCAACATACTCCACACAAAATTAATTTCACTAACGCTGACAACACTCAAGAATACGTGGCACTCAATACTTCTCGAACAAAAGTCGTAACGGTACCTCTGTTGATATAAATACGTACTTAGGCATGAATCTAGAACGTAACGTGACAAGCTCGTAGCATAAACTAATAAAAAATGAATTTAAGCAACGTCAAACGTACCATTTAAAAAGTCAATGCAACAGTACATATGAAGACAACTGATCAAGTAGAACAATATAACCATGTAACCCAGTAAAACAATTCAGGTTACCCGTACGTAACGTAATGCAGTATGCAAACGCTTATATACTGTTCCAAACGATAAAGAACAACACTAACAAAACGCACATGTAATGAACTGAACGTAACAAAAATGCAGCGTTCTGAACGCACAATACGTAACGATAGACTACATTATAAACTTAACGTATCACAAAAAACGTACAAACGTACAACAATAACACTGCGTATTTGTAAATGTACTTCCGGCTTAGCATGACATAAAATCGCAATGAACTGATAACTCAACGATAAACGCTGTGTGTTTTTGATACATATACAGTGGATATAAACACTACACATGTGTAATGTAATTTACTGGACATAACGGAAACGCAACGAAACATGCGTAAATATGTGACAATAACACTACGCAATACACTTAACAAAACAACGTAAAATGATAAGCGCACAATACGTAACGTTTAACATTGCATGATAGGCGTGGTTCACACTAAGCGGCATGCGCAGACTCAGGATAGCATTTATTACAGGTGTATAATGAACACTGACTCTGCGTATTGCTTGCGTCTCTAGTACGAACGCCTCAGTGTTACCTTAATACAAAAACTGAACATAATGAATGTAGAACAGCAACGATTGCAATAATACAGAAACGAAACATATCACACGCACTGTATACATGACGATAAACACTACACATGTGTAATATACTAGACGTAACGGAAACGCAACGAAACATGCGTAAATATGTGCCAATAACACTACGCAATACACTTAACAAAACAACGTAAAATGATAAGCGCACAATACGTAACGTTTAACATTGCATGATAGGCGTGGTTCACACTAAGCGACATAAGCATAAGCGGCATACGCAGACTCAGGATAGCATTTATCACAGGTGTATAATGAGCAGTACATTTCTGACTCTGCGTATTGCTTGCGTCTTTAGTACGAACGCCTCAGTGTTACCGTAAATACAAAAACTGAACATAATGAATGTAGAACGGCAACAAATGCAATAATACAGAAACGAAACATATCACACGCACTGTATACGTGACGATAAATACTAGTATATGTATTGCACTAACGTAAACAAAAAGGACATTTTACAAATACGTAACAAATACTGTGGATGTGTAATGACTTAGCGTAACTGCACAGACGATATACACTGATATACGTAATGTACTAACCGTATCATATCTAATAAACGTGACAAAAACGTAACTTAGCACACTTACAATATCTAACTATAGATCGACACATGCAAGGTATATTGGAAACGTAACACAAAAACGTAACGGTACATCAACGTAAACACGAAACAAGTAACCGAGTAATATAACGCATCAGTTAAACAACTGAGCTACACGTTGACTTCACGTGACTTACAGAAACAAAACCAATAAAACCACCAGAAACATTGAACTTGCTGTACAATTTTCTTGACTTAACACCTGATACAAACAGCTAAATATTCAAAACGTGCCATTTACAAAACTCATACCAACACGAAATACAGCTGAGAGGTTTTTGGGGTGGGGAGGGAATGATTGGGAAGAAGGGGAGCTGCAGATACGGCGACCAGCTTACATTGTGTGCCGTGAGCAGGGTTAATCACTAGTACTCATGAAATACGAAAAGAAAGTTCCAAGACTTTTTCATGCTTGAAATGTCATTAAATGACCTCAAAATTGACAATAGCGAGCTTAAGTACCAAGAACGTAGGACGCCACGAACGCAAGAGAGGTGCGCGCGCCATCGGTTGCAATTAGACATATACATTGTATCCCACGGCAACCGATGGGCGATGGCGCGCGCACTTTTCGTACGTCTGTCAGTGGCGTTCTACGTTCTTGGTGCTTTAAAGGGGGACTAGCATCAAAATCGTTCGCGTGACGTAATACACTCAACCTCAGCGTTCAGCTCCATACATTTCTTTATATTTTGTTTCTTAAACAATTTTATTTCTTTGTCACTAAAAGTTTGTGTGGAGGAGTTTTCTTACATTGTTTAGGCTAAGGATACATTTTTTGACCAGTTTTCTTCAATGTAGAACATTTACATGGAAATATTTAATTACAAATTACTAAGAAATGTATGCCGGGAGCTAAATCTTTGTGTGGAGTGTATGACGTTACCGATACCTCTAAAGATTCATAAACATCTAATACTTCATATGAAAATTTTCAGAAAACATACTAACCGGTTTTTAAACAGCTATTTGAGAGTCTTTCAGTGTAGTTTCAACTGACGGCTTTCAGCTAGAATTGTGAAGTTTAAACAAATTTTTGATGCTAGTCCCCCTTCAAGCACACTATTGTTTCCGACATACTGAAGTACACTATATCATAAAAATGGCAAAACGACATGGACACAAAACATCGAAACATGAACACAACGCATCAATAGTTAACATGACAGGACTGATATGCAACATAAACGTCTAAATCAGCCCACGGTATACAGATCATTACCATACTAATGACAGAACAACAATGCTAACCGTGACCTAACACAATAGCACTGGCTTCTAACAAAACTTTAAATCTGACAGGAACATGACTAATAACTTTAACAAGTATAACTTTACAGCTGACAGCTAAATAACTCCAAGTATGAGATCATAACCTGTATATATACACACTGTCTGTATTTGGCATGACAAATGTGCTGTAAAAAATAATACCGTATGTTACTGCTGTATAAACGACAAACCCAAAGGAAAATAGCAATTGATATAGTGTAGAGTGAACAATAAATTATATGGTAAGTAGTAACTGAATCCATGATGATCACTTACTATTAACTTATTGTATTAACATTACATTATGGCACTTATTACTGTTACGCCAACCATTCAACCACTGACCTACTCTTAAAAATCAATTATGAATAACTTATGAACCAATTCATTACTTACTAATTTGCAGTGGTCCACAATGTAGTGTTAATCAACAACTTAGTGACTACTGAAGAACTAATTAGTCTAACAATGGACCAATTATCAAACTAATAAATCACTTATGATCAACTTACGAACTACCTACCAACCACTTACAAATTACTTACATACTACTTACTAACTACTTACCAACTTACTAACAAACTTACCAACTACTTCCTATCCACTTACCAACTACTAACTGACCACTTATAAACCACTCAAAAACCAAAAAAGCACTTCAATACAACCACTATACAGACCACTTACAAAGAACTTATCAATGACCAACCACTTGTCAACCATATATCCTAACATCTTAGTGACCATTCACCAACTACCAACTACATATTTAACAATAACCAACTACTTACTACCCACTTACTAACAACTTACCACTCTCCTATCACTTGACAAACACTAATCAACCACTACCAACTTAATGACTACTTACCAACAAGTACTAGTTACCAACTACTTCCCGACAACCCTACTTACTACGGTAACAACCAATGAATCTTACAATGACTTACCAACATCTTAGTCACTTACTGATGACCTACCAAAAGTGTACTCAACAACCACTTACCAACTAAATACTGATCAATTACCAACTAGTCTCCTATGCAGCCATTTTTTGTGTCATCACACAAGGAGTTTAAGCCTTGCGTGACGACACAAAAAAACGGCTACAAAGGAGACTAATTACCAACCAACTACACACAAATCAGTTACAAACCGATTATAAACAACTTATCAGCAACTCACCAACAATTCACCAACCAAATTACACATAAATTGGTTATGAACCACTCACCAATAACTTGCCAACTACTTTCTAAACACCACTTATTAACCATCAAATACTTAACATTAACCACTTAGTGACAACTTACCAACTACTTACTGATGACTTACTAACCACTTACAAACAACTTACCAATAAATTAATAACAATTTACTAACTACTTACCAACTATGTAGCAACCAATTTCTTACTAATAACTCAGATTCTACTTTACAACAACACAATTAGTTGGTAAGTAATTACTCAACTATTTTGCAACTTATAAACAACTCAACATTAACTGAAGGACTACTTACCAACCACTTACTGACCACTTGAGCACAGATAATTTATGAATCAATTACGGTACCACCTACTTACCAACCACTTACAAGAAATATATGAACCACTTATCAACTACTTACTGACCACTTATAAACATCTTTGCAACCACTTATAAACAACTTACTGATCACATACCAACAACTTATGACAACTTACCAACAACTTGTAAACAATTCACTGACAACTGAAGAACCACTTAATTGCTTACAAGCTAGAACTTTATGACAGAACCACTTTCAACTACTTAACTAACCCAGTTACCAATTACTTACCAACAACTCACTGACCACTGAAGAACCACTCACTGTACTTACAAACATATCAACTACTTACAAACCTCTTACCAAATACTTATTAACTACTTACAAATCACTTTCAAATTGATAATGGTGCTTCTTCAGTGGTTAAAACCAATGATTAGAAGAACCACTAATATCAACTGTTTACAAACTACATACGATAAAATCAGTTATGGACCACTTGCCAACTACTTACTGATCACTTGAGCACAAACAGCTTATGAACTTACCAGCTACTTACCAATATCTTAGCATGCAATTACTTGCAAACAACGTATTAACCACTTCCCAACTACTTATCAACCAATGATCATCTACTGACCACTAATCTTACTAACTACTTGACAACCACTTACTAATTTAACTACTACTTATCAACTGCTTACAAACCAATTACCAACAGCTTAGCAATTACTTACCAACCACTTATGAACTACTTACAGACCAAATACCAACTACTTATGAACCTCAAACTAAATACCTACGAACTATTTACCAACTACTTACCAAAAACTTACCAATTACCAACAACTTACCAACCACTTATGAACTACTTACAGACCAATTACCAAATACTTATGAACCTCAAACTAAATACCTACGAACTATTTACCATGTACTTACCAACAACTTACCAACCAATTACCGACAACTAACCAATTTACTTACCAACCACTTATGAACTACTTACGGACCAATTACCAAATACTTATGAACCTCAAACTAAATACCTACGAACCATTTACCAAGTACTTACCAACAACTTACCAATTACCAACTACTTACCAACCACTTATGAACTACTTACGGACCAATTACCAAATACTTATGAACCTCAAACTAAATACCTACCAATCATTTACCAAGTACTTACCAACAACTTACCAACCAATTACCAACAACTTACCAACCACTTATGAACTACTTACGGACCCATTACCAACTACTTATGAAACTCAAACTAAATACCTACGAACCATTTACCAAGTACTTGCCAACAACTTACCAATTACTTACAAACCACTTATGAACTACTTACAGACCAATTACCAAATACTTATGAACCTAAAACTACACACCTACGAACCATTTACCAAGTACTTGCCAACAACTTACCAACCAATTACCAACAACTTACCAACCTCTTATGAACTACTTACGGACCAATTACCAAATACTTATGAACCTCAAACTAAATACCTACGAACCATTTACCAAGTACTTACCAACAACTTACCAATTACCAACAACTTACCAACCTCTTATGAACTACTTACGGACCAATTACCAACTACTTATGAACTACTTACGGACCAATTGCTAACTACTTATGAACCTCAAACTAAATACCTACCAACCATTTACCAAGTACTTGCCAACAACTTACCAACCACTTATGAACTACTTACGGACCAATTACCAACTACTTATGAGCCTCAAACTAAATACCTACGAACCATTTACCAAGTACTTACTAACAACTTACCAATTACTTACCAACCACTTATGAACTACTTACAGACCAATTACCAACTACTTATGAGCCTCAAACTAAATACCTACGAACCATTTACCAAGTACTTACAAACAACTTACCAATTACCAACAACTTACCAACCACTTATGAACTACTTACGGACCAATTACCAAATACTTATGAACCTCAAACTAAATACCTACGAACTATTAACCAAGTACTTACCAACAACTTACCAACCAATTACCAACAACTTACCAATTTACTTACCAACCACTTATGAACTACTTATGGACCAATTACCAACTACTTATGAACCTCAAACTAAATACCTACAAACCATTTACCAACAACTTACCAACAACTTACCAATTACCAACAACCTACCAACCACTTATGAACTACTTATGGACCAATTACCAAATACTTATGAACCTCAAACTAAATACCTACAAACTATTTACCAAGTACTTACCAACTACCTACCAACACCACTTACCAACAACTTACCAATCACTTACCTGCTGCCACTTACCAATATTGATTACCAACTGTAGCACTTATCAGCCACTTATGACCACTTAGCAATCATCAGTGACAGATTGACTAGTCCACTGAAATACTGACTAACCAACTGGCTTTTACCATCACTGACAGTCTGATCTATAGACTGAAATATGTTGACTATAAAAAAACTGACAGCTACCATCACTGACTGATTGATTTACCAACTGAAATACAAAGTCAGTACTAATACAAAGTGATTTCTCTCATCTGTAACAGACTGAAGTACAACTGAAATGTTGACTTACAAAGTGTCTTCTTCCATCACTGAGACTAACCTATCCATTAAAATGACTTATGCAAATTGACTTCTGCTGTTGCTGACAAATTGATCTATCCACAGAAATGTTGACTTACAAACTGGCTTCTGCTACCATTGACAAATTGACCTACATTATTGAAATGTTGACTTACAAACTGACTTCTGCCATTAGACCTCTGCCATTATCCACTGTCAAAAGTTAGACTTACAAAATGACTTCACTACTTTTACTTCTATGTAGACTATAAGACAGACTAACTGATTGACACATTAACTTAATACATGACCAGATAGAGTGTAAACACTGACAAGCGTGCAACATAAATAGTACTAAATGGTGCTATTTTATGCTAATTAGGTTTGTTTTGTATTGTTGATTAGTGTTGTATTAATTTGGTAAATATAATAGTTTAATATATAGTTTTACTGTTTGTACTCCAATAATAACTGATAGAATATATTAAGTAACCAACATTAACTAATAGTGGTTACAATGTACATTCATAAATGGTTCCCCTGTTCCTTTGTAACTTTGCAATGTTCATAAGGTATCATATTTTAATTGAAAAAGTCAGATCAAAGAATATTTCTCATATAATAATATTTGTAAAATGTTTTAAATCCTGTCTGTAGATCACAATGCAAATATTTTGTTTGTGGGTCATGAATTACCGTATTCAATTGGGAAATCTGAGGGTGAGCTGATTGGTTGTTTGCACATTTGCTATTGTTTGCAAGAGAACTATGAATTACATACTAGAGTGACTGTTGGAGAGAATTGACCAAATCCTGATTAACTACATGTACTGGACTAACACATGTGCACTGACCAAATCATTTACTAGACTAGAATAACTACATAGACTAGATTAACAGTGTCCAGATAGCAATAACTTATTGACAATGACATTAGCTAGTTAAGAATAAAAGGTTCTAAGCTGAGCTTTAGCATTTACTTAGTGATGTCTAGAAAGAAATGATACCGAGACATGGTCAGCTGATTGACTACTTATTTTATCACATGGACTTGACTGACAGTTACATTTATTTAGTGATGTCTAAACAGAAATGACACTGAGACATGACAGAAAAACAAAAATAGAGTCTAGAACGGTTGGGTAATAATGGCAGATTGACAAATCTCAATAAACTCATAAATCAATTCTAGAATGGATCTCATTAAATTTATTCTACTTGAAGTCAAATTTTTACTAAGATCAAATAACTCAAAACACTGATTAAACTTTAGAAAGCTGTATCAAACAATATTTATTCATACTATATTTAACAGGCAATAACAATGTAAGTAAATGTGTACCGTAATTACAAGCTTGTACACATATTAAACTTACAATTGAGTCTCTTGCAAGAGATTGTTTACCATCTGAATAATCATATACCTGTTTCAAATTTAATGTAGACAGTCTGAAATCTGAATCTGAGCAAGACAGAAGGAAATTATTGGTATGAGCTTAGAATGAATTAATATATAAAGTGATAAGAGTATAAAGGGATGATATTATGCATATTTAAAGATGAAAGAATCATTCTCACAATTCTATTCAATCTAAGATTCAGATCAGGATTCAGATTTAGATTCAGTCATCTACATTTTTTGAAACAAGTATATACTCTCATCAAATCCTATCTAAACATATAATCTGTCAACAAAATGTTGACTTACTAAAGCTGTTGAGTAAAATGTATATTGAAACATGGAAACTCAAAACTATACATCAAAACTAAATAATTAGTTATGCATTAAATTAACTGATACATGTAGAGACATTTGTATAAAAGATGTTAGTACATTGTTAATAAGTACAAATTAAAATTGATCTAAAAATATAATGGTGTCTTCTAGATCCTTACAGATCTTTCTACATGCCTGCATGATATTTGCTCCGAAAATGTTATTGCTTATGCTCCAGATTCTTGATCAAGAATTAACTAGTTTTGAGACAGAAACCTGTCAATGATGAAGTTCAATATCTATGATACATCTTAATGACTTTTTACATGGTATATTTAAATACATTTCAGTTTGTGAAATAGTGTTTAATTAGTCTTTTAATGTAATGTTTATAATTTTGATATCTTCGTAAGGTTTATCATTCTTAGGGTTTGTTTTTACTTTACTTATTTCCTGCACAGTGTCCATTCCCTTTGTTACACGACCAAACACGGTGTGTTTATTATCAAGCCATGGCTACAAACAAAATAAAGCAATTCTGTATATTGTACAATATGAAAGTCATGATTGGGTAAAGGTATATAATAATGCACCAAATCTGATCAACTCAGTGATAATTTACATAAAAAGCTTAATGGCCATTGAACAGTATACACAACAGTACACACATTCTACCAACAGTTAACTGGCAGTCTGCTCAATCTACATTATTTAAATAAGTTGGTTCAATTAAGGTCCTTATCTGTGAGGACATGGAGGTCCAACTATTTGCAAAGGCAGTAACAATATTGTTACCATGTAGGCAATAAGAGTGAGGTAGCTACAGTTAAATGTTAAATGTTAAATGTACTAAATACTTACTGTAGGTACAACTGTTACAAAGAATTGAGATCCATTAGTGTTGGGTCCAGCATTAGCCATGCTTACAGTGTAAGCTCTATCATGTCGGAGATTGCGGTGAAATTCATCCTCAAATTCACTACCCCATATTGACTCACCTCCTGTGCCATCCCCTGTTAGGTATACAACAATATCAAATAACTTCAAAAGGAATTCATTTAGCAATAAAAATCAGAATGTACTTTCATACTCATTTAAAAGACATTTCCCTCACAAGAGAAGCATGTGACTCATTTTAACATCAAGAGCCTGCTAAATCAAGGAACCTAGCTCTTGTTCTTGGGACATGGAGAGTGGTTTTATTGGGTGGGTCGGATAGGGGAAGGGGGTAAAATAATGCTGATGCAACAAATGGAAGGCTTGGAAAAAATTAGATTTTGTCTCTCCAGAAATCTAAGTGGGAAGCTGCTCATCCAGTAGCAAATTTTATAAAAAATATGTGATATACAGTCAGTACTATCCTTTCTGTATGATACAAGTGTTATCTACAGAATCGAAGTGCATATTCTCTTGACTATAGAACTGAAAGTAGACAGCCCTTGATTTGACTTGCCAATAGGCACCAAAGCTTGTAAAACACTCTCTGGGCATTGTAGTCGAGACAAAAAAACAAAAACAAACAAAAAACACCTAACAATGATTTCAAAGGTTCTTTAAGCATTTTCGTAATGTGCATACATTTTAAGTGTCTGTTGCTAAAATACTTTTATCAATTATTGTACACCAAAAGAAAATCATATTTTTTTGTTTAATTTTAGTGGGCCTAAATTAGTGCAAGGATTAAGTAAAAGTGTCGTCTGTCAGAAAAATTTATCTTATGCCTGACAAACCAATAGCTGGGAAACTATCTGCTGCCAGTTATTCTAGAGATCACTGGGTATAGCTGGATTATTCAAAGAGGTTAAGTTCACTGACCTTGTGGGTCTCCTGTTTGAATCATGAACTGCTTGATGACACGATGAAAGATGTGGTTGTTATAATAACCATTCTTACTGTGTGTTGTGAAATTCTCAACTGTCTTTGGACACCTTAATTCAAGATTGAAAAAAAGATAATTCATGAGCACTTTGACCATTGCAACTTATCTCAATGCCAGCTAACACCATCAAATGTAACAAACAATCTATCATGCTCTTATGATACCAGTTACAATTTTGGTTGCAGTCTCGAATTGAGGATCAAAACTTACATTTTGGGAAACAACTGGATAACAAGGTCACCCATGGTTGTATGAATTGTAGCTTGTGTTGGTAATTTAGCCTGAGTGCCTGGTCCCTGGAAAATAGATACAGAGATGATTCACTAGTACAAGTATTATCCAAAAATTCCAGTGTACAACTGCTAGTAACTAGCAAAATTAATGAGCACTGTAGTAAGCTAACATGGAAGGGAGGAAGAAGAAGAAAGGAAATAGGAAGAGAGTTGAGGACAGGGTTTGCACTATTTTAGGCTGCTTACTTTCAGGTTGATGTTGTTTTGATTGTCAAGCATCGACATTGTCCAATTTTTTTTCTGTAACTTGTGAGTTCCTAATTCCGCTCGTTGTGCACACTCATCCTTTGTTATTTTAATATAGGCCATTGAAATTGCTGTTTGAAATTATCATACTTGGAGCTACTCAGGAAGGTTTACAAAAGGCAATCATGAGTATAGCATAAATATTATCAGAATTCACAAGTTCAGAACAAAAAAACAGGACAATCGAGATGCTTGGCAACCAAAATAACGTCAACCCAAAGTTAATAGGTCTAAAAATTTACATTTTTACAATTTATTTTGGATATCTTACAATGCTTCAATGGCCATGAAATGTGGAAGATTAAGAAACAACTAACAACGCCACCTTAAAAAAGAGCTTGAAACTAACACAAGTTTTACCTGAGTTGATGCCATTATTTCTTCTCTTGAAGGCTTTTCATTAAACACATCTCTGTCATTCTGTTCACTGAGTGAAGGTAAAAAAAGATGATAGAATTGTTTTAGGAAAAAGTCATTTTTTTCTAGACATTTTTAATTATTAAGTAATGATCCTTGTAAGAACCACCACAGAGTTTCGCAGTACTGAAATGAACAAACAAAGATAAACTAGAATGTTTGAAAGGAGGGCTGAAAACTATTAGTAAGAAAATTTAAACTATTAGAGACTAACTTATATCAAATAAACACTGACATTGAACAACATACGACTCTGAACTGATCTGTTAGGACCTATCTGCATTCCATGTAAACATTATCTCCACTCGAATATTTCACATTATCCTACCATTAAGTTGCACACCTCTTCCACATCATATACTACTGACAAAGTTAATTGTTACCTGATTTCTGGTCCTCTTGATGAGAAGATATAAAATCTATTCTTTTTAAAACCAGTACAAAATAGAGTAGGATCTGAAGCATCTTTACTTAGTGATGGGTTGTCTGATGCTTGCACCTCCTGGTGAGTAAAAGAACTGGTATTCAGTCGACCAGAATATATGCAAGAAAGGGAATAAGCATGGCATAAACTATTGTTCTTGAAAGCAGATCAAAACTATGGATAAAGTATTGATTAAAGTATTCTTAATTAAAAGTATTCTGGAAAATCTGGCCCTATGCAATATTACATTTGTACAGGCCTTGCTGCATTTGGTCTATGACCTCAAGGCAAAACATTCTGTCCAGCCTGCCCACTAATAAGTAAATAGAACGTTATACCAACATGATAAAGTTGAATTCTTAATTGTCAATATTTGTTTTGTGGGAGAAGTGAATGAACTGGTGGTACAGTATAAGGCAAGAGTTACACTTAAAATAAGTCAATGGCTGAAATTCAATTTTCAAATGAAATCTTACCAAACTCAGTGCAGCATTACTCTTCTTAGGTCTTCCCTGATATAATGCCAGTTGTAAAACACGTACATTTTCCAACTATATAACACAATGAATAAGAAGTACAATTCAGTAAGATGAAGTGCTGAAAGAATTTTGTAGCACAACTACTATGGAGTAGAGTTCTAATTAAAAAAGTCTTTTGCTTTGTACATACTTTCCGTTCTGCAAGCTATTGCAAAAGTTATACAGAATATTATATAATAATTGGCATATTACGCGCGCTCTGATTGGTCGAACAACCATGTGTGATTGGAGTACACACACATGTATAGATGGCGTCATCGAATCTTATGCGCGCTCTGATTGGTTGGAATGTTTCAATAAATATTATATAAAACAGATAGATTCCATTTTTTCGTGCGTCTGTACTCTAATCGATGCATAGGAGACGTCAAAATGTGGTGAGAACAACAGTCAGTACTTTTTTGTTCTCACCACATTTTGACGTCATCTGTGCATCGATTAGAGTACAGACGCACAGGAAAAATGGAATCTATTTGTTAATTATGTTATGTACAATTGAAACTAAGGCTGAGCAAATAGGAACTGAAAATGTGACAAAAAATTCAAGGTGCATAGTGGTTTTCAAACATCTTAGTACTGGCTTGTATTTTTCCCAATTTCCACATACCCAGATAAACAGCGTATACGTATGTGAGACCTTAGCCTGTGTACAGCCGTTTCCCACCCCTCCCCCCCTACGGGGAAAAACCGCTTTTCCCCATAGGGGGGAGGGGTGGGAAACGGCTGTACACAGGCTAGTGAGACCTTGGTCTATACTTAGGAGGTTACCAACCCTTTTAACACAGTGAACTTCACTACATCGATTACAAAATATCTCTGGGAGGGTTTGATGATCCTATCACATGCATACCTTTCCTATCATTCTAACACATCTTGTAGTGTGAAGGTTTATTACTGAAAATAATAATCAACAAAAAGTTTTCAGTCATAATCGTTTAAGAGAACCTAACATTGTTTCAGATTTAAAAATCCCTGACTGCAACCCAGTTATGTACATACCTTTTATTCCCAGCATTGTACCATATATTAGAAAATAACCACTCTCATCAAATACTGTCAAAGAAAATGTGCTTGGTTTCAGTCACTTATTCTCAGTATACTCAGTGGCATGACAACAAAGAAGGAAGGAATAAAGGAAGGATGGATGGAATGAAGGAAGGGAGGGAGGTAGGGGAAGGAAGGAAGGAAGGAAGGAGGGAAGGAGGGAAGGAGGGAGGGAGGGAGGGAGGGAGGGAGGGAAGGAGTGAGAGAGGGAGGGAGGGAGGGAGGGAGGGAAGGAAGGAAGGTTTGGATGGATGACAAAAGGGAAGAACTGTAAATTAAAACTTTAAAATCCCAAACATTGAAGGTTACATGTAAAAGCTCCTCCAGATATAAGCACTCTGCCCCCTCCCCCCAATTATAAGCCCACCTGTCTGCTAACAGAATTTTCCTCATAGTTATAAGACCCCCATTTGTAAGCTCCCCTTCATTTACTCCTTTGCATGGGAGGAGGCATACAGGAAACAATATGGGGTGCCATATACAGGAAACAATAATTAGGCAATAGATAAGTGGCTTATCATGCAGTTAGACACACAAAGCAAATCAAGTGCAAGGTAGAGATGTGTTCTCTTGACAAAATGGGTTGGTGAAGCTTGAAAGGGAATTGACAGAAACAAAGCTGTAATCAGGAGTTTCAAGAAATGTGGCACTTGACACGCTGGGCACAAAGGACCCAAAAAACGGCACTTTAAATGTGCCATTTTTGCCCTAACCTTTGTATCTTCAACAATATTTGATCGTTTGCAATGAAATTTTCAGTGATGGCTAACTATAGGTGGCGATTTATTTTCCCATGTTTAAAAGTTACCACTGACGTGATTTTGACGTCATAGCAAATTGTTACATTTCTCGAGAACATCCAGATTACTTCAAGAGATTCTCAAAACTACATAGTTTGAAAGAGAATGCCATTCTCTAAAATTTGGTGCAATTTTTATCTCAATTCGACATTTCGTTATTGAGTTATAAGGGATTTTTGTTTCACGATGATGTCATAAAAGTGACGTCACTAATAACCATTAAAAGCCATTAGAAGCCATTGGAAATGGCAAGTGATGATGGAACGAACATGTATTACTATTATGAAGTGTTTCTGCGTAACTAAGTTAAAACTTTTGGTCATCGAGCTTTATTAGGGATATTTCAAATTATCGGTGACGCCATTATGATGTTAGAGGATTTTGCTATATATTCTTATTAATGTTTCTAATACTTATCTTCAAAAAATCAAAAATCAAAACAGATAGGATTTTGAGGACTTCGAAGCTCTTTCACTATGCAAAGTATAAGAACAACCGAACTTCAAACAAAAAAGTTGAATGAAGAAGAAATAATTGTCAAATAATCTAATAATCATATGGGAAATAGTAAAGAAAATTTATGAAAAATACTTCTTCATTCAACTTTTTTGTTTGAAGTTCGGTTGTTCTTATACTTTGCATAGCGAAAGAGCTTCAAAGTCCTCAAAATCCTATCTTTTTTGATTTTTGATTTTTTGACGATAAGTATTAGAAACATTAATAAGAATATATAGCAAAATCCTCTAACGTCATAATGACGTCACCGATAATTTGAAATACCCCTAATAAAGCTCGATGACCAAAAGTTTTAACTTAGTTACGCAGAAACACTTCATAATAGTAATACATGTTCGTTCCATCATCACTTGCCGTTTCCAATGGCTTCTAATGGCTTTTAATGGTTATTAGTGACGTCACTTTTATGACGTCATCGTGAAACAAAAATCCCTTATAACTCGACAACGAAATGTTGAATCGAGATAAAAATTGCACCAAATTTTAGAGAATGGCATTCTCTTTCAAACTATGTAGTTTTGAGAATCTCTTGAAGTAATCTGGATGTTCTCGAGAAATGTAACAATTCGCTATGATGTCAAAATCACGTCAGTGGTAACTTTTAAACATGGGAAAATAAATCGCCACCTATAGTTAGCCATCACTGAAAATTTCATTGCAAACGATCAAATATTGTTGAAGATACAAAGGTTAGGGCAAAAATGGCACATTTAAAGTGCCGTTTTTTGGGTCCTTTGTGCCCGGCGTGTGATGAAAAAGAAAATAATGGGGTAAACATTGACCATGAAATGCTGCACACTGGTGAAAATGGGCTGCAGATGAAGAATGCTGATAAAGAGGTGTACATAGCAGACAAGACTGGAGTAGCATACCGTATCACATTGACAATCTGCTCAGATCACAGTTTTTTAGCACATTTGCATTTCAAGTTTTACTGCTACAGTATTGCTGGGTTGCATCCATACCTTTGGGAATCCAAAGACAATGAAGCGGTAGCCATGTTGGATGAACAAACAATAAACACTAATGAGAAATCTTTTGTTGAAGTTCATCCAAGATGGCTGCCGTGACGTCACATGCAACCCAAGAATTGTACAAGTCAGAGTGTTATCTTAAATCAATGGATGTTTTTCCTCCCTCTTATAAGCCTCCCTGGTTATAAGTCCCTCCAATCATGAGTCCCACTGCATAACCCTTACAAAAGCCAAAAGCTTATAACAAGGATAAAAAGGTCTGAAATGTGAGTGAGGCGAATGGGAGAATAATGCTCCTTCCCGTAATCTTCATTGTGAAATCTATTGCACTGTCATGTTTGATAAAAATTAAGTTGTTCAAAATATGATTTAAAAATAATCATCATTGAGATTTGAGTATCTTTACTAGTTGACCTACCAACATTGGAGTATTTCAAAGCATCAGACTTGTCAAGATCTCTTTCTATGGCAACTCTTCGTCCAAACTCCATGTCTGGAAGCTGTTGTTTTTGCTATGAACAAGAAATATTTCAATTTATTTCATCTGCTACAAACATGCTGTACCTTTTTAGCAACTGTTACTAAACAGTTCATTCCTATAGGTTATACACAGGGGTGTAGCCAGCTGGAGGGCTTGCCTAGGGTGCCTGTGACCCCCCTTTTGGTAGAAAGGAAAAATGATAAATTACAACAAAACAATGGGCCAAAGATCACAAAAAATAATGTAAAAAGACACTTAGTGTACTTTTGTGGGTTGAATGATTTAAAGCATACAAAATGATGTGCTTGCAAAATGTTGTCAAGATGCAGGTACATGTATCTAAAAAAGACTGTGATATCTATTAAGTAGGGGTTAAGGTGGCTGGACCCTATTTCGCCAGTGCGCGGGTAGTCGAATTGAAGCGGCTATTAATTGCGTTACAGAATTAAGTTGACCAAACTTTTTACGCACACCTACTACAAATGGACCAAATTTTATAATGATGCTAGTTTGGTTGAAATCGGAGCTTTTTTAACATCGAAATTGTTATACACTTGATTTGAAATTTTGCCAATTTTCTCAAAATCCAGACCTCGACGAGCAAAACGATTTATGAGACTTTGTAAATCAAATGTTTGTCTATAATGTGAGAGCGTTTCAAGAAATTCTATTAAGCCGATTTTGAGTAAAAACGGAGCAATTATTTTACTTTGAAGAAATTTAAATCCGTGGGTGCTTTACTAAAGTAATTTTATAACCATAATTTCCCAAAGAAAACTAGCAATATTTTTGGTTCCAAATAATACCAAGGCATGGTTCTTTATTTTGTGAATATGTCATCGTATTTGCTATTTTTGATTGCCGTTGAGACGACTGTACGTAAAGCACTAAATTGCCGCGTTTAACTCGGAATTTCGACATCCACGTTAATAATACTGTTTCTTGAAAACTAGTAGATGAATTTTTTTTTATTTCTCGATATTGAATATTCAATCCTTTACCAGTAAGGTGTGTAAATTACAAAGGCATTGAAGTTTTTTAAGACCATTAAATAATTTTTTAAACATTGCCATATGTGCATCACTATTCTCCGAGTTGTTGCCGGTGTTTGATTATGCATGCCTGCATGCGTGTCGCTTTGGCGCCTCGTGCAAAAAATGCAAATATACATGGAAAGTCACGCCAGTGATATCCAGAGTAACGCTGTACGTAGCAGTTCCTTACTACAGTTTCTAGAACTATGGTATTTCCTTGTACAAAAAGAAAACGGAGAAGTGAAATATTGCAGGAAAACACATTAAAGGCTAAAAAGGCGAAGAAAAGTAGTTCACCAGTCCAGGTAACTTGGAAGACTTCCATGTATTTGCATTTTTTGCACGAGGCGCCAAAGCGACACGCATGCAGGCATGCATAATCAAACACCGGCAACAACTCGGAGAATAGAGATGCACATATGGCAATGTTTAAAAAATTATTTAATGGTCTTAAAAAACTTCAATGCCTTTGTAATTTACACACCTTACTGGTAAAGGATTGAATATTCAATATCGAGAAATAAAAAAAAATTCATCTACTAGTTTTCAAGAAACAGTATTATTAACGTGGATGTCGAAATTCCGAGATAAACGCAGCAATTTAGTGCTTTACGTACAGTCGTCTCAACGGCGATCAAAAATAGCAAATACGATGACATATTCACAAAATAAAGAACCATGCCTTGGTATTATTTAGAACCAAAAATATTGCAACTTTTCTTTGGAAAATTATTGTTATAAAATTAATTTAGTAGAGCACCCGCGGTTTTAAATTTCTTCAAAGTAAAATAATTGCTCCGTTTTTACTCAAAATCGGCTTAATAGAATTTCTTGAAACGCTCTCACATTATAGACAAACATTTGATTTACAAAGTCTCATAAATCGTTTTGCTCGTCGAGGTCTGGATTTTGAGAAAATTGGCAAAATTTCAAATCAAGTGTATAACAATTTCGATGTTAAAAAAGCTCCGATTTCAACCAAACTAGCATCATTATAAAATTTGGTCCATTTGTAGTAGGTGTGCGTAAAAAGTTTGGTCAACTTAATTCTGTAACGCAATTAATAGCCGCTTCAATTCGACTACCCGCGCACTGGCGAAATAGGGTCCAGCCACCTTAAAGAATGAACACGAGTGTTCCATGGGATATAGAGTACCAAGTTGTGAAAATTCAGCATTGCAAATTAAAACACAGATTCATAGGTTCTATTTTTGATAGACTTATGTGAATAGAAATCACTAGATGGATGATTGATGACAGAACCAACAGAAAATACAAACATTTACACACCAAGATGCATCTTTCTTTAATAGCAACTGAAAACATACTATAGGGCATAGTCTGTGAATGGGCTGTGGGGATGGGGTGTTCAAAGGGAAAGGTCAGGGAGGGGGAGGGGGAGGGGGAGGGGGAGTGTACCCTGAGTATCAGAGGTTTTATTTTTCCTCAGTTCTTCTATGGCAACCAAGGCGCTCATATTGATGGTAGGGGGAGGAAAATTCTAAATAGAATTACTAAGGCTACCTCCTCTTACCCCATATTGAAAAGTCCTGGCTATGACTCTGATATATTGCTCTGTAAGCCTGTTCCTGTATGATATTCATACATTTCAGGGGGAGGGGGGGGGGGGGGGGAGGGGAGTAAGAAAAGAAAAAAAAAAGAAAAGAAAAAACAACCATGATATTGAGCTAATACATTGTGTGTACATGTAGTGGAACCTTTACTTGGCTTTACCACAGATGGGCAGGAACTTACTGTCTAGTAGAGAGATTGTTGTTGTCATATATACCTGCTGCATTTCTGTAAACACTTGTAATGACTCATCAAACACCAAAGCTTTTTTGCCAGTCAAAAACCTGAACACACGTATCTAGACAATAGTACATTTGTAAATGTACACAATTGTATCACTTAGAAAAATTAGGATTTAAGAAAACTAAGGTAACAAGGAAAACAACAACAAGATGATATGTTAGAGCAATAGCACTAAAACCGTGAAACAAGTACTAACTAAAAAGTACAAATAGTACTAATGAAACAATAGAAAACAAAGGGTTTTGCTACTATTTGTCTCTATTTAGTTACTAAGTTATTTCACGGTTTAAGTGTTATCGCTCTACCATATTGTTACTAAATTCACTGATTTATCCCTAGTCATCATGTGGAATACTTTGTTATGGTCATGAAATTGTTTGGACATTGTCACAGAATTGTTGTATAAATGTACAAACTTTACAACTTACTCTTGTTGATTTGATAGAATAAAAATGATAGGTCACCATGTTCGTTTTTGCGCTACAGCTTGCTAAAGTATAAATTTAGTCCACAAAATAGGCTTTGAAAGAGGAAGGACTAGGGCAGATTTAGACAAAAAGTCACCAAGGAAAAAAGCCAAATATCTCTTTCAGAAAGAAAAAAGGTTCCTGGTGATAAATTTGAGGATTTTTCGAAAAAGAGAAGATTATAAACAAGCATATTGATAAGGCGACACCTAGAAAAACAAAAAGGAGACTGTTTGGCATTGCCTGCTTTTAAGGTAAACCCTAAATTTCATTCAAGTTTTTGGAGTAAGCTTACTTCAAAAACTAATCTAGACTCATACAACAATGATTTATTCTTTACCTTTCTATCTGTTCCTATGGTAGCAAACATCTTGCCATTTGGAGCAAATGCAAGTGAGACTGGATATATCTTGCACTGTAAAAAGAAAAAAGAAAAAAGAAAAAAAAAAGGAAAATCACATATAGCCCAAACATAGCATCAGTGGAACATAACTTTAATTTTCACATGGTATCAGGAATATGCCTTCTAGAAACACTTCAAAGCCTATATATAACATCTTCTTAACCCACGTCATCTGATGTTAAAAGTCAAAACACTTTGGTGTAGAAATACAGTCAAACATTTGAGTTTTTCAGTTATATTCAGTGCTTTGAAATTCGACTCACTCCTAGCATACATAAAATAAGGTCTGCAACTTATTGGGCCAATATAGTTGATAACTAAATATTATTATGCACTAAATAGTGGTTGTTTCACGGATATATGGCGTGCACAGTCTCTAAAAAAGGTATAATTTTGTATTATGTTATTTTACCTTAATGAATTCAAAGAGGTCAGTATCAGTCTTGAATTGAAAGTTTAAATTATTAGGGAATGTAAAGTCTTTTTTAAGTCCTGTCCAGTACTCCACTATCCCTGCCTTGTCTGTAGACACAGCGATATCATATACTGCATTGTACTGATAAACAGAGAATAATAAAAGAGAAAATTATATCCAACAAAAAAATTTATTGACTATTCTTGGTTTTCACCTACGTCATCGAAAAATTTCCAGAGCCCTGAATGAAATAAAAATAATATCACTCTAAAGAGCAAGTAGAACTTTGTAACTTCACGAATTTTCAAGTCAAAATGAGCTTTTGTTGCGAAGATATTGACCTTTGAAGTGCTCAATTTTTAGTAAGAAATGTATGGCACTTTGCAGTTGGAGTCACTCCACAGGTCATCAAAATAACAGCGGATCTCACGTCCCGGAGTAAAATCAGAGCACATCCTCTTAAAGAGGAGGAAAAACTTTATAACTCCAGGAAATTTTGAGTCCAAAAGATGTTGTGATGCAAAGATATCAACGGTTTTACAAACTCAGTCATTACAAAGAAATGTATGGGGCCGCCATATTGGTGTACAACTTTAGTACACAAACATGGCGGACAATAAATACGATTGGCAAAATCACTTAAAATATCAACTTAATCATATATTTTGATACATATACCCAATAAACAATGGTTTTATTCATAGAGCAAGCCAAATGTGTGTTTACTTCTAACAAATTCATCGTTTTACGTCCTGAGGAAAACGCGTGACAGTGTTGCGTGACAAAGTTTTTACCTTTGATAACTTGAAAACCAAACGAGGAAAATTTCTCAAATATTCAAGAAAAACTTCTCTTAGGGTATCTAAGCAACATACTTCAGACTAAATTAAATGTGATCAATATGATAAGCATGAATTTTTCCGATGACGTCACATGAAAACCAAGAATAATTGATTTTCATAAAGCAGGTTAAATGAGGTGTTTGGAAAATGAAGACCCAAAAAACAAAGACCCCTTATTTTTTCAAGCCTATTAATCCAATTGCCAAAATAATGAATAAACAGCAAAGGATAATCAATGTATTGTTGATAATTTGAAGAAAATGAAGACCCACATAGAAAATATTTAAAATCCAGTCTATTCAATATGTTTCTTTCAAAAGCTTATTAACAATTCATAAAGTGAACACAATGAAAATCATAACCATGACATAAATTTCAACTACAGACTCATCCTAATTTATGTAAAATTAAACCTGGATTTTCTCTGACAAAAATTCAATGATGGAGGTTTTTAAATCGGTTCAAATGCATGGGCTCGGGTTTGCATTGCAAACCCTTGCCCGAGCATTTGAACCTTTATATACAGACCAGGAAACTGGACTTATGTATTATGTCATTAAGGCACAAGGGTCTTCTTTTCCAGATCTGGAAAATGAAGACCCTCCTCAATTATCAACATTATATTGAATATCATTTGCTGATTATTCTTTATTCATTATTTGGCAATTGGGTTTGTAGGCTTGAAAAAAAATTCATTTTCCAGGTCTTTGTTTTCTGGACACCTGGTTAAAATGAGAGCATAAAAATGGATGGCAATATTATGTAGTAAATTTCATAGAAAAATATGTCATAAAAGAAACAATGTTTTGGTGTCCACTCAACACTGATTTACATTGTTCCATTTATGACATTATGTTTTCTATGAAATATACAAATAAGAATCTAATATTTAAAATCATCATAATAGTAAAACCTCAAATAAGTACCAGGGGTGCTTATTCAAAATCCAGGACAAGTGAGGGGTGCTAATTTGAAGAGGGTGTTTACTCAGGGAGGTGAGATACCATTACTAAAGGTGTTAAATTCAATTTTCCCCAATAGACAAATCATAGTTATAGTGATAACAATACTGGATGTTTCAATGACTACATGTCATCATTTTCAACATGCTAAACACAGAATCAGGAGCTTTGGTCACTTCCATATTATTGATAGATGCCTTTGAATCTCCATTACATTCAATATTTAGCTTATTGTTTTTATAACCATCACCAAGTTTCATATCATGAGAGCCTGGGTACGAGTCCTTGAATATTGCGCCAATCAACACAAGACCACACATATTCGGAAAGAGCATATCAAGCTTAACAATATTTTAAAGTTTGGTGTTAATTGGTTCAATATTGAACGAGTAACAGCCATTCAAAAACCAAAAAAAATTACAAAGAAATGTATGGGAACCGGACACTTGCTGTCATTTGTCCGGATTCCCATACATTTCTTTGTATTTTTTTTTGGTTTTTGAGTGGCTGTATCTCACTTTTAAGAGTTTACCACAGAATGCCAGTGTTTGCAACTATTGCATCTTTAGATGTCAATTAATAGATTAACTTACTCTGATAACAGTTACACTTGTGCTGTGGAGTTTTAAAGTGTGTAGCGGTGTATTTGATCCTCGACCATCATAAATGTGAATAATTCCAGTCTCATCCTCTGCACTAAACATTAATTACAGGAAATGTGGCATGAGTTTTTACAACATTTTTGTGCATCTAATAGTGTGGAAAAAGAAAAAGACAGTTATTCACCCTTTATACGACTGGGCAATACAGCATGCAGTGGCTAATAAATGTGCAATGGAATTCAATGCGTTCAATGACACACCTCCAACTCACAAACTTTTGCTTGTAACGATGGTACCAATTGATTATTATGGCAATACTGGACAAATGTCAAAGACTTACTAAATAATTATTTGGTTCCGATTGTGAAATCCTGCTAGGTACCATTAGAAAATATACTAGATAACTGAACAAGAAAAGGTGGCATGCCAATGACAAATGATCTGTCCAATATTTGTCTGATAACTGTTGTGCTTTAAATTCTTTTTGGTTTGAAAATTGTCAAACCAGTTACAGTGTAGATTTTTTGCTACCATTGTGTTATATTCATTATAATAATTTGAACAATAGAAAATGAAAATGAAACTGTTTGCAAACTGCAAACCAAAAGTAGATTCAAACCATAACATATAATGGATACAGCCATTCGCACGTTGGCGTTCAATCGAATTTCACGTAATTTTAGTTGAAAAAAAGTTTTATTTTCATACATCTCAGCCCAATTTTTGTTTTGACTGATGACTCTTAGTGACATAACTTAATGCACTGTGGAAAAAAAAGAAGGAAAACTACAGAGACCATTATTTGGTATTTTATATTAATGAGGGTCTTAAAATTCATAACACCTGAATATGATTAATTGACCTACCATGCTACTGCCGCTATGGCTGCACCTCTTGGAAACACCCACTCACACTTGCCAGGTTTGAAACCCAGTTTAAGCATGTTAATCATGTCTTCAATAAAAAACACATGGTTGCAGTGAACAATTTGCACTGTATGGTTAGTGGTTGGTAACCATGACCTTACTACTGCTACGTAGTACACTGTATGCCCAGGCTAGAGAAATAGAGCCACTTCAACATCACAGCACTTACTATACATACATGTATGCATACATAATCTTTATTTAATCAGGATCATAACTAAATAAAGCTTGTTGGGTCATGTAACCATAATCGCTTTTAATTTCTTTAAATACAGATAGAATACTTTGAGCTGAGTGCAATTGTTTTTTCTGAGGAATTTCTGAAAATTGAAAACTGCAGGCCTGTCTAATAGTGTTTTGAGATTGTCAACTGGCAGAGTGGACATTTTTTCAAGTAGTTCGACATCTCTTAGTCACTCTATCTCATCCAAGCCTCAGTCCATTTCCTTTTTGCCCAAAGTATTGGCCAAGCAAGATCATGGTAATGCCACCCTATTTGACGATCCCTGTCAGTTCTTTAAGTTCAAGTTCAAGTTAAATTTCATAGAAATAATACTCAAAAGAAACTTGTGAATTTAAATTTTGATTCAGTAAAGCATCTTATTGTGTCAACAACCTGTTAAATTATTATCATTAATTTGGCCCACATTTACTGTAATCAACCTTCTTTCTTTATGTTTCAACCTTCAATTTATATATTGGACCTCCATTCTTTACAACAGGATTACCACACTATCTTGTATTTACTTACCAAAATTCACAACATCAAATACTTTCATTGACTTGTCATCAGCAGTTGAACATAAAAGCTGTCCATCAGCACTGACTGCAATGCACTGAATGACACCTGGAAGATAAATATACATTGTCATATGGCTATTTTGTCTCTTGACTTATCATGTCATCCCACTGATTGTTTCAGGCTCATGTAATGGGAACTAAATTTAAATAAATATTGAGAAACCAAATGTAATTAAATACAGCAGTTACTACATGTACATGCATTTATTCTGATATTTGGCTTAAATGGAACTGTTTGTGCAAACTGTCTTCTATCCCTCCAAAGTCTGTCTCTCTCATTAAAATGTTACCACATGTTAACTTTGTTCTGACTCAAACCTGAGCTTTCAACTACAGGTGCAGCTTATCTATACATGTAAGTGCGGCTCATCAAAAAGTGGAGCTTATACATGAATAAATACTGTAATTCTTGTGCTATCTTTCTTCAAGAAATAGTAAGTAAATTATTACCATAACTAACAATGACTACTATCTTAAAAAATCATCTTTGTGATTACAAGATGTATATTCCTTTACAATGGACCCAAGTCTCACTTTATTCTGCATTTTCCAACAACTACTTCTTGCATACCTAAATGACTTTTAAAATGTTTTACAAATTCTATGCCTTCTTCTTGCTTTTTCCAAAATTTTATGTGACCATCACAGCTTGCAGTTATAAGAAAATCAGTGCTGAAATATAAAACACTATATTGTCATTGCTGATGGATTTTTCATTTAAAACCATGTCATAATATTATATTATGAACGTAACATTGTCCATGTCAGTAAAATACACTGCTATTTAAACCTTCATTAAATGACCAGTCTTGCAATGTAAAAATGTTGCTAGGAAATACCCCCGTTCCTCTCTCCCCTCCCCCCCCCACACCCCCCCCACACCCCCCCCACACACTTTTCTTTTCGCCCTTACAGTGCAAATTTTCAATGTACATTTTTGATGCTTAACAATAGATTGCTAGTTTCTACAGCCTAAGATGCTTCTTGGTTGGAGCAGTCACACTGTAACACTTCTATTCCCTGTCTTCTGACTTGGGCTTTTGCTTTCACTTTTCCAGATTCCAGCAGGTCTCAATCCCCCTCAAGTCCCCTAAGTCTACTGTATAATATATTTGGTAATTAGGAAATATAATACGTTAACAATTATTATACCTCGTTGTAATCAAGTGTGTAACTACATCTCTGTGCATGTAGCTTCTCTCATATGCCTCTGCACTGGGTAGATTACTCAAGTAAACCTTTTCAAATTCAAGTACTGGAAGGAGAAAAGTTACGATGACTTCGGTTACATACATACATACATATTTATTAATCCTTGTAGTATTCACTGTACAGGATGTTAAAAGATCAACGATATAGACAGCTAGGAGTACATATTTTACATAATACAATTATGAATTATATATAATAGATAATGAAAGGAAAACACAATCTTATTCAAAAGATACTTGGTAATGGCAATAACCAATAATTTAAATTTCATTTCTACATATGGCTGATATGGACTTCATCACAAGCAAGTGTTGATTTTAACTAAGTATAGAGGAAAATGAACACATTTGGAAAAGAAAAAGAGTTATTTAAAGTTTATGAATAGAATTGTCACTCGGAAAGACTGGTAGTAATAAATGTATGCTTCAAGTGTGAAATATAATTAAAGACACGGATAAATCCCAGCCTGGAGAGTTAATTAAGTTAAGTCTTAGGGCTCCTATTGATAACAAAATACTTTGTAAGCTTACGTATTTTGACAGGATTAGGTTTAATTTAATACTACTAAGTGTTCTTTTATAATGCATGATTCAAGAAAAGAAGCTACGTAAACGCTTACAAAGCCAATCTTACCTTTCTTTTTCTTTAGTTTAGGTGCTGCAACAGGCATGGGTCCAATAACTTGATCCTCCTCTTCTTCTTCTTCGTTCTCGTTTGCTGAACGTTTTCGCGCTTCATCCGCCATTTTGAAATTGTAAGCGCTCGCAATGAGATCTGGGTAGTTATAATAGTTCGCATTTCTTACACAGGAACCCCGGCAAGCAACCATGAAACAGAGAAATATCGCTAGAACAAAGTCTCATTTTTCTCTGTCTTTCCTATTTCAAAACTTTCTTAATTTTCGCACAATTCTTTAAAGATTCCTTTTCGCTGAAAGAGAGCTAGCTGTTTGTGCTTTGCGATGGGTTACCTGTGTTTAATTCCCATAGTTCATAGCTGGTAAAAATTACCCAGAGGTCTATTCTCTCCGGACTCAGCAACATGGTGGGTTTTGCATTAAAAATTTCTCCAATTTTTTCTCTGTTTCTTGTACATCTCTTTGGTATTTTGGAAAAGTTACATTCCAGGTGATAATTTCTAGCACTGCTCTTTTATAGGGAGGTGGAAAAAAGTTCGAATATCCTAAACATGTATGGTCGCCGGCCGGTGGTTGGTGGTGTAACCCGAGGAACTGGAGAAGAAATACAGCGTTTGCTTTTGGGATGTTGTTTGCTATCTCTGTCCCGATAGCCTATACAGGACTACAGTTAGAGGTACAACAAAAATCTGTTTCTATCTCAAAGTGTAGAGGAATTCTGTTTTGCTTCGAATGAATGATGAATGAATGACTTTCATAGCTGGTGGGGTCGTGAAACAGAATCTCTAGGTAAGCGTGCGGGCTGACTTCTTTTGTTCTGTGGCCCCCAGGGAAAAGAAAACAAAAGAAGTCAGCCCTCTTACCGGGCTGGCTCGCCTCCATATAAACAGCTTCTAAAAGGACTAAACACCTTACTAGTTGTTTTGCCGAGGTTTTTGCTGTACAACTCCAAAGCGTATGACCCGTGGGGGGAGGGGGGAAGGAAATAATTGTGCAGGGGTGGGGAGGGGATGGGAATTTGAAAACAACTGTATGCTAAGTGGCATTTGTTTAGAGTCATTCCACAGTATTCCGTCTGTTGCGGAGACTACAATCAGAACATTTTGCTATGACATAACTAGAAATTTAGACAGACAAAATACTCCAGTTGCGAGTTCTGTGTTGCTCAGTGTTAGCCTCGATTAGATGTGAGATATTCAAAGAAATCAAGCAAACCCCAGAGCAATTCTATATCATTTGCTTTGTTCATTTGTGTACATTCCATTTATTCCCAGCTAGGGTTAATCAATGACACCAAAGAATATTACGTGGAGTTGAGGCTAACACTGAGCAAAATGAACTTGAAACTAGAGTATTCATTTTACTTCACTATGATAGATCTTCAATAGAGCTTTATATAATGGTATTCTAATGTACCCTCTGAATTGCTCCATCAAACATCTGGCTGACAGTATTAAGTTTACATGTAATTGCTGTTGTGGAGACTACACAGAAAATCCACAGTGTTCAATGCAGTGCTCATACTGATATGAGAAATTTTCTGAACCTCGGATCAATTTGAAATCTCTTTTTGGTTAACCATTCAGGACATTTTATCTAGTTTACAATGGCACCAAAGGACATCAGCAAAGTTCCTTCTTATATAGGGATTTCACTGCAGACATGTTTGTGGTCAAAATAATAGACCTTTTCTCCCTAGAGTAATGAAATCTTTTGTCATTCAAAACCTTCTATTGCACTTGCCCACAAACATGGCTGCCATGAAACCCCTCTATTCCTATGGCAATCAAAATTTAGAATGATGGTGCTGTTGCAGAGACTACATTGTGGAGACTACATTGTGTTTAAAATGATAACAAAAATAAGACAAAGAAAAAGAAAATAAACAATGTAAGACAGACAAAAGGGAAAGAAGGAGAGAAGAGGAAACAGACAGAAAAGTAAAAATAAAGAAAAACAGACAGAGACAGATGGACAGACAGACAGATGAAGATAGGTGAACACAGTAACTTCACAGTGCAAACACTCTTTTACCCTCATGAACTTGAAAATATTTTCATAACAAATTCCATAAGTATCCACATTGTGTATTAAAAGTTAAAGATACATAGACAACCTCACTTGCAGCATTTTGTCTAGGGAAACAGATAAAAATATCCCAACCACAGAAAACACCATAAGGTACAAGTAGTATATTGATAAGTTAAAAGGTGTACTTTTCTCTAAGTGTCCTACTTCTTGCAGTGCTGGTAGACACTGGTAGACACTGTGTAGTCTCCACAACAAAAACAAAATCCAATTTTCTATCATTAGAAAGAGGAAAATGAGATCATTTTACTAGTATAAGTTTTCCCTTTGCATTGATTAGAACTTACATTTTGTCAATGGAAAGCATGGAGTATTGCATAAATCTGGTGACACACTTAATTTGAATCATATATTTTGAGAAAAAGGTCTAGTAGAAGAATATGTCTAGGGCACTATCTGTATTGTTTGGCTTTTTGTTTTTCCAAAATACAGGAAAATATTTTGTAGTCTCTGCAATCCCCAGAAGCCAACCTGTATTTCGGTTGCCAGTTATCTAAAGAATGTTTTCCTAGACAATTTTTATGCCTCTGTTAATACCATTGTTTGTATAATAAATTATATGCTGTATAGCTAGCAAGCCCGGTACTAGGGGTCTGTAGATTCACCTTTCACTTTGAATAGTATTTTGATTAAATAATAATAAACAAATACAAATCAGCAATGGTGCTCGCCTGATTGGGCAGCCTGAAATTAGGTTCCACTTGCCCAACAAGCCAGTCATGCAGCCCTTGGCTATCAGACAGCACTTACAGTATGTCATGTGTTGTGGGGAGCAAGGGTGGTCATGGGGAGCAAGGGTGGTCATGGGGAGCAAGGGTGGTTGAGTGGTTAGACCGCTTGCCTCTCACCGCTGTGGTCCCTGGTTCGATTCCCAGATGGAGCACTTCATGTGGGTTGAGTTTGTCAGTCCATTCTCTCCCTTGCTTTGAGGGTTTTTCTCCAGGTCCTCCAGTTTTCCTCCCTCCATCAAAAACGAACTGGTGAGTCGAGTAATTATTATTTGCAAAATATTCAATGTAGAGGTAGTGAGTGTGAGAGTATAGTGTCCCCCAATTATTAGTGTGTGAGCACTATAAGACTAGGACACTTAAATAAACAGGGTTTTTTTTTGGGGGGGGGGATTGATCATTGGTAGCCTATCTTCACTCTAGATTCCCAGTGAAGAATGTTTCTGTTGCAAAACATTATTATGTAAATGGTGGTATATTATTGTCTCAAGTGTTTTAAAGGACATGTTTATCTCTGTAGTTCTACTGAGATTTTGGCATTTGATATTTTACATGTATATACATGTATTGTAAAACACTGTCTTAAAATCAAAGATTCATTTGTGATGATCATATCTTGTTTTTTTTCCAGAGAAGACCCATTGCTCCTTACAGACATATTTTCTCTCAGAGACTTGCTAAAAATGCAAAGGTACAGTATCTTAGTAAACATATCTTTTTAATTAGTTGGTTTATGTTATCATAGGTAATGTTATTACATACATTTATATTTTAATAATAGACAAGTACATTCTTTCAAATGAAGTTGCAGTTGACTGAAGTATTACAGGTGTAGATAGTAGGGATTTCCAAAGGTATATGACATTCAAGTGCTTCATCATATATCTGAAACATTCAAATTCTTCACAGAAAGGATACTCAGTGGAGGGAGAGAACTTACACCTGAGGTATCCACGGTGCCCAGGGGTTTTATTTGATTATATTTGATTTTCGTGATTGCAAAAGTGCCCTTACCATTGACCGTATTTGCATTACTAGCTCCACCTCTGTGAGGTTTTTGGTGCAAATAGAACACCTGCAAGGTAAACAAGTCGGCCAGTCGCGTAAAAAAAAAGTAAAAAAAAAAAAACACTTTTAAGAAAAAAGGAAAATAAAGGCCATGTTCTTTGAAGAAATAAGAGTGGTCAACTTACGGCAAGTCTAGGCTAATGATTGTATAAGTGACAAAACTGAAATGGTAGAATAGATTATAATATTGCAAGTTCATAATTATTGTCACTTTATATCCTTTAGATTGATGATCCTAGTTTACCTGATAACTACATAATATTGAAATGAAGACTTGTGTATTCTAGCCAGCAGCATCTGTACATAATACTTTATGACAACTTTGAAAATGTGTAATGGATTTGACCATTAAGTGTAAAGTACCTCTGCATATTGAGAGAAAAGTTAAATAAACTTTGATTGAACTTTTCTATTTGTAAATGTGAGTGAAAGGTTTAAATACTCACATCGTAAGATAATGCTGAATGAGACCTGCAGTATCCAGGGCCTCAATTTCAGTGCTTGCTATCATGTACTGGCAATGGCGATGCAACAATGCCTGTTTTTTAATAGCAACACAAGCATAAGCACGTGTAGCATTTGCCGACTCACTATCACATTTAAAGTGAAGCGAAGTGAAGTGAAGTGAGGTGAAGTGACCTATTTTACAATGGAAAAGTGAGTGTCCGTTGTCCGATTTCCACAGTCCGATCTGTAAAAACCGATACATGCCTTTATTGTCCTAAAAAAATAGCAACTAATTCCAGTCTTCATATCGCCAAGAAGCGCGGCGTAGAATTTTTTAAAAACGTTATTCTTGTCTTCTATTTCTATGCTTTTCGGGCTAGAACTTTTCATTTGAGCGTAGCTACTGTACTGTTCACCTGTTTGCAGTGTTTATTGAATTTTTCAGTGTGTAGGTTTTGGTTTCATAAATTCCTTTTCACTTTTCACTTCCTAGTTTTCTCTTTTTATTAGCAATGTTTTGGTATTTTCTATTTTGTTTCTAAAATGTTATGTTCAAATTAAACACGGAAAAGCATGAACTTATTTGTAATGAGACTGATCGAGCGGCACCGAGTTTTCAGATCTTCAGAGTTTTGCTTGAAAAACGAATAAAGAAATCAAAGGAGAATCAAGTTTGCTCTCACTTCATCATTTTTTTCTCGAACATGCAGTTGCCCATTATTATATTCTTACATTTATAAACCAAGGTCTACAAACTTTCAGGCTCGTAACATGGCCCGTATAT